>BLSH010433063.1:169788-180192 GCA_018402905.1 Glandirana rugosa
ACTTTTCATAATTAATTGCCATCTTCGGTATATTGACAAGATTTTAGTAGAAGTTTGATCCCGTTCCCCATTTTTTGTAGGGCACTTGCCCTAGTTTGAAGATGATTTTAGAACAGTTATATGGCTTCTACCGTTAATTAATACTTTTCAGACACAGTTTGAAGATGATCCACATTCACCTCCATTTTTGCATTTTTTAAGTTTTTATTTTTTTAAAAATATTTAAAGTTATTTCCCTGTCCCCATTTTTTTGTAGGGCACTTGCCCTACCCTTACCCCCATTTTACTTCCTTTTGCAGCCCTCTGGGGCTTTCCAGGACTTTCCTACAGCCATTTTTGTGCCTAAAAGTTCGGGTCCCCATTGATTTCAATGGGGTTCGTTGTCCGTGCGATCGTTCGGGTTCCGTCCGGACCCGGACCCGGACTTTGTCCCGAAGTTCGGACGGACCAGCAGAACCCGAACATCCAGGTGTTCGCTCAACTCTAGTCAAAACCATAGGTTGCAGATGCAGCTTCCAAGACCAAGCGGTGCAAAATACCCAATGACAGAACAAATTTGTTCGGATCAAAGCTAGGCTTGGCCATCTCAAAGGTTACAAGCAGAAAGCAGGGTCCCATTCCCTCCGATAGAAGACCAAAGCAACAAAAAGCTCCATCTTACAGACCCAATTTCACGGAGAGATATAGGGAGGCAAAGTCATATAGATTATGCAAAGAATGAGGTTGAGGTTACAAGAATCAAAATCCTCCACCCTAGGGGATCAGCAGAAATCCTTTTGAAGATACACCCATCTGGCCTGCAAAAGTGGGAGCCAGACTCAAGCTATTCCCGCAGGTTTGGGTGGACCACATAAAAGATCCATGGTCAATATCCATGATTCGCTGGGGTCATAAATGGAGGTTCAAAAACGGAACTCCCAGAGACCATTTTCATTCTACCAGACTGCTGTCCTCTGTAGAAAAAAGGAAATTATTGACAAAGTATGTGCTGAAGCTGCTGCAAAAAAATGCAATCATAGAAGTACTATTAGACAAGAGAGGAAGAAGTTTTTACTTTCCACTTTTACTCTATGGGAGACCTGCGTCCAGTCCTAGATCTAAAGAATCTCAATAAAAAAGTTCTGGTCAAGTCCTTCAAGATGGAGAGCCTTCAATCAATCATAGTGGCAATAAACGCAAAAGAATGGATGCTGTCCATCGATTTATCAGATGATTATCTGCACGTTCTCATATACCCAACCTTTCAAAAATGTCTTTGTTTTGCTGTAAATCGCAGGCATTTGGCAATTTCAAAGTTTGCCATTCTGAATCTCGATTGCCCCCAGAGCTTTTACAAAGATTTTATTGTTCATAATAGCGTTCCTGAGGGAGAGAGGACTGAGAGTTCACTATTACCTGGACGATATCCTTCTCCTAGCCCACAGCCAACAGCCTCTCATCTATCATTGGGAAATCTGATATTCACACTCTAACAATTCGGTTGCATAATAAACTGGAAGAAAAGCAACCTTCAACCAATTCAGAAGATGGACTTGGCTCAGGGCATTTCAAGGTGCAAGGTATAGTCTCAAACATTTCAGGCCCTCATAGTATTCAGCCCACTCCTCAAGGGAAAGAGTGTCCTGCTACGCATGGACAACAAAGTGGCAGTGGCCTACGTCCAGAAGCAGGAAGGCACCAGGAGCTGCACACTCATCTTATTTTCGACTGGGTTCAGGTGCATTTGGCAGATCTGAAGACCATATACGTTCCAGCAGCACAGAACCAATTGGCCCATGATCTGAGCAGAAATTTAGTTTCGAAAAACGAGTGGTCTCTGAGTCACCAAGCCTTCTCTCTCCTGAAGCAGATCTGGGACACTCCCGATATTAATCTGGCAGCAACCCTTATAAATGGCAAGTGTCAGCAGTTTCTAACAAGAGCTGCATATCCAACAGCAGTGGGAATAGACTGCCTACACCAACCTTGTAACTTCCAACTGGGGTATATTTTTCCCCCAATACCTCTGGGGGGAATACCGCAAGGTTTCTATCCAGATTCAGAAGATAAACATCCTTGGTGATAGCAATCATACCTTTCTGGCCGAGAAGGCCGTGGTTCACAACCATTCTGCAGTGGAGTATAGAGGATGCATTACCTCTTCCAGTAACACCGAACCTGCTCTCATAGGGTCAGTTTCTACACCCAGCAAATTGAGAGGGATAGGTTGCTAAATCAAGGATGCTCACTTAAGATGGTAACTACTTATTTTTTCTCACAGGATTTTACTTGGAGGACACTTCCTTGTTGCCTACCCTGATGTTGTGTGACATGAGTGGAATCACTTACTCTACAGCCATGTCCGCCCCCCATGTGCCCCCCCTCCGGTGTTTTACTGTTGGCTCCACCCTTCCAGCTCCCTGGCTAGATGCATTCTGCTGGCCACTGTCTGGGGGATCATTGATTGGAACCTCGGCTTTGCCAAATAATATACTGTATACAAAATGTACTCCTGAAGAAACAAGATGTTGCTTGCGAAATGCATAGAGTGTTATATGCTTGTATTACCTACGTACTCATGACACCCTTCTATATGACTGTTTTTCAGCAAAGTGGTCTCATGTCACTGTACTGACTGGGCTGTCATGTTTTTACTTTTTCTTATATCCAATAAGCCATGTTACTATTGTTTACCATCATTTTTGTTGGCCATCTTACTTTTCTCATTTAACCTCCTCCTATCCGCGCTATAGCCGAATGACGGCTACAGCGCGGCTCTAAAATGCCGGGAGGACGTCTATTGACGTCCTCCCATTCGGCTCGTGCTGGGCGCGCTCCCGCGGGCGTGAGCGGCGCGTGCACGTGCCGCCGCACACTGCGGGAGCGTGCCCGCAGGTCGGGCGGACCCGATGTCCGCCGGAGACCCGCGATCTCCTTACAGAGAGGAGGAACGGGGAACCGCCGATGTAAACATGGCGGTTCCCCGTTCTGTGAATGAGACATGACAGATCTACTGATCCCTGTCACTGGGATCAGTTAGATCTGTCATGCCCCTGCCAACCCCGCCCCCCCACAGTTAGAACACACCCAGGGAACATTGTTAACCCCTTCACTGCCCCCTGCAGGTTAACCCCTTCACTGCCAATGACATTTATACAGTAATAAGTGAACATTTAAATTTCTGATTGCTGTATAAATGTCATTGGTCCCAAAAAAGTGTCAAAAACGTCCGACATGTCCGCCCCAATATCGCAGTACCGATAAAAATCGCAGATCGACGCCATTACCAGTAAAAAAAAAATAATAATTAAAAACGCCATAAATCAATGTCCATAGTTTGTAGGCGCTATAACTTTTGCGCAACCCAATCAATAAACGCCGATTGCGATTTTTTTAACCAAAAATATGTAGAAGAATATAAATCAGCCAAAACTGATGAATAAATTTGTTTTTTATTTTTTATTTTTGGATATTTATTATAGCAAAAAAAAGTAAAAAATATTTTTTTTTCAAAATTGTTGCTCTTTTTTTGTTTATAGCGGCGATCAGAAATGACGCAGAGGGGATCAAATACCACCACAAGAAAGCTCTATTTGTGTGAAAAAAAGGACGCAAATTTTGTTTGGGTACAATGCTGCACGACCGCGCAATTGTCATTCAAAGAGCGACATCGCTGAAAACTGAAAATTGGTCCAGGCAGGAGGGGGGTTTAAGTGCCCAGTAAGGAAGTGGTTAAAGTTCCACGGGTGAATTTTGTTTTTGTTTGTTCAGTGTATAGGGATGGAGGCATGTTATGGGTAATACCAGACCCTTTCTCTGTTTTCTCTTTTTAAGGTGGTAACTACCTTGCAGAAAGCCAGAAAGAATACTACTAATAAGACTTACAACAAAGTATGGGAAAAAATTACTTTGCTTGCACAACAGCAGTCATGGGATTCATTGTCTCTTTGCCATTAGTGGAATCAAATGGGCCTTAGATCCCCTCATCATACAATTCCTAAGGGCATGCTTAAAGATAAAACCACCTAGGATGCCAACGTTTCCTGCATGGGATCTCTCCATAGTCCTAGGGGCACTGTCTGGTTCTCCTTTTTTTTTTCTTTTTCCCATTTAAAGCATTTTTATTTAGTTGTAACATGATAACATAGGTACTTTACATAGGCAGTTCGTACCTTAATAACTGGTAACAATCGGCACATGAAAGATAACAGAAACAGTGAAGAATAACATCCCTATTTGTCTTGCTTATGGTATGCTAATCAGGTGTTGTGAGCTGTATACCTATGTAAGTGTCTTGGTAGTTTTAAACAGAGGATTTCTATGGAGTATCAGGGTTTGAGCAATTTCTAAACAATAGGTAGTGTTTTTATATGTAACTCTTGACATAGGATCCATAGCTCGTTGGGTGTTATATCATTTATTTTGGATCTTAGGGCATAGTAGAGGGGGGTAGAGTCCCAAATAAGATGGATAAGTGGTTTCTGGATAGGGATGTTTACAGCATGGTGTCTAAGGATGTCATCCTCAGACAGTGTTCCTCTCACAGCGGTTGTGTTATCGGTATGTCATGATGGGGGTAGTCTTGAGGGAGGGTGGGATCGGAAGGGGTGAGGGGAGATGGGTGGGGTGTGATGGGGTATGGGGGGGAGAGAAGAGGGGGAGATAGAGGTGGGAAATGAGAAAATAGAAAAGAAAAGACTGTGGGAGGTGTGGAAGAGTGAAAGGGAAGTTCCATAGGTCCCCCTCAGCAACCCCGCCCATGTGCCCGTTTTGCTGGGGTCTGAGTAGGGGCTGGTGTTGACAGGGGTTTGGAAATAAAGTCACTTTCTCTCAATGACATGGTTATTGCAGTCATTTTTGGGTGGGACATAGAAGTGGTGTGCTATTTTAGGTATTGAGGTTTAGTGGAGCGTTTTGCATAGTGGTTTGTGGTGTGTCATTTTGTTGTGGGTTATAGTTTACTATGTTGAGGTATTCCTGGATAGTTTTGAAGTGAATCCAGCATGCCCATGTTTGGGAAAATTTTGAGGGGGTTTCCTTGGCGATATGTATAAGTTCTTCCATTTCTGCGATTTTGTTTATTTTCTTGTACCATTCTGCCAACGTTGGGGATGATGAGTTCCAATGTAAAGGGATGCAGCGTTTGGCTGCATTTATTAAATGGATGGCAATGGATTTGCGGTATGTTTGTCTTGGTAGGGTTGTGTGGTGTAGCAAGAATTGGGCTGGGGATGGACTTAGTGAGTATGTAGAAATTCTGTTAGTAATGTCTCGGACTTGAGACCAAAAATGTTGGAGACGTGGACAGCTCCACCAAATGTGTAGAAGGGTGCCCTGAGCTTCTGAGCATCTCCAGCAGGTCTCAGGTATTTTATGGTGGTATTTGTGTAGTATTTGTGGAGTTCTGTACCATCGAAGTGCAAGTTTATAATTGTTTTCTTGTGTTGCGACGTTCAATGAGCCCTTATGTGTCAGTGAAAATTTTTTTTCCCATTGTTCGCCAGAAATGTCTTTCTGTAAGTCTTTTTCCCATTGGGAGCATGTCTTACCTGAGCTGCGGGGGCTGTCTAGGAAGAACAAATTGTGGATGGTGGATATAAGATGCCCTTGTTCGTTTGGTTGTGAGCATAATTTATCATAGGGGGAGAGTGGTCGGGAGACTTCTGAATGTTTATTAAGCTGTCTAACGAAATGGCGAATTTGGAGATAAGTCCATGGTTATAGTGGGGTATCTGTAGTTGTTGTAGCGATGTTCTCTCTGTCTAATAAGACACCGTTATTGAAGAAGTGGTGTGCATATATGTCTGGATTTGGTCATATTTCTTCTAGGAAATGGCATGATAGGCCAGGGGGGAAGGCTGGGTTGTGTCTTATTGTTGTGAGAGGGCCAGGGCTAGAGGATAATTTCGTTTTCTTACAGGCTTCTTTAAAACAGTGTAGAGAGGCACGGATAAGAGGATGTTCTTTAAGAGGTTTGGGGTGGTGTTGGGTGTTAATCCATGGTGTCAGCTTGAGGGGAATGTCTGTGAAAGCGTTTTCGACGTGTACCCAGTTTCTCTGATTTGTTTGTTCCGTCCAATTGACTATTCTGGTTAGGTGTGTGGCCCAATAATAATTTTTAATATCGGGTAGTCCTATTCCACCCTTTGTTTTGGGTCTGGTTAGGTGTGCGTAGCTAATTCTTGGGGTTTTATGTCTCCATAAAAAATCAGAACAGCATTTTTTGACGGACTTGAAAAAGGTTGTGGTATTAAGATAGGGAGAGTTTGAAGCAAGAAAAGTATGCGTGGGAGAATGTTCATTTTAAGAATTGCTGCTCTGCCAAACCATGAAAAGAAGGGTTTGTCCCAATCGTGTATGTCCTCAGTGATCAATTTTAAGAGGGGAGGATAATTTTTTGTATAGAGATTTGCGGGGTCTGATGTTAGGTAAATCCCTAGATATTTGATTGCATCTGGTTGCCAGTGGAAGAAGTTCTCCTTGCCTTGTTGGACCATTTCTTTAGGAAGGTTTATGTTGAGGGCGAATGATTTGGTCGTGTTGATTTTTAAGGTGGAGATTTGTCGGAAGAGCAAGAGATCTTTCATAAGATTAGGGAGGGAGATGTGGGGGTCTCTAAGAAATAGGAGCATGTCATCCGCAAATGCTGCAACCTTGTAAGTTTTACCTGAGATCTCTATTCCTTTGATATCGGGGTTCATTCTGAGGCGATTCAAAAGTGGTTCAAGGGTTAATACGAATAGGAGAGGGGAGAGGGGGCAGCCCTGTCTAGTTCTGTTTTGGATGGGGAAGGCGTTCGACAGGTAGCCATTGACTCATACTCGGGCTTTGGGATTGGAGTATAGCATCATAATATATTGGAGCATGTTGCGCCCGAAACCAATGTGTTTAAGTGTCGCTTCCATGTAGTCCCAGGCCAGCCTGTCGAACGCCTTCTCCGCATCCAGGGATAGGAAAAAGCCTTTGGAGGCAGTAGAGCGCATTCAGTGTTGGATGTTGATTGCAAGAATAGTGTAATCTCTGGCTTCGCGACCAGGTATGAAGCCAACCTGATCGTTTTTGATAAGGGAGGGTAGGATGGGGAGGATACGGTTAGCTAGAATCTTCGCGAATAGCTTGATGTCTACGTTTAACAGGGATATTGGTCTGTAGCTGGCGACTGATGTTGCATCTTTATCTGTTTTGGGGATGACCGAGATGTGTGCTTCTAGCAGACGATTAAAGGGGAGGTTTGAAGTGGGGATTGAGTTAAAGGCTTTTCTAAAAGGGGTTGAGAGTATGTCTGAATATGTTCTGTAATACGCTGAGGTGAGTCCGTCTGGGCCTGGGGTTTTGCCTGGTTTTATTTGGGACAGTGCCTTTTTGAGTTCGACATCTGAGATTGGCAGTTCTAGTTCTTGTGACTTTTCTGTGGTTAGCGGGGTGGGGCTATATTTGGAGAGGAATTCCTGAATGACTGATTGGCGTTTAGGGTTGTCGTTTTGTGTAGAGAGGTTGTACAGGCCTGTATAGAATTTTTCAAATTGGGTGGCTATATCTGTGACTTTATTGTATGATTTGCCTTGTGAGTCTACGATTGAGTGGACTAGCGTTGATGCTTTTTTTTTCTGGATAGCTCTAGCAAGGTATTTGCCGCATTTATTGCCAAATTCATAAAACAATTTGTGGCCGAGAGTGAATTTGCGTCTAGTCTTCCGCTCAAGTTCATCTCTTAGGCGTTCTCTGGTCTGTGTCAGTTCGATATGGTGTCGATCTGATAGAGATTTTTTGTGAGCTTTTTCTAAATGTTTAATTTTAGCGAGTAAGTCATCAATGGTTTTTTGTTTGTTTTTTCTATGTGTGGCTTTTAGTGCGAGGAAGCGGCCTCTGATGACACTTTTGTGCGATTCCCAAATTGTGAGTGGGCTAATATCGGGCGTGTTGTTTTCTGAGAAGAACAGAGAAAGACCGTTTCTAATGTGGGATCTGTCTAGTTCGTTTGTCAGTAATGTGGGGTCCAGTCTCCAAATTTTTGTTAGGTGACGTTCCTCCAGTAGAGTCAGAGTGATTGAAATTGGGTGGTGGTCTGATATGATCATCGGTTCTATTGTTGCGTGAGAGAAGAGATGGAGGTCTTTCTGTGTTAGGAATATATAGTCTATTCTAGAATATCTGTTGTGTGGGGGCGAGTAGTATGTATAATCCTTTGTGTTGGGGTATAGAGTACGCCATGAGTCATGGAGGGATAGTTCTTGCAGTTGCATCTTGATTTGGCGAAGGGCTTTGTATGGGATGGGGGTGGTGTTGGAGGAAGTGTCCAGTAGAGGGTGTAGGGCTACGTTGAAATCCCCTCCAAGAATGGTAAGCCCGTGTTGGAAGGCCAAAAGTGATTGTGAGATGTGCTTGAAGAAGGTGACCTGCGCAGAGTTAGGGCTGTAAATATTGGCGATCGTGACGGGGATGTGCCCAATATGGCCTTTGAGGAAGATATGTCTCCCTTCATTGTCTATGATAGAGTCTGTAAGCTGCCACTTAATATTTTTGGAAATAAGGGTTGTCACCCCTTTAGTTTTTGCTAAAGTGTTGGTTGCATGGTAGGCCGTGGGGAAGAGTTTGTTGGTAATTTTAGGTATGTGGCCGGTCTTAAAGTGTGTCTCCTGTAGGAGAACAATGTCTGCTTTCATTTTGCGCATCATGTCTAAAACTTTGCAATGTTTTTCAGGGGTGTTTAGGCCTTTTGCATTAAAGGATATCACTTTAAGTGTAGAGAGAGTTGTTGGGGGAGTATGGGTGGTCATTTTTGTCTGGAGTCAGCCCTTCGTGGGGTGCGTTAGTGGGCTTCTGTAGAGGGTTTTGTTGTGTGTTTGGGGCTAGAGTAACTAACGTGGGGCACGGTGAGTATTGTGCTTGGTGAGATAGGGTCAGCAGTCGAGGGACCAAGGGGGACCTGCGTATTAGAGTAAGGAAACAGAAAGAGAAACAGTCCGTGGTAGGGGGTAAGATTGGGGCGGGGAAGGATGTGGGGGAAGGAGAGAGATAGAGGATGGATTCGGGAAATGTGCGTGGGAGAGGGTAGGTGGATAGAGAGACCAGTAGTAGGTTTACTAGGCAAACAGTACTAATATTTGTTTGTTGTTTTTATTATTTTTTCTGGTGGGGGTCGGTCAAGTCTCCAGTCTGATTTGAGGACCGGGAGACTAGATCGTGTGGGGGGAGTGACCAGCAATCAGCCAGGGCTCAATAGCAGGGAAGAGTGGCTTCCGGGAGGCTTCGGACCCAGGGTGGCTTTAGGTGTGATGTAGGCAGAAATACATGAATGAATGGGGGAACATAGTGAAATGTGGAAAGTAAGTGGGGAGCAAACGATGGGGGGATTGAGCATTGGGAGTTGATGGTTTTGGTGTCATATTAACGGTCGGGGGTCGGGGCATTGGATGATGGGTGCTGAGAGAGGGGGGAGAGGTTGGTGGTTTATGTTAGAGGAGGAGGAAGTGGAGCTGTGGAAGACTTAAGTAGAACTGATCTTGACTTAGTTAAAGAGACTGGTAATCTAGGTCTCAGGCGTATGTCTTTTGGATGGAAGGAATGTCAGAGTGTACATCATACCATTTCTAGCGTCAGTGCTATGGCATTGGTCTTCGGAGAAAGCCTCCTCAGGAGAGCAATTAGGTTATAAATCTATTACACAATACAGAGGTGTCAACCAGAACAGTTAGAAATACTTTAACATTTTGTAAGGTAATATAAATCCTACCCGTTCTTAAGGCGGGGTGTGGAGGGCTCGCCTTCTCCCGGAATGCGGTTCACGTACTCCAAGATTTTGGTGGTTTTCTCCTCTTATCAAGAATATTGGGATCCCCTGATCATCATGATCTTGGGGAGATGTAGAGTCTTCAAAAGGAAAGAGAAGTTTTGTTATGTGAATTGTTGCTCACGTGTTCCGTGATCGGTCGGCGTGGGTTCCGGGAAAAGGCGAGTCCTCCTCTCCATGAACAAATTCTTCAAACATCTGTAACGAGAAAGAGGGTGCCGGAAGGAGGAAGTACAGTCGTTAAGAAAAGAAGGGTGTGCATAAGTGAGAGAAGACAAGGATGTAGGATAGGGGGGAGAGTTTGAGAAAAGAGCTTAGAGAAATGGAAAACAGAAATAAAATAGCAAGTGCTCTTATATACATATATATATACATATGTACCCGACCGCCACTTCATGATGGTGAAAAGCATAGGAAAAGGGAGAACTGAAGCACTGTAGTAAGTCAGCCTTATAAATAGTGGATCAGAAAAGAGGGATATTCCACTTATTGACTGCTGTGTTAAGCGATCTAGAAAGTTTATCTCGCGTACGGCAGTTTCTAGGGGGAGTCTGATAGGGTCAGTGAATCAAATCAGGCTTGGTGTCCGTTTCAAGGGTGAGTTCAGTGGGGGGGGGGGGCAGCAGTTTGTTTCT
>BLSH010433063.1:187881-204026 GCA_018402905.1 Glandirana rugosa
ATTTTCCAACAAAAAGACATAATGTACAAGGGATCTGACCGTGAAAGTATTTTAATCGGGTTCCAAGGGTCCAAGCGAGTATAAAGGGTCAACACAGGGCCTATTACGAATGGTAGAAGAGAACTCGGTAATAGGTACTTTGAAAGGCAAAATGAACCCATTTCCTTTGGCTGACCCTAAAGGTTCGGGAGCGACCCCATTAAAACCGAGGATTATCTTATTTCAGTTATTCTCGAACACACATAAAACTTTAAAATGTTCCAGACACCACATCTTTTGGGAGTGTCCTAGGATTAGAGATTTCTGGAACCGCTTATTCCATCTAATTAGAAAACTCACCAATGTAGCTCTGGACCAGGATCCCAGGGTCGCTCTTCTACACCACAGACCTTGTAAAATTTCAAAATACACACAAGCTCTTATTGACTTTATTCTATTAGGAGCCAAAATTACCCCAGCGAGGGCTTGGAAATCCCAGTCGGTTTCCTTTACCCAAGTAAAACGGAAAGTTTCATGGATAATGGCTCAAGAGAAGATGGTAAGCATTATCCGGGACACAACTGGGAAATATGAGCGAACCTGGGAACCTTGGGCTAATTTTATGAAAGTGCCAGTCTAGGGAACATGTAATACAGAAAAACAACCTTTTATGGCGTTTAGTCACTTAAAATATAGTGGCGATATATTAGCTGGGTATGACACACACCATTGTTTTTACAAGATGGTATCCATGATCTCCATATTTTCGGCTGGGACATGGGCTCCCCCCCAGCAGACTCCCCCTCTGATAACTCTGTCTCTTTTTCCTGTCTTTCTCTCTTCTCTCTTCTTCCCTCACCTGTGCCTTTTTTTCTTTTTTTGTTTGTTCTGTTAAAATGATATGGTAATTTGGACGAGCTTAGGATTTGCCAAGGATGTCTGATATATCCATAGTAAGGTTACACTCTCGGCTAGGGGTGTAGGGCCACTAACAAGGAAACAGCTCCCTTTATATCATAATATAGTGGTGGTATCGTTTCTGGACTCGCTTGACACAGCATGCTCCCTCTTGGGGTGTCAGTGGGAGGAAACGTCCACCTTCTCTTAAAGGTGGCTGGATCGTAAGTCTGATTCAGACTTTAAGAGGCTGGAACTACTATGGGGTGAAGCTCTCTATTTGACTCGCCAATTTCTGCATATATATCATTTTCCTTTTTGTTTTCGGTTTGTGTTATGTCACTGTCATGTTTAACATCCCATTTGACCTGGGAGGTGGGTTTTACCCGCCTCTACTATACAGTAACTATTTGTTTCCATATGTTCATTGTACTTAATTCAATAAAAACCATTGAAACATAAAACCATTGAAAAGGCATATGCGGTTCAACAACTCCCAATACTTGACGGTTCACTCTACCAGGTGTGATGGTATGTGAGGCGAAGTGGTAGACGGACGCTACCTGTTGCCTCGTATGCGTTCATTTCAACTGGATTAAACTGAGTCCGGTTCGAATTTTACCAGCCACGGTGGCAGGGCTGATTCCGGTCCGGAGTTTGTGGTTCACAGGAATCCACAAGCAGGTGGCTTAAATAATCAGGAAGAGATCTCACTTTGGCTCTGACCTGGAACTCAGAGTGGAATCTGAGTGAGCTCTGTGGGATATTTGGACTGTAAGACAAGGTTTGCATTTGGCTTATGGTTTGTGGGTGTCGGGGACCAGCCTCACATCATATAGTGAGGAAACACTATTGTTTAGGTTAGTGCAGGATGGCAAGGTTTTGTTTTCTGTTTTTGTTTGTTTGATAACCTGCAAACCTTTTTATAATAAACCTGGCAAGCCGCCAGATTTTAAAGATTGCCTGCACGCTTACTATTTTCCTCAGGAAAGGTGATCCCCATAAGCTAATCTCCCACACAGGGTAGTGGCAACCTAATGGACAGCATATTGTAGGGTGTCCCCAGAGACTAAGTGCAAGGCGGCGTCTTGGTCTTCAAAAAACACATTAGAGTGGATCCTGCACAATTGACAATTGTTGAATTTGAGAAAACAGTTATGCAAGCTAATTCTTCTGTATCCTGTGTAGGAATGGCTGGCCGGTTCGAGTCCAACATATATTCGACTCGAACATTGGGTGTTCACCTATTTGCTATTTCCCGAACATTATGGGGTGTTCGCAGCAAATACGAGCGCCCCATAATGCAGTGAAATCGCAGGGAAAGCCACCCGCTGATTGGCCAAAGCATGCACATGATCGGCATGCTTTGGCCAATCACAGCGCGCTCTGCTGTGAGGGCCATGATTGGCCTTTTGGTCAATCATTGCTCAGTGGGCTCAATCCACACCCACACTATATAAGGCCGCTTCACCAGTGGCCGTATGTAGTGTGATAAAGTGGAGATAGATAGGTTAGTTAGCAGCGTTTAGGCAGTTTAGTATACAGATAGTTAGATATACAGTGTAGACAGTCCCAGCTATATAAAGGCGGTGCAGGCAGTGTAAGAATATACAGTAGCTCACGAAAGTGAGTACACATGCTCAGCGTCATATCCAGAGGCTGTCTTTTGGAAATAGACGTATAAGTGCTGCCAGCTTTTCTGCAGAGGTTGAAGGGGGGGGGGGGTCAGCCTGTCAGTGCTCAGGCCATACACTGCACACTGCATGAAATTGTTCTGTATGACTGTCATCCCAGAAAGAAGCCTCTTCTAAAGATGATGCACAAGAAAGCCTGCAAACAGTTTGCTGAAGACAAGCAGACTAAGGACATGGATTATTGGAACCATGTCCTGTGGTCTGATGAGACCGAGATAAACTTATTTGGTTCAGATGGTGTCAAGCGTGTGTGGTGGTAACCAGGTGAGGAGTACAAAGACAAATGTGTCCTGCCTACAATCAAGCATGGTGGTGGGAGTGTCATGGTCTGGGGCTGCATGAGTGCTGCCGGCACTGGGGAGCTACAGTTCATTGAGGGAACTATGAATGCCAACATTTACTGTAGTAGAGCATGTTCCCCTCCCTTCAGAGACTGGGCCACAGGGCAGTATTCCAAGATGATAACAACCCCAAACACACCTCCAAGATGACCACTGCCTTGCTAAAGAAGCTGAGGGTAAAGGTGATGGACTGGCCAAGTATGTCTCCAGACCTAAACCCTATTAAGCATCTGTGGGCATCCTCAAATGGAAGGTGGAGGAGCGCAAGGTCTCTAACATCCACCAGCTCCATGATGTCGTCATGGAGGAGTGGAAGAGGACTCCAGTGGCAACCTGTGAAACTCTGGTGAACTCCATGCCCAAGAGGGTTAAGGCAGTGTTGGAAAATAATGGTGGCCACACAAAATATTGACACTTTGGGTGCAATTTGGACATCATCACTTAAGGGTGTACTCACTTTTGTTGCCAGCGGTTTAGACATTAATGGCTGTGTGTTGAGTTATTTTGAGGAGACAGCAAATTTACACTGTTATACAAGCTGTACACTCACTACTTTACATTGTAGCGAAGTGCATGTGGTATGGCGGGCGCGCATGCTCGCTGTGCATCATGGGAGCCTGCCTGTGGGTCCAGCGGACTCGATGTCCGGCGGCGGCCCGCAATCACCAGGTACAGAGCCAGAATGGGGATCTGCCTGTGTAAGCAAGGCAGATCCCCTTTCTGACAGGGGACATGATACAGATCTACTGTTCCCTGTCTTTGGGAACAGTGAACTGTGTCATGTCCCAGTGAGCCCACCCCCCCCATACAGTTAGAACACACTGAGGGAACACAGTTAACCCCTTGATCGCCCCCTAGTTTTAACCCCTTCCCTGCCAGTGACATGTTTACAAGCAGAGGTGTTTGGAAGCTCAGACTGAATGCACACGAGCTCGGCGCTCGTAGGAGAAACGCTCGTTCGTTTTACTTGTAAATTTGTTTAAAAAGTCACCAGCAACATAGCTGACAGCACACAGAAAAAGGTGGAGACCCCCACAGGAGGAACAAGGAATAACCCATACAAAGAAACCTTTATGTGCAAGGTTGCTAGCACACCTCAGGTGAGGGACGAGCACACACGTAAGGATCAATCACAACTACAATCACTGCAGATGTATTACCCAGCGCACCAATATGTATCACCCTTAAGAGATTTTTAAATTCACCCATCTGACAGAACTTTTATGGACTATTATTTGTATAAACTTATTAAGTGTATCATCACCGGCATCATCTGCCAACTTTTACTTTAACTGTCACCAATCAGTAAGTGCTAATTACTGTTTTTGTATATGTCACATACTCACCTGAAAACTTTGGTTTGGTACATATGTATGTAAGCCACCACAGCTTTATATTTTAATCACTAGAATGCATGAATAAGAAATGCTTTGATCATAAACTCATTCATCACTGACACTATTGCACCTAACACAATCACAATTAATTCACAAAATACCAATTGCACTATACAGATAGCGCAGCACAAAACACCCTTCCCACAATCATGCCTAAATAGTCTTGGATAACTATTGAAGTGCCAGCAGCTGTCTACACTCATCAAACATTTTGTCCACAATTAGAAGGAAAACCTGTTTATCAAGGGGCAGCGCAGAGGTACTCCCTCACTCCTTTAAGTAGAGCAGCTTAGTATGATATGTTGGTTATTAAAAAAAAAAAATAAAAGTAGATTTTTTTACAATGACTTTAAATATTTCCTATGCATTTAAAGAGGATTCTCCTGTTATATGTCTGCAAGATAGCAACTGGTGTGGTAGTTTGGTCTGCAGACACGGGCAATATGTTTGCCAAGATAGATTTTTTCTGTGGTTTAGCAGGATAACAACTAGAAGCGTTATTTGGTCTTGTGATTGCTGAAAGCACGCTATTATCAGAATTTATTTTATCTCAGCATCTTATGAGATAATATTTTGCACGGAATACGTTTTTACTAACAGCATGGGCCCATTACATAGCAATACATTCTTTCATTGCTTAAATATACATATATATATAGTATATGCTGCAGCAAGAATGGTGGGCTTTAATGCCCAGTGACTGCACATATGCATCCATGGCAGAATAAGGTTGTGTGACTGTTCTTACTGTGCCCTCCCAGCACACTGACCAAGGTGGCACTGACAGCTCTCAGTCAAGGCTTCTGATCAGGAGTCAGCGAAATGGACTTCCAAACATATGAATACTGTGGAAACCAATCATAGTGGTCACATGATACAGAAGCCATGCCACCTCCTGAGCAATAAAGGTCCACTTAACCGCTTCAGCCCCGGAAGGATTTCCCATGTTAGGACCAAAGCACTTTTTGCGATTTGGCACTGCGTCGTTTTAACTGACAATTGCGCGGTCGTGCGACGTTGTACCCAAACAAAATTTGCGCCCTTTTTTGGTATTTGGTATCTGTTATTTATTTTTTTAATTTTTTGATTTTTGAGCTTCCAGCTCTAATATTTTTGAGACTCAGAAAAATTGTTTCACTACAAAAAATTCTGATAGTGTAGTGTGATCCTTTGGAAGCCCATATATGTATACATTAATATGGACCTAGTTTAGGTGTGACCTAAAACCTCTCTAATGCTATATTCTTTATTATTTCATCTTGACCCCTTTTGGCTGTTTTTTTATCCATTCTACCTCTATTTTATTCACAGTTACATATGCAGCTGTGACCTGGTCAAAGGTCACTTGGTTGACCTGCCTACGCTCTCCCCCCTTTCTGCATTATCTACTGTGGGTCCAAGTACGTTGTCTCTTGACTGTCGTTTGCTGGTTTTAGCCTGGCTGTTCATATTTAGATGGCAGTTATGTTTGCTCATTATTTATCTATTTTTGATTCCATGTGTTGTTCATTATTTTTCTTGGAGCTACCCAATTTATCTGGATAGCTCCTACCCTTTTATTTGAATATTGTCCTGATTTAGCTTCATATTCATTTCTTTTTAGCCTGGACTGGTGGCGTTTTCTGCAGGGGCAAAGTGCTGGGTCCCCATTAGTGGGCGAGGGGTTTGCCCTCTGGTATTGCTCCCGGCCTTGTCTCTGACTGGGTAAGTAGTGTGGAGTGAGAGGGGAGGGATACCCCCCTTTTTCTGGGGAGACGCAGGCCAACTGAATGACATGTACTGCAAACTCTACATTTTCTTATTATATTGTGACTTATTGTATGTTTTCTTCTTTATGTCAGTAACAAATGATGTCTACTTGAATCCCCTGAGGAAGCCAATGGGTTGGCGAAACATGTTGGGAGACTTTTCACACTGCATGACATCATTACCAGTATTATTTACCACCATTGTATCCATGTTGTTTTGGACCCCCCTTGATTTTATGACGTGTTAAAAAAAGAATTAAGCTTTTTAACAAAATAAGAAATAACATTTTGTGATTTTATATAAATTGATGTTTTTTGGTTTATTGTCCTTTGGCACTGAGATAGTCCTCCTTGGGAACCTCAACTTCTCCTTAACTGTATTAATGAGTTTAAGGATAAGTTCACCTTTTCAAGCAGAATATCTCTTTTCATAATAAACCACGCCGCCCCATAGCAGGTATACTGCTACAGGGCAGCCGTTCTATGCAGAATCACATATATACTGTATACGTGATTCTGCATCTCCGCCTAGGGGGCACGCATGCACCACTGGCACACCGCTTCTGCTGTAATTACTCACAGCAAAAGCTGATCTGTGGGTGCTGGTCACTGGATGTCCGCTGGCACCCTCCTATCGGCGGGAAGAGAGGATGGATAGAGCTCTGCCTCTATACACAAGGCAGAGATCCATTCTAACAGTGGGGATGTGTTGGATTTTCTCTCCTGCAGGAAATAAAATCCAGCACATCCCTTAGTAAAAGCACCTCACATAGTACACAAAAACACCAGTTAGGAACACATTTAACACTTTGATCGCCCCATATGTTTAACCCCTTCTCAGACAGTGTCATTAGTACAGTGACAGTGCATGTTTTTAGCACTGATCGCTGTATTAGTGTCACTGGTTCCCAAAAAATGTCAGAAGTATCAAAAATTGTCAGACTGTCCACCACAATATATCGCAGTCCTGCTATAAGTCACTGATCCTAGTAAAAAACAAAATAAATAATTAGAAATTCCAGTAATCCATAGTTTATAGTATAACTTTTGCACAAACCAATCAATATACGCTTATTGGGATTTTTTTTTTACCAAAAATATGTAGCAGAATACATATTGGCCGAAATTTATGGAAGACATTTTTATTTTTTAATATTTTTACTGGGTATGTTTCATAGCAGGAAGTAAAAAATATTGTTTTTTTTTTTAAATTGTCACTCTTTTTTAGTTTATAGCGTAAAAAATAAAAAGCGCAGAGGTGATCAAATACCACCAAAAGAAAGCTGTATTTGTGGGGAAAAAACAATATATTTATTCCTCGTGTGTGCAGAGCTACACACACACACACGAGGACCACGCTACTGAGCATGTGTGGCCGGATTCGGCCATAGAGACTTCTGGCAGACGCCATTACATGTCGGATTTGAACTGACTGCATGTGAGTGTGATTTTTTAACTGAATAAAAGCTATATATTTTATGGAATCACGCTATGTGAGCTTTTTATATATTGCCATGGCCTGCTGCTATAATGTGGATTCATTGGTGACTGGAGATCGGATCGGTCCGTGTGGGATAACAGATTTGTTCAGACGGCATAAGTAACAAGCGTGTTGGACCGCTCTTATATAGGGGGTCACACACCAGCCGGTAAGTGCCCATTCACATAGGGGCGACTTGCGATCCGACTTGAGTTGCCTCAAGTCGCCCCAAGTCGCTTGACATCTGAAATCCCATTGAAATTAATGGGAGCTGTCTTAATATACGCGACTGAAGTCGCTCCGACTTCAAGGCGACTTCTGAAAAGGTTCCTGTACTACTTCTAGGCGACTTCTATCCGACTTGTGCCCATAGGATTCAATAGAAGTCGCCTCCAAGTCGGATCCCCCATCTACATGGAAGCGACTAAAAGAAAATAATTTATCCAGGGCAACCACCTCCCTCCCCGCTCTGATTGGCCACAGGCAAAGTCGCCTGGCATAGTCAAGCTTGAAGTTGCCTGCAAGTTGCCTCCAAGTTGCCTCCAAGTAGCCTGCAAGTAGCCTGCAAGTTGCCTAGCAAAGTCGTGCCTGAAGTCGGATCGCCCCTGTGTGAATGCAGCCTAAGGGTCGGTTCCGAGCACAGATGGGGGGACTGGCTCATCAGGGCTTTCATCTATCCTGCACTGCTACCTTATAAAAGTGGCAGCTGTCTCTTCACTCACTCAGAAGGGATCTTATGATTGCTTTGAATCACTGTATGGACATTTGAATATTGTCTGCTTCTGATCACTCTTTATGGACAATTGATTATTGCTTGACATTTATGAGCGCTGCATGTTTACTTTGGAACTTATGTAAATAACGAATCGAAACGAAATGAAACTAAATTATTTTTTTACGCTCTGCACATGTCCATTAAGTTGGTCAGAAGAAAAAAAAGGGGGGTTTGTGGAGGGTTGGAGGAAGACAGCCACCCTTCAGAGGGTGTCCAGAACTCTGTAAAACATTTGGAGACAGGGAGAGGGGGGCGCCAACCAGAGTGTTGAAATATGAAATTGAAATATTCACTTTATTTGCACAAGACTAAAAATCCTTACAGGATGAATGGAGGTTCATGCTCATCAGAAGGAAGTGCAGTCCTGGCATTATACATGGCTCTGCAGGCTCCACTGCTATACTGGATGGCTGGGAAGGATCAAACAACTGCCTGGAATGGATCACTGTGTTTTCTCCAGGAACCAGGAAGCTCCACACTGACCAGCGTGGACCACGGAAGGGGAAATAACGTCACAATCTGGGCCGCGTTGTGCCAGAAGTTGTTCTTCACGGGAAGTTTGAAGTGTTCGGATCGGGGGATGGAGTCTGCTGGAGAGAATCTCCGCCCGGATAGAGGGGACCCGGCCAGGTGTGAAGTCTCATGGTGGCCGGCCGGCGAGAGACATTCTGAGCTCAGAATATGAGAATATGATGACAGTCCGGGGCTGCCGCCATGTTCCCAGCAACTGGTTTAATCTTGTGCAAATAAAGTTAATATTTTAATACTACACTCAGGTTGGTGCCTCCCCCTCCCTGTTTTCTCTATATGTTGCACTGAGAGGCTGCACTGATGGGCACTGATAAGGAGGCACTAATGGGCATTGATGTAGACTGATGAGGAGGCACTGATGAGGCTGCAATGATATGTGGGCAGGCATCTAGATGTTTCACTTTATAGACAACGCTGTCTTGTTGGTGATACGGTGGTGGTGTCTGTGTTTTGCTACTTTTTAACATTTACGTATTTTTGAATAAATTGTATCTAAATGTTTCTATTGGTTGTGTGCTCAATAATGGTGCTATACCCCTGAGACTTGTATTTAGTGGTACTTTGAACTTATTTGCTCTAGGAGTTTGTTTCTTGTTATATGTGTAGCCATGTGCTCCCTAGAGAGTGGCTGGTAGTAGTGGTTCACCTTATAGCTGCCCTCAATCACACCATATATCACACATCTGGAGACACTGACCAGGCCGGCTCTTGTTTTTGTTGTTTTATTTAGGGGAAATAACTTGGATGGGGATAAGGGATGACTGTGGGATGCCCAAAGAATTATAATACACAAAATCCATATACACTCCTGTATATGTGCTCTTCACTGCAGACCGTCCCTCTGCAGACTGTTACTCCTCACAACTCTCCAGCACTCAACTTGCTGAACGTTTCTCCTACAGTTCTCTCTCCAGCACTGAACTTAGTAAATCATCACTCCATTACTTCTCTCCAGCACTGCACTTAGTTTCCAGCTTGAAAGGAAATTTATCAAGCTTCTCTATTCCTTTCTCTTCACTGCGGTTAGCACATGGTGAGGCCTACTCTCAGCAGAACCTCCAGAACACCCATTACAGGCCAGGGATCACAGGCCCCTGAATGTGTAGCAAAAATACTTGAGTGCTAGCTGGGCCTTTGATGAACTACAACTCCCAGACCATCTCTCTTCCAGGTCCCACGACCTGCTTTTCCTCAGTGACTCTCTTTTCCCTGAACTGGCTCCCACAGAGTGTTTTCTATTCCTCTCCCAGCCTGTTCCAGCACATTCTCTTTCAGTTCCCAGGGACCATCACTCACCAAACCGGTGAATACTTTAAAGTCTCTCACTGTGTAGCACCTCCGCTGTTCTCCTGTTCCCTGTGCGACTGCAGGAATCACTCCACTCCTGGCTGCACCCGAACCTCCAGGTCCCAAGGTCACCCTCCTCAGACTGGGGCGACCTCTCGGGTAGAGTCCTCTACAGCGCCTCTGCTACATCTCCAGACTTCCACTCGATACTTCTCCAGATTGGGCTGACTATGAGTATTTAAGGAGGCCTGCCCCCTGCCAATCCTGCTTGGGGATTGGTCAGGGCTCCCTAGAATACTCCAGATGGCTCCACCTATCTCCCAGCTCTCTGACCTGAAACTTTCCCCAGGTTTCTAGAAAGAAGTGGGAGGTTCTGGTAACCTCATCTGTAGAGTTGAGCGAACTGAACTTTTGGGTGTCCGGGACCCGGACCCGAACTTTTCAAAAAAGTCCGGGTTCGGGTCCGGGGTTCTGGTAATTTTACTAAAAGTTCTGAAAATTGCTGTAAAGTCCTGGAAAGTCCTAGAGGTCTGCAAAAGGAAGGAAAATGGGGGCAAGGGTCGGACAAGTGCCCTACAAAGAAATGGGGACAGGGAAATAACTTAAAAGCATTTTTAAACAAAAATCACATAAAAAAAATCAAAAATGGAGGTGGATGTGGACCATCTTCAAACTGTGTGTGAAAAGTATGTGTGAAAAGTATTAATTAGCGGGAGAAGCCATATTACTGTTCTAAAATCATCTTCAAACTGTGTGAAAAAAGTATAAATTAGCCGGGAGAACCCATATCCCTGTTCTAAAATCATCTGAAAACTGTGTGTGAAACTTAAACAATAGCCTGGAGAAGCCATATCCCTGTTCTAAAATCATCTGAAAACTGTGTGTGAAACTTAAACAATAACCGGGAGAAGCCATATCCCTGTTCTAAAACCATCTGAAAACTGTGTGTGAAACTTAAACAATAACCGGGAGAAGCCATATCCCTGTTCTAAAACCATCTGAAAACTGTGTGTGAAACTTAAACAATAGCCGGGAAAAGCCATATCTCTGTTCTAAAATCATCTGAAAACTGTGTGTGAAACTTAAACAATAGCAGGTAGAAGCCATATCCCTGTTCTAAAAACAGGGATATGGCTTATCCTGGCTAATGTTTAAGTCCCCGCTATTGACTCTGTGGTGGCCTCAGCCATATTCTATGGTGTGGTCTGCTGGGGCAGCAGCATCTCTACTGCAGACAGGAAGAGACTGGACAAGCTGATCAGGAAGGCCAGCACAGTCCTGGGGATTCCCCTGGACACTGTACAGGTGGTGGGAGAAAGGAGGATGATAGCAAAACTATCATCATTGCTGCAGAACGCCTCTCACCCCCTGTATTAAACCGTTACCTTGTTGAGCAGCTCCTTCAGTGACAGAATGTTACATCCTAAGTGTCTGAAGGAGCGTTATAGAAGGTCTTTTCTCCCTGCTACTATTAGACTTTACAATCAAAGCTGCTCCCAGTGAACCATTAACCATAATACACACTGTTATTACTGTTTTAATGTGTAAAATACTACCTGTGTGCAATATTCACTTGCAATACGCGCAATTACCTGCAATACGTGCAATACCACCTGTGTGCAATACTACCAGCAATACGCACTTTTTCCTCATTTGTATTTATACATTGTGTTGTGTATATACTTGTATACTATAGTATGTCTATTTTCTATATATTTGCATTTAGTTTTTATTTTTTCATGCTGCTGTAACAAAGAAATTTCCCCACTGTGGGACGCATAAAGGTTTATCTTATCTTATCTTATCTTAGTTTCACACACAGTTTTCAGATGATTTTAGAACAGGGATATGGCTTCTCCCGGCTATTGTTTAAGTTTCACACACAGTTTTCAGATGATTGTAGAACAGTGATATGGGTTTTCCCGGCTAATTTATACTTTTTTCACACAGTTTGAAGATGATTTTAGAACAGTGATATGGCTTCTCCCGCTAATTTAGACTTTTTTCACACAGTTTGAAGATGGTCCACATCCACCTCCATTTTTGATTTTTTTATGTGATTTTTGTTTAAAAATGCTTTTAAGTTATTTCCCTGTCCCCATTTCTTTGTAGGGCACTTGTCCGACCCTTATCCCCATTTCCCTTCCTTTTGCAGACCTCTCGGACTTTCCAGGACTTTTTTACAGCCATTTTAGTGCCTAAAAGTTCGGGTCCCCATTCATTTCAATGGGGTTCGGGGTCCAGGTCAAAGTTTGGGTTCTGTCCGGACCCGAACCCGGCCGAACCAGCAGAACCCGAACTTCTAGAGGTTTGATCAACTCTACTCATCTGTCAAGTCCACTCAATCTTCCCTGAACCTCTCCACCCGGCCCAGATCAAAACATTCAGGCCTGCTCTTACACTCAGGCCTGACTAATTTTACCTCACCTAACAAACCCTGCTAGAAAAATGCACCTATACTATTGGGGCGCTCCAATGATGGGCACTGATGGTCGGCACTGCTAGGCACTGGTAGGTGGCAATGATAAGTGGCAATGATAGGCATCACTGATAGGCACTAACAGCCATTCTCTGATGGGCACTGACAGGCATCACTGATGGGAACTGACTGGCAACACTGGTGGGCACTGATGAGGCAGCACTGACGGGCACTGATGAGGATGCACTAATAATCTGGACACTGATTATCAGTGTAGATGTCCCCTCTGTGGATTGCCGCTAATCAGCTCTCCTCTCCTCATGGGCTGTCAGCGTGAGGAGAGGATTGCCGATGACCAGAAAATCCTATTTACACTGTGATCAGCTGTGATGATTGGACACAGCTGATCACATGGGAAAGAGACACTTTGATTGACTCTTTACCCTGATCTGTGATCAGATATGTCCGGAGGACAATGTGCACCTGCGCTGTAGCCGTCATTCAGCTGTAGCGTGGTCGTGAAGAAGTTAAGGGTCCATAAAGCGGGATCTACACCTGGAGAGCAACAGTGGGTTGGCCACAAGTTTATTGCAGTCAAGGAAGGGGAGCTGCTTGGTCCTGCAAGGTGAGGAGGAAAAGACAGGAACACCGGCCTGGGAGAAGGAATGGTAGGCTGATATGGAGCTCTCAGGAAAAAAAAGTTTCATTTGTAGATGTCAGTGCTTTAAAACTGCTTCATGTTCCCAAGAGCAGCGTCTAAACCACCCCCCCCCCCCCATATTATTTTTTGACAGCCATTTGCATATTAGCCCATAAAATGGGCATTTTTTGATTAGGCAGATTTGGCTCTCACTGATTTCAGTAGGGTTTGGGTTCAGCATCTGAACATCTTTGAAGTTCACCAAACCCTGCAAGAAGCGGTCAGTTCAGCTCATCACTATTCATGAGTTGAGTACAAGTGGCAGTTATAGTAATTCCAACTGTAGCCATCTTAAGGGCCCGTTCACACAGGGGCGCCACTTTGCTAGGCAATTGCAGCGCAACTTCGGCGCGACTGACAATGCGACTTATGCCAGGCGACTTTGCCTGTGGCCAATCAGAGAAGGGAGGGAGGGGTTGCCCTAGATAAATTCTATTCTTTTTAACTGTAGAACATGTAAATGGTGGATCCAACTTGGAGGCGACTTCCATTGAATTCTATGGGCACAAGTCGGAAAGAAGTTGCCTTGAAGTCGTACAGGAACCTTTTTTTGAAGTCGGAGCGACTTCAGTAGCGTACATTAAGACGGCTCCCATTCATTTCAATGGGAATTGAGATGTCAAGCGAGATCGCAAGTCGCTCCTGTGTGAACGGGCCCTTAAGTTTTAATCATTTTTAGTAAATATTCATAACTGTGAGATATAATCATTAGAATCCCGCTCACACCCTTCTACGGAAAAATATCTTCCATTGTCAGTGTCATCAATTGATTCTTCTTGCATTGCTCAGTGCTAAGCCTGCAGGGATGAAAATCTGTCTATTTTACCTCTCTTCCTTCTACATGCAGTCATCTTGTTCTGTTTAACCACTTAATTTTCTGACTAAAGTTCCGCTTTAATATCTCACGCCTGTAAAATGTTTACATTTCCACTATGGACCTCTTTACTTGGCAATGACTTTGTCATTAACCACTTTAACATATATAAATAATAAGGTGTATGTGGCGCTCACCTTCTAACCAGTGTGAACAAGTTCACCATACACGACAATAAAAAATGCAATGGTAAATGCAATGCGGCCCCTTAAAGTAAAGATACAATAATAGAGCTGTCTTGCATTATGATTTTTACATGCTTGCTAGCACCACTAGGGCAGCACACAGCCAGCCACACAGAACACTCACCCTCAGTTCAAGGTATTTTTTCACCCATTTACCTGCAACACATCATCATTTCTTTTTCTTCTTGGCCCAATTTTTTCTTTTTGCACTCGCTCTGACATATAATTTATATATATATATATGTATATATATATATATTTTTTTTTATTTGCAGATTTTGATGCATTGCCCCTGAAGAGTGTGGCATCCACGCGAAACGTGTCGGGCTTACGATATGCACATACTTCTTCACACCAGAATTCTTTCACCAGCGATCATCGATTTTGACAACTGGGCCTATGAGATATATATACACCTCTTGACAACAGTATTTGACCATTGGTGATCCAATACCATGAATAATCATATGCCTGTTATTTATAAGTACCACAGGGGTAGATCCCCCTTTTGCTTGTGACACTGTATACATGTTAGCACCACAGGGGTAGATTCCCCTGTGGTTGCTACATTTCACGTACATTGGCACCTCTGGGGTAGACCCCCTTGGGGTTATGACATTGTATGTAGATATATATCTTTGTATACCGTACATTTGGCAGCCTATTTTTCTTGGGCACATAACATGTGTATCTGGTTTGGACTTATTACATGCATATATGTTTTCATACCAGGTTTTTAACATCAAGTAATCATGGATTGTGATGTTTGGGCTCATGATATGCATACATTCTGTTACATCTTCATATACTTCCTATTACTGACTAATAATTATGATTTTTACATGCTTGCTAGCACCACTAGGGCAGCCCCCTTTGTGGTTGTGATATTGTGGCTCTGCAATACTGTATCTACACTAAATATTGATACATGTTAGCCCACCATTTGGGCTAGATACTATATGTACTTGCTTTAAACGTTTTGAATAAAGATATCATTGTTTTAACCAATTGACTCTTTGCTCTCGCATGCCCACCTCATTTAAAGTCCCAAAACTTCCTCTTCTATATAACTTTGTCATTAACCACTTCAACATATATCAATAATACGATGTATGTAGCGCTCACCTACTAACCAGTGTGAACAAGTTTAGCATGCAAGACAATAAAAAATGCAATGGTAAATGCAATGCAAGGCCCCTTAACTAGTTCCCGACCGCGTGCCGTCTTTTCACGGCGGCAGTCGGGATGCTGAGTGCGAATCGCTGTAAAAACACGGCGATCTGTGAACAACCTCTAGGGGGCGCGTGCCCGCCGCACTTCTGAGGAGTGTGCCCACGGCTCGGGCGGACCCGATGTCCACCGGCGAGCCGCGATGAGCAGCCACAGGGAAAGAACGGGGAACCACCGATGTAAATACGGCGGTTCCCCGCTTTTTTAGTAGGGGCATGGGAGATCTACTGATCCCTGTCACTGGGATCAGTTAGATCTCTCATGCCCATGTTAGCCCAACCCCCCCACAGTAAGAACACAGCCAGGGAACACAGTTAACCCCTAGATCTCCCCCCCCCCCAGGGTAACCCCTTCACTGCCAATGACATTTATACAGTAATCAGTGGACATTTAAATTTCTGATCTCTGAATAAATGTCATTGGTCCCAAAAAAGTGTCAAAAATGTCCGACATGTCAACTGCAATATCGCAGTACCACTAAAAATCGCAGATCGCCGCCATTACTAGTAAAAAAAAAATAAATAAATAAAAACCCCAGAAATGAATTCTCATCATCCGTAAACATGGCCACTTTTGCGCAAACCAATCAATAAACGCCGATCTGTCCC
>BLSH010433070.1:18734-28865 GCA_018402905.1 Glandirana rugosa
ATACTCGTGTTGACATACACGTACAAAAAATATGAAAACACTCATAAGTAAAAATTGAAAAGAAACATTAATTTGGAACAACATTGAATGATGTGGTCTCACCAGTGCGACAGAGGGAGGGAAGGGGACAGATCCGGATGAATCGGACGTAGACATTTTAGTTAACCCCTATAAAGGATTTCGACATCGTACTTTTTAGAACGTGTCGAGATGTATTTTGGTACGTATCGGTGTGGTCTAAGACTCATTTTAGAAGGGGTTACACAAATGGTTTTATGTAGAGCTGTGCAAGATTTTTCATGCTACAGCTTTAGGAAATATCCCCAATTGATTTTACAGATGCAGGCTAAGTAGGCCTAGACAGGGGAAGGGAGGGAGACAGCGTGACCACTCTGGTGTAGTAAGTTACAACAAGGTTTAATTACAAAGAAAAGTTAAAAATGAATACTCACAAAAGTATAAAAAACATGCACATACAGTTGTGCTCATAAGTTTACATACCCTGGCAGAATTTATGATTTTTTGGCAATTTTTAAGAGAATATGAATGATAACACAAAAACTTGTCTTTCCCTCATGGTTAGTTCTTTGGCTGAAGCCATTATTATCAATCAACTGTGTTTACTCTTTTTAAATCATAATGACAAATGAAACTACCCAAATGACGCTGATCAAAAGTTGACATACCCCAGTTCTTAATACCATGTATTGCCCCCTTTAACATCAATGACAGCTTGAAGTCTTTTGTGGCATTTGTGGATGAGGCTCTTTATCTTCTCAGATGGTAAAGCTGCCAATTCCTCTTGGCAAAAAGCCTCCAGTTCCTGGAAATTCTTGGGCTGTCTTGCATGAACTGCACGTTTGAGATCTTCCCAGAGTGGCTCAATGATATTGAGGTCAGGAGACTGAGATGGCCACTCCAGAACCTTTACTTTATTCTGCTGTAGCCAATGACAGGTCGACTTGGCCTTATGTTTTCGATAATTGTCATGTTGGACTGTCCAAGTACATTCCATGCACAACCTCCTGGCTGGTGAATGCAAATGTTCCTCCAGTATTTTTGATAACATACTGCATTCATCTTGCCATCAATTTTGCCCAAATTTCCTGTGCCTTTGTAGCTCACACATCTCCAAAACATCAGCGATCCACCTCCGTGTTTCACAGGCCTTGTTGACTCCTCTCCAAATGTAGGGTTTATGGTTGTGGCCTAAAAGCTCAATTTTGGTCTCATCAATCCAAATGACTTTGTGCCAGAAGGTTTGAGGCTTGTTTCTGTGCTGTATTGTAAGCGGGATATTTTGTGGCATTTGCGTAGTAGTGGCTTTCTTCTGGCGACTCGACTATGCAGCCCATCTTTCTTCAAGTGCCTCCTTATTGTTCATCCTGAAACAGCCACACCACATACCAGAGTCCTGAAGTTATTTGTGAGTTTTTCTTTGCATCCCAAACAATTTTCCTGGCAGTTGTGGCTAAAAATTTAGTTGGTATACCTGATCGTGGTTTGGTTTCAACAGAACCCCTTGTTTTCCACGTCTTGATTAGAGTTTGAACACTGTTGATCAACATTCTCAATTCCTTGGATATCTTTTTATATCCCTTTCCTGTTTTATACAGTTCATCTACCTTTTTCCACAGATCCTTTGACAATTCTTTTGCTTTCCCCATGCCTCAGAATCCATAAATATCAGTGCAGCACTGGGTGAAAGATGCAAGGCTCTGTCAGGAGTCCAGGAACTCATTGAACTTTTATGCACACACACTAATTAAAAGCAAACAGATCACAGGTGAGGAGTGTTACCTTTAATAGCCATTCAAACCCCATTTGTTCCAGCTTGTCTGCATGTTATCAGGCCACAATCACCAGGGTATGTAAACGTTTGATCGGGGTCATTTGGATAGTTTCTGTTGTCATTATGGTTTAAAAAGAGTAAACACAGTCGATTGATAATAAATGGCTTCAGCCAAACACTAACAATGAGTGAAAGAAAAGTTTTGTGTTCTCATTCATATTCTCTGAAAAATGGCCAAGAAATCATAAATTCTGGCAGGGTATGTAAACTTATGGGCACAACTGTATATATGGGAGTCCATGGGAGAGTGTGAGCCTGTGATGGAGGCACAGTCCTGAAAGGGTGCAGCTGGATGGATGGATGATGAGCTACTGCAGGCACAAAGTCCAGATCTCTGTGCCACTGCTTTCTGGGCTCTCAAGACCATTTCCCTGATCCAGACTTTGTGCCTGCAGCAGCTCATCGTCCATCCAGTTGCACCCTTTCAGGACTGTGCCTTCACCACAGGTTCAAATTCTCCTGCGGACTCCCATATATGTATGTGTGTTTTTTATACTTTTGTCAGTATTCATTTTTAACTTTTCTTTGTAAATAAACCTTGTTGGAACTTACTATACCAGAGTGGCCACGCTGTCTCCCTCCCTTCCCCTCTCTTTGTCTTACAGATGGAGCCCCACCTCCATTTTGACAGTAGCACCCCAGGTCATCAGTTCCTATTGTCTAGTTAGGCTACCTGCTCATAAAGCCCCCCCCCCCACACACACACAATTTTGGTCTGTATTATGGTTTCAGAGATCTCTAACTTACATGTTAAGTTTTAAAATATTTTAGATTATATTTCCTATCTTGCAAAATAGAGCCTCAAGGGGATCCTGATAGAGGTAAATCTATGGTTATTAATACTTGCTTGGTATTTTACTGCTATCTAATACTAGTACTATGGTTATGCTATGGCTTATGGCAGTGGTTCTCAACCCTGTCCTCAAGTACCCCCAACAGGCCACATTTTGGGAATGTCTCTTTAATAGTTGTCTAAAATACCAAGCCATACAAATTTAAAGCACCTGTGCAAGATAAAAGAAAATCTGGCCTGTTGGGGGTACTTGAGGACAGGGTTGAGAAACATTGGCTTATGGAACCCAAAAAGCTAAAGTTCAAATCTCCTAACATGCATCATATGTTTAAAATGAACCAGTTCATCCAAACAGAAATTAATCCTGATAGATAGAAAATGTGCATGTGTTTGTTATATGACAAAAGATTCACACCATCCTGGAAGAGGTAGCTAGGCACAAATCCCTATATAAAAAGCACTGCTGCCATTCATAGTTGGGAATGAATAAAACAAATGTCTGTGCATAGCAAAATGTAATGTTCTTTTTTTATTATACTGTGATTTGCATTTTTCAAAAATACAATTTACAATTTGCATAGGTAATAATTATATCAGATTTATATTACTGGTCAGAGTTACTGCACAATAGTATTCACATTACATGTTTCTATATGACAGCAACATTTAAACAGTTTAAAAAAAAACAATATTTTTTGAGACAAATTTAACAAACTCTTTCTGCTGTGTTCTATTCTAAACAATGTTAAATAAGCACCTAGTGAAAAGGTTGTGCACCAGGCATACAGCACATTCAGCACCTTTTATGCACAGAACCTACTTTTACCTCTGAATGAGCATTCAGTCAATGCCACTATCTCCTTTTTGTTCAGCTCAAATTCTGTAGATGTGACTAGAAAGCAGAGTGTTGGCACGTAGAGTGAAGCCAATAATCGAACACTCATTGGTGTAATAGTAGTAGATATCCTTGTGCTAGATGAATGGTAATCAATTGCTTCTCTAAAGAAATCTGTAGGTCACAATTAATCTATGTAAAGTACAAAGCACCTGTGAAATACCCAAAGCAAACAAAAATTAGCACATCCCGATAGTGTCCTAATTGGATATTGTGTAAAATACACATGCAATTTATGTTCATTTTAAATCAAATAAAATGTACATTGCCCAACAAAAAAAACCCAAAATAGATAGCGTTCGCATATCAATACAATTCAACCACATTCCAACAGACCATAGAACAGTCCTTTCACTTCAGCTTAACAATCCAGTTAAAGTAAGAATTTCCCCAGAATATATTGTACAAAGATATTGCAAGTTTCCTCAGTTCCTTTTTTTTGCTGAACAATAATACATGTGCAATTCACTTAGATGTGTAATTTGATGTTCAATAATTTTTATTGAAGTTAACATATAGAGCACATACGCTGGGTAACATTGTAATTCAAATACAGATGCCGTAGTGTAGAGAGACATCAAATATTACTATTTAAGTCCTGTTAAGCATAGACATAAATGAGATCAGACTCTAGAGCAGAGCACTGCATGTCCTCCATCCTGGACACCCCAAAGGGATCTCACTGTGTCAGGGGCAGAGGACGCACCGCACCTCCTAAGAACATTATTAAGCAAGTAACCAATGTTGCAGTTGTATCAGGAAACGTATGTAACCATATCTGCTCTCTCAGCCTCAAAATAGGAGAAAAAGAAAAAATGAGAAGAAAAATATTGCACAGAAAGGAGGAGGAAAGTATAAAGTGAGTGGGTGGGTGGGGGGCACTGCACTCGGTCTGGGGTAATTCACCTAGAGCAGGTGGTTTTTGTGTACCATTGAACCCAAGGATCCCATTGCTTTTTAAGTTTCCGATAGGTGTCTCTGTCAGACGATAAAATAGTTTCGTAGGTGAAGTGTTCTTGCGTTTGTTTAATTATGTTAAAATAATAAGGAGGGTCAGGGTTTTTTTCATAGTCTGGCGATATTTTGTCTAGCAGCTAACAATATGTGAGTAATTGTTTTATGCAGATGTTGTGGGAATGATTCGATGTTTAGGTTGAGAAGACCTAATTCAGGGGAGGCCTGTATGTTCTTCCTGATGTCAGTTATTATGTGGAATACCTCTGCCCAAAAGTGTTCAAGCCATGGGCATTCCCAAAGGATGTGTACTAATGTGCCTATGGAACCACACTGTCTCCAACAAAGGTTGGAGGCGGACCTGTCAAAGGAGGATATTTTTTGAGGTGTGAGGTACCTAGGTTGTAAAATATTTTGCGACGTTTCCCATAGTGCTGAGCATGTAGTATATTTGTAAATAGATCTAATGGCTATTTCCCATTGTTGTGAGGAAAATGTGTCTTTTAAGTCCGTTTCCCATTGTTAGAAAATATATGTATGGGAGAAAGAGTTTTTTTCCCTAATCAAATTGTAGAATAGGGTGATGCCCTTCTGTCTAACTCGTTGCGGAGACAGAAATTTAAGCACTTTTGTAGGCAGAGGTTTAAGAATATGAGGGTTGCTATTAATGCAATGCCTCAGTTGTAGGTATTTATAATAATTTGTTTCTGGGATGCCTAGCTCAGCTTGTAGTTGGGAAAATGGTTTAATTCCCTTTTGTGTGAAAACTTTGTTCAGTATGCTAGAGGGTTTATTTGACCATGGGAGTAGAGAGAAATCTGGGATGTATGGCTTTTGCTGGGATTTTTGGTTTGTCAATAGTATTGCTCACCCATTCCAGAGCTGTGAATTTCCTCCAAGCTTTGACTGTTGCAATGATTGGAGGTGTCAGTGATTTAGGGATATGTGCCTTCGGGTGGGTGCTGTGGAGCCATGAATTTAGGTTACATCCCGGGATTTGGTGGCTTTCCAATCTGCACTAGGGGGAAGGGCTTTCAGCTACGAACCACTCTCTTAATTGTGCCAGGATAGCGGCGCTATAGTAGTCCGCAATATTTGTAAGTCCCGAGCCCCCTACCGCTCTATGCCTGTATAGCCAGTTTCTATTTACTCTGGGCTTTTTACCTAGCCATATATATTTCCATAACAGTGTTGTGTGAGAGTTTAGGTACGTACGGGGAATTGGAATTGGCAGGGTCCTGAACAGGTAAAGCAATTTTGGGAGGAGCATCATTTTAAACGCTGCTAAACGCCCCCCCCCAAGAGAGCTCTTGTTTAGCTATCTGTTCTAGAGAGGAGGTGAACTTTTGTTCAAAAGGGAGAAAGTTGTCTTTAAACAGGTTGTCGGGATTATTAGATAAGGCTATGCCAAGGTATGCAATATTAGATGTGGACCACTGATACGGTAGCTGGGTGGAGATAGCGGCGCATGTCACGCTATCTATGCCCAGGCCTAGAATGTGGGATTTAGAGGGGTTGACTTTATAGTATGAAATCGTACCAAATCTATGTAGTAACTCGTGTGCAGCTGGTAGAGAGGTGTATGGGTTGGTCATGATTAGGACAATGTCGTCAGCAAATAAGCTTATTTTATGCGACTCATCGCCAATCTTTAGCCCAGTTATATTTTTAGATGACCGTATATGTTCCGCTAAGGGTTCAATGGCTAAGTCAAAAATTACAGGAGAAAGAGGACATCCCTGATGGGTGCCGTTGGTAATATGAAAGGAAGAGGAGGTAGAGTCTGCAATGAATACATTTGCTGAAGGTGCTGAGTATAGTGCCATGATTGCATGCAGAATATTACCCGTGAAGCCAAACTTAGCCAGAACTGCCCATATATAGCCCCAGTGGACTCTGTCGAACGCCTTCTCTGTGTCCAATGAGAGGAGCAGAGAAGGCGTTCCGGAGGTCCTAGCCAGGTGTGTGATATTAATTAACGTCCTGGTGGCATCTGTTGATTGTCTACCAGCGACAAAACCAGTCTGGCCATGATGAATCAGCAGGGGAATATATTTAATCAATCTGGATGCCAATATCTTGGCATATACCTTGATATCTGCATTTAGGAGCGAAATAGGTCAGAAATTTTGGGGAGAGGATGGTTCTTTGCCAGGCTTGGGGAGCGCAATTATAAGAGCTTTTAACATTTCTTGAGGAAAAGCGGAATAGGACGAGGCATCATTGAAGAGGTCACTCATGTAGGGAGAGAGTATTTCTTTGAATTGTTTGAGGTATTCGCCCGGTAGGCCGTCTGGTGCTTTATGGTTAGGGAGAGAATCTATACATTTGAATATTTCCTGCGGGGTGAAGGGAGCGTTCAGACACTGGATCTGCTCCGCAGAAAGGCTGGGAAGTTTTATTTGCGCGAGGAAGTTGTTTATCTCTGTCTGTGAGGGTTGGGGTATCTCAGGGTCTTCTTTCAAGTTATAGAGGGATTCATAGTATGTGCTGAACACGTTTGCTATTCCTTGTGGGTCATTATTTTGTCTTTGGTAGTAGGATGGTAGATGAATGGGATTTTGGCTTTAGTACGAGCAGCACGAAGACATGTTGCCAATCGTTTCTTTGCTTTATTATTGGTAGAGTAAGCTATAGCTTTGAGTCTTCTGTGTGCCTTTTCATATTTGTCTAATAGTAGTGCCCGAAGTTCTTGTCGTAACGCTAACAATTGTAGATTGAGAGATGCATTGGGTGTTTTTTTGTTTACGGCTTCAACCTCTTTGATGGAGTTAGTGACCTCTTCCATACGCCGTGCCCTCCAGCGCCAAACGTCGTATACATCGTTCTCCATGAGATATTGTTGCATTGGGGATGAGTGTCTGCTGTGTCTGCTTGACGTGTCCATTTGAAAATTTGGTGCCAAATTAAAGTCTCCGCACATGAGCAACATACCCTTTTGGTTTTTCCGTATTTTCCGGGTTCGTTTTTTGAGAAATGACATCTGGCGGGAGTTAGGAGCGTAAAGACAAGAAAGTGTAGTTAGGGTGCCATTGAGTTTGCAAACCATTATCAGGTAGCGGCCTTCTGTATCTGCAATTTCATGTATGGGTTCAAAGTCAATAGTTTCTTTAATTATGATGGCCACGCCCCGTTTCTTTTCTGAGCTGTTTGCCAAGTGAATGTGTGGGAACAGTTTGTGGGCGAATGTAGGGGCGGAAGTTTTTTTGAAGTGGGTTTCCTGGACGCAAATTATATCCCCCCCTAGTTTGATCGCTGTTTGCCAGAGGGATGCTCTCTTTGCCAGGTGGTTCAGGCCCTTGCATTAATAGATATGACTTTGATAGCCATGGTGTAGAGTGAGACGTTTTGAGAAATCATTACTCACTGTTGGGTGATAGGGACTTTCCTTGGCGTAGGAGGGGTCTATCGCTCTGGTGAGAGGTTCCGCGAATAACTGCTGATCTGCGGTTCGCTCTCGTGGGACTCCAGTTGAGTGCAGTGGGTGAAGGGGAGGGAGAGAAGAAAGGAACAAGAGGTGAAGATACAACATGATAACTGCGCAGCTGGTGAAATTATGTTGCAGCTGCTTGTAGTAATTTGGGGGAAACAGTTCAACAGGTTCAGCACTACCTATGTAGTTGAGTTGTTGTAACGAGGATAATGTTGAGGTGACCCATTAGAATTTGAATTTGAGGTTGCGGTTGGTTTTGTGCCACAGTGGCTGATTCGGGTTTGGAGGTCTCCGGGTGTTGCTAGGAACCAGAGGTTCGGGAATAATAGCCCATTTCTTGAGCAGTTCCAACCCTGCTTCTAAAGACTGCATGGTGATGAATTTGCCATTTCTTTCAATTGACAGTTTAGTGGGGTGGCCCCACTTGTATGCAATATTGTGATTGCGTAGCGCCTTGGTTATAGTATTGAGGTTATGTCTGAGGTCGGCGTAGATCTGCACATTTCCATATGGATCGGGACGTTTCCCTAGGGCCCTGGACTTCCGCAATATCATATCCTTTGTAGTGTAGAAATGTACCCTTAATAGCACGTCCCTAGGGATGGTCTCCGGTAGGTATGTTGGCTTGGGAATGCGGTGGATCCGGTCGATCGAGAATTCGATAGGTTGAAGGTCAGGGAGCAGAGTCGGTGACGTGTTGGTTCATATTTTGTTGTTGGATTTCTTCAGGGATCCCACTTAGTTTTAAATTATTGTGTCTACTTCGGTCTTCTAGATTCACAATTTTTGCGCGCAGCCACTTTCTCTCCTCTGCCCCATCCTCATTTGCATCTACCAAGTCATTTACTGTGCGTACTATATCGCTGATTGCGTTTTCCACAGTATGGACTCTTTCACCCAGGGAGGTTAGTTCCGAGGAGATTTTGTGTGTCAGAATGGAGATGACAGCGTGAAGGGATTGCTGAAGTGACACAAGCATCTCCTTTAGGAGAGTGTCCATCACTGCATGGTTGCTTGCAGGGAAGGCAGCTATTGAGTTGCTCACTGAGCTGGTGTGCATGGCTGGGGAAACCCCCGTACTCACCCGCTCTTTCGTTGCATCGTCACGATCGTTCGCTGCATCGTCGCGATCGTTCGTAGCACGATCCATGTGCATCCACGCCTTCCCTGGGCTGGCACTTTCTGGGTTGGGTGGACATGAAGAACCTTGCGAGGGTGAGGCATCCGGCGATCGGTGTTCCGGGCTGTCGTCAGGGAGGTCCGTGTAGTAGGCTATTTTGCTGTTTCCCTCTTCTCCTTCTCCCTGGGTTGACGAGCGGGCGCCATCTTGATTGCGGCCTCTTATCCCACAGAAGAAGAACTGGGTCAGTTTTTGAGGTTGTCTGACCTCTTTTCTTTTCCTGGACATCTTTTCCGTTGAAAGGGGTGAGTTATCTGACTTTATAGCTGTTTTTTGCTTATAGATCGGGTCTTGTAGCTGGTTATTCCTCCACGTTCAGCAGGAGCTCTAGAGACCTGCTGCCATCTGCAGTGCTTGCAAACCACTCCCCTAGATGTGTAATTTGAATGTGCAATTCACTTAGATGTGTAATTTGAAGTGGTAAATCTGTACAATGCATTCATTCTACTGCAGCAAAACTGATACAAAGCAAAACACCTTTAAATTGCTGGTATTTGACAGCTTTAGTTGCTTTAAATGTATTTGTTAAGGAAACAGCCTGGGATTCCCTTCATCTATACCAGACCCTTATAGATAAGGTATATAGAAATTATGGAAATGGCGCTGTCTCTTTGGCGTGTCTGTGTAAGTGTTCCTTTAAAGATGTGTGTGGGCCTGTGTCTTTGGCACCCTTATTCAAATTACCGTGGATGGGATACAGAGTAAAAAATGAGAAAAAAAAATTAAAAAATTGGTGTTCGTAAATGTCCGTAAATGTCCGTGAATGTCCGTAAAACATAAAATGTGTAAAAACACCTAAAATCACCTGATAAATAAGTACACGAGGAACAGGCAGATATAATACAGATAAAATTAGGGAGGAAAAATGTAAAAATAGAAATTGGTGAATAATTGAAAATATCGTCCGTAAATGTCCGTGTGTCCGTAAATGTCCGTAGAATAAAAATAAAGTGCTGTGGTGCCAAAAGGTGCAAAAATCAATCAATGAACCTTAAATATTGTGCAATGGTTAAGAAAAAATGGG
>BLSH010433070.1:32237-50389 GCA_018402905.1 Glandirana rugosa
GGCCAAAGTAAATTTCACAATGTGTCTGAAAGGTCTACAAACGTCTTGTCATCAAGTCAATCAGGGCCAAAGTAAATTTCACTGTGTGTCTGGTCTGTGTGTCACTTTAAATGAAACCGGGACTAACTGAACTACTGTTCTGCAAACATCTGGAAAGTCTGTGTAACACTTTAAATGAAACCGGGACTAACTGAACTACTGTTAGTCCCGGTTTCATTTAAAGTGACACATAGACTTTCCAGATGTTTGCAGAAGAGTAGTTCTGTTAGTCCCGGTTTCATTTAAAGGGACACACAGACTTTCCAGATGTTTGCAGAAGAGTAGTTCTGTTAATCCCGGTTTCATTTAAAGGGACACACAGACTTTCCAGATGTTTGCAGAAGAGTAGTTCAGTTAGTCCCGGTTTCATTTAAAGTGACACACAGACTTTCCAGATGTTTGCAGAAGAGTAGTTCAGTTAGTCCCAGTTTCATTTAAAGTGGCGCACAGACTTTCCAGATGTTTGCAGAACAGTAGTTCAGTTAGTCCCGGTTTCATTTAAAGTGACACACAGACTTTCCAGATGTTTGCAGAAGAGTAGTTCAGTTAGTCCCAGTTTCATTTAAAGTGGCGCACAGACTTTCCAGATGTTTGCAGAACAGTAGTTCAGTTAGTCCCGGTTTCATTTAAAGTGACACACAGACTTTCCAGATGTTTGCAGAACAGTAGTTCAGTTAGTCCCGGTTTCATTTAAAGTGACACACAGACTTTCCAGATGTTTGCAGAAGAGTAGTGCTGTTAGTCCCGGTTTCATTTAAAGTGACACACAGACTTTCCAGATGTTTGCAGAAGAGTAGTTCAGTTAGTCCCGGTTTCATTTAAAGTGACACACAGACTTTCCAGATGTTTGCAGAAGAGTAGTTCTGTTAGTCCCAGTTTCATTTAAAGTGACACACAGACTTTCCAGATGTTTGCAGAACAGTAGTTCAGTTAGTCCCGGTTTCATTTAAAGTGACACACAGACTTTCCAGATGTTTGCAGAACAGTAGTTCAGTTAGTCCCGGTTTTATGTAAAGTGACACACACAGTTTCCAGATGTTTGCAGAACAGTGATATGGGTTCTCCCGGCTTATTTATACTTTTTTGACACAGTTTGAAGATGATTTTAGTACAGTTATATGGTTTCTACCGTTAATTAATACTTTTCAGACCCAGTTTGAAGATGGTCCATATCCACCTCCATTTTTGCTTTTTTAGGTTTTTATTTTTAAAAAAATGCTTTTAGTTATTTCCCTGTCACATTTCTTTGTAGGGCACTTGTTCCACCCTTACTCCCATTTTCCTTCCTTTTGCAGACCTCTAGGACTTTCCTGGACTTTTTTACAGCAATTTTCAGAACTTTTGTTAAAATTACCAGAACCCCGGACCCGAACCCGGACTTTTTCTGAAAAGTCCGGGTTCAGGTCCGGGTCCCGGACACCCCAAAGTTCGGTATGGACCCGAACTTTACAGTCTGGGTTCGCTCAACTCTAATTATAACCTCAGGCCAACTCACTATAACATTTTCATGAGAAAAGTCCCCCTTGAGTTGAAGGTCACACTACCACATAATGACAGCTGTGCTTCAGTCTTGCAGGTATGTTCACTCACAGCCTGCTCCTTCTCTCTCAGCACCATCACTGATTATGCCCAGGTCAGGCAAAATTATACCCCAGCTGTGGAGCAAGGTGTGACCAATACTTAACCCCTTGCTGACTTCAGACCTCTCCCTGCCACCCATTTACCTTAAGAATTTCAAGATTCTATGTAGCAGATATACTCCATCCACAACTGACATGGGCTGTTTGTCATATACAGTCAGGTCCATAAATATTGGGACGTCAACGCAATTCTAATATTTTTGGCTCTATACACCACCACAATGGATTTGAAATGAAACAAACAAGATGTGCTTTAACTGCAGACTTTCAGCTTTAATTTGAGGGTATTTACATCCAAATCAGGTGAACAGTGTAGGAATTACAACAGTCTGTATATGTGCCGCCCACTTTTTTTTGTTTTATTTCAATAGTTTTTATTATGTTTTAATATGGATATACAAAGCTTTAGTACATTTCTTGTAAACTGTAATATATTACATCCAGCTTGGTGCTGTTGTATATGCATTTATAACATATAGAGTGGGGATATACATCAAATAGTGGGCAAAGGCTCACTTCTACAATTGATGGGAAGGGGGATCCCCATCCCAACAGACACACCCCATGGGAACAAGGTGCGCCTAGCCGAGAGAGGCGACCCCCCCACTCCCCCACTCTAAGTATATTTATTTCACTAGCATTCCTTTAAGATGTAAATTAAATAGCTAGTATAATATATCAACAAAACCATACAGGAAACAAAGGCACCAGAGGTGTTATTAATAAAGCTGTAAGAGATCTCAAAGAATCATCTAAACATTAGCCCCATGGGGTGTGTCCAGAGGGTGTGGGCAGGGGGTTCGTACAAAAGGAAACAGACTAGACCTAGGGCCACCCCTAAGGGGATCACGCTGCGACCCTGGTAAGTCAGTCATCGCCCCTCCCAACCCCCCAGCACCCCCCCAAGGGCCAACGTATAACCAGTAATTTTTAAATACCAGTATCTAAACCATAGGAAAAGAACAATTGCTAACCTCAAGGGACTCTGGTTACCAATTTCAGGCAATAAGAAACTCATATAACTATCTCGCAAGAAGGAGTAAAGAGGACTGAGAGAGAAAAAAGAAAAGGTGGGAGTAGAGAGGAGAGGTGAAGTGTAGTGCAGGCACCTCCGTGAACACCTAACACGGGAGCAAAGAGGTACAGGGGTATGGAGGGTCTATTGGGCGCTCAATACCCGGATAAATATGTAAGACTACCCGTTTCCCAACAATGAGACCCCCATGTACCGGGCCCATGGTTCCCAGATTTTATCGAATTGTTGAGATGTATTCAGGATCTTATGTGAAATCTTTTCTTGGGCCATGATCCAGGAAATCTTACATTTAGCCTGATGAAATGAGACTGAAGGAGTTTTCCAAACCCGTGAGATTGTTATTTTGGCCCCTATAAGGATGAATAGAATAAGGGACGGGAGGCTTTATTGCAGTCAGGGACCGCTTGGTTCAAGAGAGCTATTGCAGGATCTTGTAGCACTGGAATACCTGTGACTTTGCGGATCATTTGAAAGATTTTATATATCCGGATCCTGGGGCAGGTACAGAAGATATGGATAATAGTCCCCAAGTTCTCACAGCCCCGGAAGCAAAGAGGAGGCACCTGGGGATAATATTTTGAGAGGCGAGTGGGTACCAAATACCATTGAGTCATAGTATTTAGGCTGGCCTCCCTAAGTATTATATTGTGTACCCCCTTACAAGATCTTTCCAGATTAGAATGCCAGGTTTCCAAATCCCATTCTATGTTGAGGTCTCGTTCCCAGCCTAGCATAAAAGGAGCTTTTTCAGCTGGTTCTGTAAGAGAAGAATATATAAGGGAAATACCCCCTCATGTCCATGGCTGAGGAACACCATTGTTCAAAGGGAGTAATGGTCAGAGGGTTTGGAGAGGTTGCCTTAATAGAATTTAGAAAATGTATAATCTGGCGATAGTGGAACTGGTCCTTGGGAGGCATCTCATGCTCCTTCAAGCAGTACTGAAGAGAGATGGAGCCACTTGCATTGAAGAAGTGCCTGATACAATGTAGTCCTTTCTGTACCCACCACTTAAAGGCTTCTATGTTCATACTTGGAGGGAAGAGTGGGTTGTGTAAGAGGTGGGAGAGGGGAAGCCAGGGGGATATCAATTTGTTTGTTTTACACAGAGAATTGCATAAGGGCATTGAGTGGGAAAGGGTAGGCGACATAATTGCTGGTCTAGATTTAGGGGGCCTCCAGATCAGAAAGTCTATGGTATTTTTGGGGATGGATTGTCTCTCCATACTTATCCAAGCTGCCTTAGCCCCAGAGGTGTAAATAGTTGAGATTTGCGATAGCTGTGCCGCTTGGTAATAATACCATAAGTTGGGAAGCCCTAGTCCTCCCCTGGATTTAGCTCAATAAAGAGTATGTTTAGAAAAGCGATGGCCAGATTTCCCCCAAATGAACCGGCTAACTCCGGTTTGTAACTTGGCCAATTGGCTTTTTAATACAGGGATGGGTATTGAGCGAAACAAGTATAAAACGCGTGGCAGGAGTGTCATCTTTATAGCGTTAATTCGGCCTAGCCATGACATTTTATACTGGGCCCATTGGGAAAGGTCAAAATTAAGTTTCCTAAATATGGGGGGATAATTATATTTGTAGAGCAGATCGAATGACGGGGTAAGCTGGATCCCTAGATAAGGGATGGAGGTGGTCTTTCAGCCAAAGGAAAAATGTTCCTTCAGGAGGTCTACCTTTCTCTGTGGGGTGTATATATTTAGGGCTAGTGTCTTGGCCATGTTGACCTGAAGTCCGGAAACTTCCCCGAACTCTGAAAGGAGGGAAATATATTAGGCGTCAATATCAGGGGGGGTCGTTATAAAGAGGAGGACGTCGTCCGTGAAAAGCGAACACTTATGAGTAAGTGGGCCACATCGTACTCCATATATGTCTGAGTTGGTCCGAATCCCTATTGCCAGGATTTCAATCACTAGTGCGAATAATAATGGGGAAAGTGGGTACCCCTGTCTTGTTCCTCTTGCTATGGGGAAGGGTTCAGAGAAGTGTCCACATAATTTAATCCTGGCCATCGGGAGGGAATATAGCGATTTCAGGGTGGTGAGAAAATTGGGCCCAAAACCCCATTTTTCAATGACCGCAAAAAGAAATGACCATGATATGGTATCGAAGGCCTTCTGTAAGTCTAAAGAGAGCAGGAAGCCCTTCTGAGGGGACCCACCATCCCAACCCGATCTCATGAGGGAAATAATATCAGTTGCCCTCCTAACCTGATCCGGTTCCTGCCATCCAGGGATGAAACCGACCTGATCTTTATGTACATACAAACCTATAAAGCTGGCCAGCCTAATAGATAATATTTTAGTCATAATTTTCAGATCCACATTTATCAGGGATATAGGTCTATAGTTGCTAACTTCGCTGGGATCTTTCTCTGGTTTTGGAATAACTGAAATGAAGGCCAGGTTTGCTTTAGTTTCAATAGGTTTCTCACTTTGCAGAGAATTATAAAACCGGACCAGGTAGGGAGAGAGAGCCTCCTGAAAAGTTTTGTAGTATGAAGAAGAGAATCCATCTGGCCCTGGGGCAGAGCCATTGTGCAAGGCTTTGATTACCTCTTTGACCTCAGTCTCTGTGAAAGGGGACTCTAAGGCATCCCGGTGGGCTTCAGAAAGGGTGGGAAGGGTGGTCTTGTGCAGAAAGTCCTCCAGATTGAGGGGGGAGTCCAGGTCTTTTTTAGAATACAGCTGCTTGTAGTACTCAAGGAAAGTGTCCAAAATCTTTTTGGGACAGATGTCCTGAGGAGGTTTTAATTTTGGGCATGGAGTACGAGCGTACCCTAGGGGACAATTTACGAGCAAGGAAGGGGCCAATTTGATCATATGATTAGTAATTATGACCTCTTGCCCAGGCTGCCTGCTTTTCAGAGTTCGAGGTGAGGGCCAGGTTTAAGGCTAGTCTGGAGGCATCTAAGGAGGCCAAGGAGAGGGTGGTGGGGTTTAGTTTGTGCTGTTTGCTGGCTAAGCGGAATTCCTTTTCCAGATTCAATGCGTCTATTTGGCGTTCCCGTTTCAGATGGCAAGACAGCTGAATTATCTTCCCTCTCAGAACTGCCTTATGGGCTCCCCACAAGGTTTCCGGGGTAATCCCTTCCATATCATTCAGTAGGAAATATTCGCACGGCTCCTTTTCCAGGAGCGTGCAGTGAACCGGGTTTGAGAGGATAGATTCATTCAGTCGCCAGGGTTGTGGACCATTAGAGGGAGAGGCTCCTTCCAAATGCAATAGAACTAAGGAATGGTCTGACCAGGGGACATCGTAGATATCCACCCATTTGGCAAGGTGAATAGAGGAAGTGGGAACAAATATGTGATCTATTCTGGCATGCATCCCGTGCGGCGCAGAGAAGTGGGTATAGTCCCTTGTAGATGGATTCATGTCCCTCCAAGTGTCAATTAGGCCAAAAGAATGTAAAAGCCGAGCTATACGCAGGCTTTGCTTTGGGGGTTTCCTGAACCGGGGAGTCCCCTAGAAATTCTGTCCCTGATTTGGTCAAACATTATGTTGGAGTCGCCCCCCATTATGATTTTCCCTTCAAAATGTGGGCTTAAATGGTTCAGCATTAACGAAAAGAAAGAGGGCTGTCTGCGATTAGGGGCATAATAAGAAACAAGGGTATATAGGGACCCATTAATGTGCCCTTTAACTAGGACATATCTCCCTTCTTTATCCCTGATTATCTGGCAATGAATGAAGGGAACCTTTTTAGAGAGAAAGATCACCACTCCCCTTTTCTTAACTTCCATATTGGCCATGTAAAATGTAGGATATTTATGATAAATATGGGGTGGAGCATAACTATTTGGGAAGTGTGTTTCCTGGATAAAGAGGATATCGTACCTCCTACGGCTATAGAAGTCAAAGGCCTTATGTCTTTTGCTTGGGGAATTCATCCCCTGAACGTTATGTGAGACGATCTTAAAGATCGCCTTGGGAAGGGTGTCATCAGCCATAGAAGAGGGGAATATGGGGTGGAGCATAACTATTTGGGAAGTGTGTTTCCTGGATAAAGAGGATATCGTACCTCCTACGGCTATAGAAGTCAAAGGCCTTACGTCTTTTGCTTGGGGAATTCATCCCCTGAACGTTATGTGAGACGATCTTAAAGATCGCCTTGGGAAGGGTGTCATCAGCCATAGAAGAGGGGGATGAGCCTCACCTTAGGAGGAACATGACTTACCCCCCTAGCTGGGAACAAGACCTTGAGATCAAGTGATTCCCCTGGAGCCCAGATGGATGTGAGGGTTTCGGGATCCAAGGTCCACGGAGGCGCCTGCAACAGAAATGAAATTAATTGAACAGGAAACATAGATAGATAAGAGAAAAGGGTAAACGAGGAGAACATGGAAAAAAGAAGGGGCAATGGGAAGAAAGTATCCTGAGGTCCCCGTGGGAAGGCCGGAGACTGTCCAACCCTTACCCAGGGTTCTAGGCAAGCCAGAACCCCGTTAGTAGGCAGCTCCCATACGAGCACCTTAACTGAGTTACCTGGGACAATGAGTGCTCCTGGGTTCCTTCAGTAGGAGTGGCATGTTGTCTCTCCCCGGCTGGAGAGACCCTCATAATGCAGTAAACAAGGGTAAAAAGTCCCTCTGGTCGTGGTGAGAAGCGTTTAAATAAGATTACCTGGGCGTTAAACTGTACCAAGGTGGCATACAATAACTGTAAACCTTATGAAACTTTATAATAAAAATACACCAGATATGGAGACCCTGTTTAAGTGTACAAAAGAGGATTAAAGGGGATTAAAGAGGGTTAAAGTGGGCACTAACAGGTTCCCCTTCCCCCCCATGGGGGCCAACCGGCTCAGTAACACCAGGGTAGTGGACTGCTCGTAGTAAACAGTTAGTAAAGCAGTTAGTATCAGAGGGATCACCAGTTCTGGGATCTAGTAAGAGATCATTCGACTTCTAGAACTAAGGAAGGCCTCCTGAAAGGGTATTAGTCATTCTTATCAGGGATCAATAAAGTATATAGAGATACCTTTGGGGGAAGAGGAAAGGTTCTTAAGGTGAATGAACCCAGTATGAGTCGAGGGTCCTCTCTTTAGAAGCGGAGGGAGCGCAAACCAAGGTTACAAGGTATACAGTAGAGTGACAAAAGGGACATTTTTTCCTTGAAACTCCCGAAGGAGAAAATTATGACTGGAGAGTCCCCATGTCTGCCTCAGGGGGGATGGAGTCATGGATCCTCTTTGGTTTTTGTTTTTGCCAGATAGGGTTCAAAGGGCTCCCGGGGGTGGCTGTTTGGAGGAACTCTGACGGGGGCCAGATAGTGGTGGTGGCAACTCCTGGGTGATTAGGCCTAAGTGGAGTAAGAGCTTCTCCCCATCCATTAGATTGGTAAAGTGGTAAGTTTTGTTTTTGTGTTGAAAAGCCAAGCGGAATGGGTAGGTCCACCAGTATTCTATATTCTTTTTGGTGAGGACCGTTAGGAGAGGTTTAAGGGCTCGTCTTTTCTGGATAGTGGTTGGCGAAATGTCCGCAAATATTTGCACAGGATGACCCTGAATTTTGATGGTCTCGGCCTTGCGGGACCTTCTCATAATCTCTTCTTTAACCCCATAATGATGCGGCTTTACGACGATGTCCCTTGGCAGGCCATCTTGGCGAGGTGGTTGCAGAGCTCTATGAGCCCTGTCTAATTCCAGCTTTTGGTTTGTAATGTCCAGTATTAAGCTTTTAATAAGAGCCGTGACTGCTCCATTAACAACTGAGACCGACTCTGGGAATCGAAAATTTGCCCTCCGGCTCCTATTCTCCAGATCGTCAATTTTTGCTAAGGCGGAATCAAGTTGGTCTTGTAAGGTTTGGATGCAGGCAGTGTTCTGGTTAGCACGTGCTATCGTGTTATCTACTGCCTGCTCTATAGTGACCATTTGAGCCCCTAAGCTGTGCAGGTCTGCCTTGATAGAGGAAGCTATCTTTGTGGCTGTTTGTGCAAGACCGAGGGTCAACATTTTCGAGAACTTATGGAGGAGCAGGTTCAGTTCTGGTAGACTATGTTGTGGCAAACTGTGCTGTGGCAAAGGAGTGGCTTGTGAATTGTTGGTAAGGCCGTTTGGGGTGCTAAGGGACTGAGAGTTTAACATGGGAGAATCAGCATAGGAGAGTTCAATATTTCCTCCATTGTCCTCCCCAGGAGCGATTCAGTGGAGGCTGGAGATAACAGTTGGTGTGTTGCAATACTCACTGGAGGATCAAGATGAGTCTCTGTAGGAGGCTGGGATGAAGGAGGGTCGGCAATGGATTGCTCCAAGGCTGCCGCATTACCTGGAGCAGGGGCATCCGCCATAGTAGCTGACTCCAGTGGTTGGTACACAAAAAGGAGTTGGCGGTGCACCTCTCTTCTGTTGCGGGACCCAGACATATAGGGAGACACCCTGAAATGTCCAAGAGTTGGGCCTCCGGGTGGGAGGGCACCCCCTGTAATAGTTGCAATTAGTTTGTAGCCGTTGTCTCCCCTGGGAGAATGAGTGGAGGTATGGGGCCCCTGAAGATTAATCAGTCCCTTTAGGATAGCAGAGTGGGACTTTTTGTCGCCCCTGATTATTGTGGGGAAGGACAACTCCTTAATCAGGGAAAGGCCGCTCACGTTTCAGCATGTAGGCCCAAGCTGCGGCCTCAAGTAGCCGGCCCATGCCGGGCGCGGGCTATCAAGGAGCCCTTGTGCAGGTGTACTCAAGCGGGGGTGTCCCCACCAGGTGCCCCCCCAGGAAATGGTGCTAGGTGGTCCCGATGGACCTCTACGGCCGTGTGCAGAGAGGGGCTCCAGCCCCAGAATCAATACCAGGGGGGTGGGTGGGCGGCTTGAAGGCCCTAGCCGCGGTCTTGCGTGAGTGATTGGTGCTGGGAGCAAAGCCTGTAGGACAGTGGTATGACCTTGGTACTCCAAAAGCTGCCCCTGCGGCTGCCTCATCCCCTGGGGTGGTCGTCGGGTGGGAACTCTGCCTTCTATACAAATGCTTAATACTGAACAATTTTCACAATTATTTCATCACCTTTGACATGAGGGGAGTCCCTTGGTCAGTTAGAACCTCCTTTGGGATCCCAGTACGGGTAAACATGTGGGACAACTCTTTGGCGAGGGTCTTGGAGGAAGTGTTTCTTAAGGGAACAGCCTCAGAATACCAGGTGGCATAGTTCATGACGACTAGGTTGTACTGATAGCCTCTGGCAGACTTAACTACTGGCCCTACCAGATCCATGGCATTCAGTCAAAATTAATCTCAATCACAGGCAATGGTACCAGTGGGCTATGGTAATGGGGCATAGGGGTTACCTTTTGACACTCAGGACATGACTCACAATAGTTTTTCACATTGGCATGTATCCCAGGCCAGAAGAAACACTGTACAACACGTTCTTTTGTCTTTTCATAGGCCAGGTGGCCACCCAGGGGGTGTGTATGGACCAGGTTCAGCACTGTCCTCCTATAGGGGCCAGGCACCACGAGTTGTTCCACAACCTCACCTCGAATTTTGTCAACCCGATACAACATATCATAGTAAACCACCATATGAGGAAACACATTTTCCAGTCCCATTGTTTACCTTCACATTTTCCCATGCTTGTACGAGTAGGATCCTGTAACTGGGCGGTCCTGAAGTTGTCCCGAAAAATCACTAGCTTCAGCACGCCGGGCAACTCTAGGGTCTCAGGGGTCACCTCCAGTTCACCCACATAGACTGCTAGGGGAAAAGACACATTTTCACAAGGGGTCACACCTACAGCATTGTCATCAACCTTTGGTTCAAAGGGGTTGGGGTTCCCACCTTCAGTCCCACTAGGAAGTCCAGGCTCAAGGCTCTTTTCTTTCACACTGCAAAGTTCCTGGAACAATGGAAAGTCTTTCCCCAATATTACACTGTGCAACAGGATAGGGGACACAGCCACTTCATGGCAAACAGATCCTGAGCTGGTTTCAAAGGTCACCAGCAGTGTGGGGTACTTCTTACAGTCACCATGCACACATACCACTCCTACCTGATGCTGGGTCAGCTGTTCAGGGTCCACCAACTGGGTATAGAGCAGGGTGACCAGACTTTCAGAGTCCAAGAGGGCATGTACACTTTCCCCCCTATCTTTACCACAGAGCTTGGCATGTCCGGATCAGCTACCAGGCCCGAGTGAGCAAACAAGGACATGCGTTGAACTACATCACATTTCATAGGCTCAGGGTTTAAGGGACACTTGGCAGCGATGTGCCCCTACTCACTGCACCGCCAACACTAGGGATACCCACGAGTTCCTCTGGGGCTTCCCGGACGGGGTCTTTCAACAGGGGGTGATGCTCGGAGCACTTTCACTGGCCTTTCAGGACTTCCTCTTTTCGGCTTTATCAAGGGTGTTACTGTGGTTGACCGGGCAGCCACGGAAGGGGGTCTTTTGACCATCAGGGATCATAACGCTGCAGATCCAGTGACCAGGTCCTCTGCCGCCAAGTAGCGTTCCACCAGCTCTACCAGAACATCATTTGAATTTGGTTTAGATTGTCTCACCCATCTCTGCAGCTCAGGAGGTAGAGCTCTCAGGAACCGGTCCATTGCAGCTCTTTCCACTATTTGGGGCCATGTGAGTATCTCAGGCTGCAGCCACTGTTTAACCAGTTTGATTAGGTCGTACATTTGGAAGCCGGGGGATCCATCTGCCTTGAAACTCCAGCTGTGTATAAGCTTTGTCTTACTGACACAGTGACTCCCAGATGTTGCAAGATCTCAGCCTTTGGTTTGTCATAATCTCTGGCATCTTCAACAGACAAGTCAAAGTATGCCTTTTGGGAGTCACCTGCTAAAAGTGGGGCTACCAGTGCAGCCCACCAGTCTTTAGGCCAGGCCTGCCCCTCAGCAGTTCTTTCAAATGTACATAGGAAGGCCTCCACATGATCCCAGAATGTCATTTTTGTAGAAGGTGACTTTTGGTGCCTGGCAGGGTGTCACCAGGGGACCCTGTGGAGACATTTGCAATCTGAGCTGGCATCCGCTGCAGAATTTCAGCTTAGGCTTGTCAGTCTTTCTCATCTGCCTGAGCCAAAGCAGCCACTTGTGCCTCTGTTGCCTGAGCCAGGGCAGCGACTTGAGCCCAAGCTGCCTGAGGCAAAACAGCCACTCGTGCCTCTGTTGCCTGAGCCAGGGCAGCAACTTGAGCCCCAGTTGCCTGAGCCAGGGCATAGCTTGCTGGTTAGCTCTTTGGGCTTGCTGCTGCTGAGCCACCAATATTCTATTTGTTTCTTGTTGTTGTGAAGCAACCTGCTGGCTGGTTGCTTGGGCTTGCTGCTGCTGAGCCGTCAACACTTTCTGAAAAGTATGTTGCTGTGTAGCATTACTCTGGAGCAAGGCCTTTATCAAGTCCTCCATGCTGCAGATTCACAAATTACACTGCGGTACACTGTGCGTTTAAGTGGTATAGACACACACTGCTGTCCTTTTAACACCGCTGACACAACGTTCACATAGCTTATTTCAATGCAGTCTTTTAACAACAGGTATACAATGTAGATAGCAAATTTGCCTTTCAGCATGGATCAGTAGAGGGCTTGCACGCATCCATTTCCACCAATTGTGGGCGATTAGTGGAGAGGTTCTCAAACATGTAATCCAGCCATATGTCAGGTTAAGGGCTTCCTGCCAATGTTTATTCATTCAGCAAATAAAGGATAACAGAAAGGCTTCCCTCACAGGGGTAGAAAACAGTCCCAAAACAAAAAGTCCATTACATGAATAAAAGCCTCCTGGCTACCAGATAGACCTCACTGGGTCTGCTTTAGTCCTGCAGGCATGCTCACTCACAGCCTGCTCCTTGTCTCTCAGCACCACCACTGATTACACCCAGGTCAGGCAAAATGATACCCTAGCTGAGGAGCAAGGTGTGACCAATACTTAACCCCTTGCTGCCTACAGACCTCTCACTGCCACCCATTTACCTTAAGAATCTCAAGGTTCTATGTGGCAGATATACTCCAGCCACAACTGACATGGGCTGTTTGTCACAATATTTAAGGGCAGGGTGCACCATAGCTGTGCCTTCTGATGTGACTGAGCCCCCAGGAGCAGAACCCCCTTTTTATAGCCCTGTTCAGGGATTCTGGAACATTCTGAGTGATGTCATCTGTACCTGTTTTGGTTACTGGACCTCATCTCATGACCCTATCCCTAACCATAGGTGTGCGCAGCCTATTGCATTAGGGTGTGCACCACAAAGTGCAAAGAAACATGAGTGTGTGTGTGTGTGTGTGTGTATGTATGTATGTCAAAAGGGCAGAGATCGGTATCAGTAGTTTATTTTTATTTTATTTTATTTATTTTTTTACAATTTAGTTTTTTTATTATTTTTTACAAAATTATATATATTTTTTTTATTACAATTTTATTTAGAAGGCCTGCTGGGGGGCTTTGGTGAGATATCAAGGGTCTAAATAAACCCCTGATGTCTCACTTTAGAGACAGAGAAAGGGACTGAGGACAGAGATTCCCCCGTCCCTTTCTCTACAGCCAGGCAGCAGTGGGAATCTGCACAGTACAGGGTGATTAGGGTGTGCCCACAGGCACACCTGCCACCCTATGTGCGCACGCCTATGTCCCTAACTAAGGCTTCACTGCGCACCCCAAGGCTCACAGGGGGAGCCTTGAAACTGCCTCCTGCCGTTTTCCCATGAGGAAAGGGGGGTTCCTAGAAAGCTCTTTCTCCTTTCCTTTCAATCTGACTTGCATAGTAAAACTTTCTTTTTTTACTATGTTTACATTCAAATTTAAGAAAAAAATATTTACTATGTAAGACAGAACAAGGCTGTGTAGATTGCAGCACAGGGAACAGGAGCCACGTTCCTACTTGCATAGTAAAATATTCTTCCTTGATAATTGTGAAAGTAAATAAAAAATAACTTAATTTGGGAAAGGAGCCTCATTCTCCCTCTGCCTGTATGAGTATGAATTGCCCTGAGCTCTGCTCTGAGCATGTCTGTGCTTTTTTAAACCCTCACTGGCACTTTAGCTTGTCTCAAAACAGCACCCAGCACTCATCAATGAAGACTAATTAAATATTCATCTCTGCTTAGGTGGACAACAGTGGGGGTGGGGGATATAGTGCTTCTAACCATATTCCCTCAGGAACAGAACCTCCCAGGAAATTGGGACAAAGTGCACCATGATCTTAGGGTTAGTCCTAATGTATTGACACTTCAACACTGATTCAATAGGGTTGTCTCCATGAAAAAACAAAGCAGGGGAGAAATAGAGGTAGGGAATTGTAGGACTTTAGATGAGGCAAATGACAAAAATTGGGTAAAAAATGATGACATGGCCGCAGTCAAACGCAAAATTTCACGGATCCTAACACAGGAAAAGGCTGTGAGCATTCTTTTGGACAAAATTCCTGCCTTTGAACGGACCTGGGAACCTTGGATGAAATTCTCCCAACCCCCTCCTCAATGGGATAGACTCGGATGACTGGAGCACACACTCTTTCTCTGTCCTCTTCTCGTCACCTTACTTACTTTCTTTTTCCCTCTTTCACCGCTTTTTTCTCATTCTTTCTCTACCCTCAGCCTCTTCCACTTACTTCGTGTGGCAGGGGTTGAGGGGGTGAGCCTTTACTTGCTAGGTTTGCTTATATGTTTTCAGCAGACTGCTTAGCAGCCCTCTTTGGGGCCCTCACCTATGGAGGTCAGGTACCTAAGGTAGGCTTTCCCTCCTTAGCATGGGAGGGCCTGAGACGGAGACTAGGTCCACAGCAGGATCCCCTTAGGGGTTGCCCTAGCTCTCCTTCCTCCAGGTCCTAGGCTGGCTAAAATTTAAAATTTATAAGCTGAAAATGGCAGGTATTGCACCAACCTTTGTTAATGCTGATGGTAAAGTCTGGGGTTCCTTATGTTCGAAGGAACGGTTATTCCTTTTGTTATACCTAGGGGATTGCACCTGCTTATTGCTTTCAGACCATGTATCTCCTAGCTTAACACGGCTTTGTACATCTTATGCGTTGATCTGTACTGATTGTATTCATTGTATTCTTCAATAAAAATTTTTGAAATTTAAAAAAAAAAAAAAAAAAAAATGATGACATGTTTTATTGACATAAACAGATAGCATAGCACATTGAAGTTTATAAATACATGTAAAATAATAATTTCATATATATGCACAAACCAATAACATATTGAATTCATATATATACACATATAGTTGCAACACATTGCAATTCCCAATAAGTGACATAGTTATATACCATACATGATTAAATTGGCAGGAAAGGTAAAAAATTGTAGATGGTATAGTCTAAATACAGAAAGGGTCCTATTGAAAAAACATGCCTGCATCCTAAAATTCACAATGCGTTTTGTGGATTACCACTTCCTCAGGGGTGGATGCATGGACATGTCTGCAAAAACAAATATCAGTATGATCTAGTATTGGACTAAAACATCATAAAAAGAAAGGATTGCCAGCCCTAAATACTTAGAAATGGCTAAGTTCAGAGGTATGTGGTACTATGAAACAAGGGCCAATGAAATTATCTGTCCTGGGAGCTGAGGTATGTGGACCCATGTGCAAATCGGGCACAAAAACAATGTCGCCAGAAAAAGTATAGAATATCTCCATGTTGTATTCAATTGTGGTGGTAAGGGGTGATAATTCCGTATACATCTATAAGTGAACGAGTAAAAATCTATCAAAATTGAAAAGTACTGGTATAAGGAGATAAGGGGAACCAACCACAAAGTGGAAGAAACTAGGAACGTGTGTGTGTGAGAGAGAGAGAGAGAGAGAAAAAACAGCAAATTTCACCACATGCTGTTGTCTGCATCAATGAATGAGTCCAGTAGTGATGAACTCTGGTCCGATCCTGTAATTTTCTACGTCTTCGGAGCCTCAGCAACATCAGGAGTATTTCCTCACACATGCTCATGATGAGATCCATAGTGAAAACACATAAAATAAGACAGATATCTACAAGCACACTGCTCTCTCTTGCTGCTGCTGCTCCTCTCTCTTCTCTCACAGAATGTCTGAAATAATTATTAATTTACTTGTTTTTTATGCATTGTGAGCTTTTGGAGGTTCTCCTGAGGTTATCTTTAAAAAACGCTACTAACCTTAAATGCTTATAACCACTGCTAAACTCGCATAAACACTGTAAAATGGACGTTTTTCATCATCGGTTTTCAGTTGTAAAGTTTCCAGCGTTCAGAAAAGGTTTTCAACTGCCCTGTGTACATGAGCCCTAAGAGGACTTCACTGATTAGCCTGAAAGATAGCTAGTGTTGAAAATGAAGAAGTTTGAAACTTTACAATATAATCAGTATGAAGTTTAACTACTTCAAGATCGAGCCTGTTTTTTGGGTTTGGTGTTCACAAGTTAAAACCAGGTTTTTTTGCTATAAAATTACTTAGAACCCCCAAACATTATATATATATATATATATATATATATATATATTTTTTTTTTTTAACACCCTAGAGAATAAAATGGCGGCCGTTGCAAATCTTTATGTCACACCGTATTTGCGCAGCAGTCTTACAAAAAATCCGTTTTATGAGTTAAAAAATAAGGCAAGAGTAAAATTAGGCCAATTTTTTTCCATATTGTGAAAGATAATGTTACGCCGAGTAAAATGAAACTCCAACATGTCATGCTTCAAAATTGCGTCTGCTCACGGAATGGCGACAAACTTTGCAACATAAAAATCTCCATTGGTGATGTTTAAAAAATTCTACTGGTTATCATTTTGTAGTTACAGAGGAAGTCTAGTACTAAAATTATTGCTCTCGCTCTAACGATCGTGGCGATACTTCACATGTGTGGTTTGAACACTGTTTTCATATGTGGCCGGGACTTACCTATGCGTTCGCTTCTACGCGCCAGCTCGCGGAGACAGCGCACTTTAAAAAATTTTTTTTCATTATTTATTTTACTTTTTAATTTTTATTTTTACACTGTTCTTTAAAAAAAAATGATCACTTTTAGTCCTATTACAAGAAATGTAAACATTCCTTGTAATAGAAAAAAGCATGCCAGAACCTCCTAAATATGAGATCTGGGGTCAAAAAGACCTCACATCTCATATTTACACTAAAATGCAAAAAAAAAAAAAAACAGCAGTGCAAAAAAAATGGGCCCTTTAAGACCATTGGGCGGAAGTGACTTGTGAAGTTGCTTCCGCCCTGCCATGTTTTGAAGCCGGGTGAACGGCTTCAGCCGCTCACTCGGCTCACAGACACTGGGGGGACAGACGCGATTGTGACCGGAAAGCGGCAGGAGGGGGGGCACCCCTCCCGTCGCTGATAAAAGTGATCTTGTGGCATATCCGCTGCTGAGACCACTTTTATCTTGTGCAGAATCGCCTGCACTAAAATAAGATACTGGGGTTATGGTAGCTATCTGCTACCATAACAACGGTACTCCACTTCAAAGTAACCGCTGTCACCTGACGGCGTTGGTCTGGAAGTGGTTAATGAAGGTTTTAGGCTCCATGCACAGTAGCTTAAAAAACGCTCTTAGCAGCAGCTTTGGAGCATTTTTTTTCTGCTTCTAGAAGCAAATAGTGTTGTCCATGCACACTATTTTAGTCTAGAAGTGTTTTTGAAGACTCAGCTTCTAGGGGCAAAACATTTTTTTTTTTTTGCATTATTGGAAGCGTTTTGCCAGCAGAAAAAAATGCTGAACGCTCCTAACTGCTGTTAACTGCTGCTAAAAGCTGGCACAAAATGCTATTATGAGAATTTTATCCAGGGATTTTCTGACTTTTTTTAGCTTCTAGTGTGCATGGAGCCTTAGGATTGTTGCCGGTATAATGGTAACCCACTGTGTTGATCAGTGCGGATTCACAAGATCCAAGCTTACACTAAGTAACGCTATGGATATTAAGGGAACATTATCAAGGGTGTCTGAATGACAGCTTTTAGTAATTTGCATTGATGAGTACCACATTATCATTGCTGACATGAAGTTATCAATAGAGTTGAGCGAACCTCTGGAAGTTCGGGTTCTGCTGGTCCGTCCGAACTTCGGGACAAAGTCCGGGTCCGGACGGAACCCGAACGATCGCACGGACAACGAACCCCATTGAAATCAATGGGGACCCGAACTTTTATGCACAAAAATGGCTGTAACAAAGTCCTGGAAAGCCCCAGAGGGCTGCAAAAGGAAGTAAAATGGGGGTAAGGGTAGGGCAAGTGCCCTACAAAAAAATGGGGACAGGGAAATAACTGTAAATATTTTTTAAAAAATAAAAACATAAAAAAAGCAAAAATGGAGGTGAATGTGGATCATCTTCAAACTGTGTCTGAAAAGTATTAATTAATGGTAGAAGCCATATAACTGTTCTAAAATCATCTTCAAACTAGGGCAAGTGCCCTACAAATAAATGGGGATAGGGAAAATAAATTAAAATCAAGTAAAAAAACGGGAAGGGGGGTGGATGTGGAGTAGGAGCCTAGAGG
>BLSH010433070.1:54609-73770 GCA_018402905.1 Glandirana rugosa
ACGAACTGTTTGGAAACGGATAATCGGACCTCTTACTGATCATGTCTAAAAATATTGTAAGTTGAGGGTAACTGAAGTAACCCCAAGCCTCAAGTGGTAAATTTGAAGTGAGTACAAGTGACTTGGACGGATCTTGACTTGGGTCCACACAAGTCCAGTAGTAATAAATCCTTCTACGAGAGTCATTATTCTGTTATACTTGACATTTACATTTTATTTTCCATTTTTTTCGAGTCAAATCTTCTTCGTGCCTGTAAGGTGATGGCAATGTATAACTTAAGTGACGATAGAGATGATTAGGTTTTAATGACAACCCACGATGTGAAGAGTCGTATGTATGATTGTCTAACCCGAACGATTTTTGAAATGTCCGGGTCCGGGTCCGTGCCACGGACACCCGAAAGTTCGGTACGGACCCGAACGTTACAGTCCGGGTTCGCTCAACACTAGTTATCAATATAGAATCTGTTAGTATGTATGCTGAGAAGTGTAGCACCCAACAGTAATTTTGGATTAGTAGAGATAGCAGTGAATTCAATATGTAACGGTAGTGGAATGTCCGTGCTTCTTCTAAACTGAGCTTTTTTTACCTTTTATTTTACATTTACAGTTCATATTGTCTTATTACTGAGAGCATCTTCCTAAATAATGATGACCTGAACACACCTGGGTTCAGTTCTAGGCAGGTTCAGTGAACATGAGTGAAGTTTAAATGGTGAACTCCGAACCCCAATGAAGTCAATGGGAGTTGAATGTTATAAAAATCTGTACTAGTCATTCTCCAGGCTAATAGGCAAAGGTTTGTCAAGCAATAACATGCAGGAACTGGACACTGCCTTGGGAGACGTGTACCAAACTAAACAACATTTTTTTTTTAAATCCCATTTGACTGGGAGCATTGCTTTTGGTATGCCTAAAGTGAAACATTAAAAATGCAAAACTCCATTAAATAGCACACCTGGAGGATTCCCTGACCTTGCTTGTAAAGTAGTGCATCTGTGTGATGTATACAAGGTAGTACAAAGTAACATTTACAAAGAAAAAAGTGGGTATAGATTACCAGCAAAATAATGGCTCCTGGCTTCTTAATTCTGGTTGTAAACAAAGTGGCTATTAATTCCACTCATCTATATTAGGCCCTTATCCTAGATGAGGGTATGCCATATATGTTAATGGGGTACAGCCACAAAAAATATACCTCAGACCCTATTGATTTAGAAGGGGACCCACTCAAAAATCAGGAAAAAATGGGTTCCCCACAAAAATCCATGCCAGACCCTTATCTGAGCATGCAGCTTGGCTGCCCAGGAAATTAGGACAAGCATACACTCCCCCTCCTGAACCATACAAGGCCACATGCCCACAAAATGGAGAGTACCTTGTTATCATGTTGATGAGGACAAGAGCCTCTTCCCCACAATCTGACTGGTGATTTTGGGGATTTGCATAGGGCTTATTGGAATCTGGAATCTCCCTTTAACAATGAGGGCCCCATAAATATGCTCCTACATGTAGATGAGTCCATTAATAAAAACAAATTCCAAAAAATGTCACACAATGTACATCCATTGTCATTCACGTCAACCAGTGATTCAATCACCATGCCCGACTCCCTGGAAAGGGAAAAAAAATGATCTCAACCAGATGACTGCTTGCCTGCTTCTGAAAGCTCTGGAGGATGATAGCTGATATAAATAAAGTATCCAGGGTGATATTACTGACTACATTTGGACATGACCAGAGTTGTTCATTAATGTCATTGGGATCCTAGTGAATGTGCGTGATGACATTACTGGTTGTTAAGAATTTTGGTGGTGCCTGCACCTGCCGGCATCCCTAACAACCATTGTCAGTGGGAAGCTGTCATATATACTAGTGGTATTAATATTATACACAGCATTACACCCCCAGCAAATGGGTACATGTACAGGTGTTGTCCAAACAGTCAGGAATTTGCCACATCTCTATATCAAAACAAGAGGTCTAATAAGCCATCAAGATCTCACTCCTGAAAATGTATATAATAAAGATAATATCAATATAAGAATAACTTGATGGACACAAAGATCAATAGCATATATACCTATGTGCCCTAAAAAAATCTCTTATTCTTAATTCATTCCATGCTCACAGAACTCTGATTCTCTAATAAACACAGTAGTCCAACCATTCTCTGGGCTAGCATAGGGTATCTTAGTTTGACAATACTTCTGTCACTGCAGTCAGTGCCACTCCTACTGCTCCTTCTGCTCCTCACAATCCAAGCCCTGTTTGCAGTCTCCTCTCTCCCTGAGTTACTTCTGCATAGAGATGGGACAAATGCCCACAGGTTTGGTTTGTGCCAAAACTCTCGAACATCAAAGTCTCGAACTTACTCAGTTCGGGGGGGCGTGGTCAGTGGACTCCAAGATGGCTGCTTAGTATCGGAGCTCCGCCACACAGCCAGAAGAAACACAGACAGGCAGAGCACCCCCGGCTCCGATCACCGCCGCCACCCACACCGGATTGCCTCTGGTGCCTACCATGCGGAGAAGAAGGAAGGAGCCGCCACCCCAGCCGAATAGGCTGGACGGCTTCTTCCCTCCACAGACCAGGCCAGTGCGGCAAAATGGCTACCGGCCAGAGACTGCAGCAACAGGCGCGCTACACGGAGTGGACATCATGTCAGATGCTCGACTCAGGCAATTGGCACTGTCCGCACAGCTCCCAGCTAGCCAGCACTCATCCGCTGCCTCCACTTCGACCACACGCAGCCTGGCAAAATCGAAGCAGAGGATGGCCTCACCGGAGGAGACGCCTGAGGGCTACCACATGGAGGTGAGTGCGGCTAGGCCGCAAAAGGGAAGCGCGCAAAGTGCATCCCCGGATCCCTTCACCAACTACCCTACTACAGGACAGCCCCTATCAGATGTTCTCCTGAAAGACATGCTGACAATGCTCAAATCATTAGAGTTGAGTGAACCCGAACTGTAAAGTTCAGGTCCATACCGAACTTTGGGGTGTCCGTGACCCGGACCCGAACATTTAAAAAAGTTTGGGTTCGGGTTCTGGGTTCGGTTATTTGATCCCGCCTGTTGAATAGCTGCAGGGCAGCCAATCAACAAGCGTTTCACTGGTTTGCCCTTTGAAGCCATCACAGTCATGCCTACTAATTACATGGCTTTGATTGGCCAGTGCATCATGTGACCCAGCCTCTTTATAAGCTGGGGTCACTTAGTGCTGAATGTCACATGCTCTCTGGCTAATATAGGGAGAGGATGCTGCCGGTGCTGTGAGGGACAGATTGCAGATATAATAACATCTCATCCTGCATTACAGAACGATCTGATTGTGGACTAGGTAGAGTCTACTGCTTAGAGGGACATATTATTGTTCTAAAATCATCTTCTAGTTCTATAGGGTCAGGTTCCTGCTGTTGCTGTAAGGGACAGATTATTGTTCTAAAATCATTTTACTTCCTTTTGCAGCCCTCTAGCACTTTCCAGTACTTTTTTACAGTCATTTTTGTGCCGAAAAGTTTGGGTCCTCATTGACTTCAATGGGGTTCGGGGTCAAGTTCGGTACCAAACCCGAACTTTTTCACGAAGTTCGGCTGAACCCACCGAACCCGAACATCCAGGTGTTCGCTCAACTCTACAAATCATCTATCCAGAGGGACATACAGAGCTCCATTCACAAATGCCAGGCCGACATTAGCGACCTAGGTGGCAGGGTGGACTATGTGGAACACTATATGGGGAACAAGCTGCAGTCCATAACACACTGGTGGATGCCTACAATGCACAGTCAGAAGACATAGATTGGATTAAAAATAAATTAGCAGATTTAGAGTACAGGGCCAGGAGGAAAAACCTCAAGCTAAGGGGTGTCCCTGAAACTGTTCAACCGAACCAACTCCTCCAACATGCGCAGGACCTCTACTCAGCTCTGGTTCCCTCTCTGACCCCACTGGAGACTATCATAGATAGAATCCATAGAGTCCCAAAGCCTTCCTTCATTCCAGACGAAGCGCCCAGAGATATGGTCCTCATACTGCATTTTTACAAAACTAAGGATATGATCCTAGCCACTTCCCGGAATCCTGACAACCGTCCACCCCAATTCGCCTCAACTCTCATCTTGCCAGACCTCTCCATACACACCCTACAAAGAAGACGCAATCTCTCCACAATAACAAAGGCCCTGCGTAATCACCAAATTACTCACAAATGGAGACACCTGGCACAACTGGTTATCACCCATACTACGGCAGTGGGGTATACTCCTTAAAAATCCCACAGGGAAACCTCCTCAACCACAAGAAGACGTCCAAGAAAAACAAAGACCCACACAAGGGTCCTGCCGACATTCCCAATGACAACTCAAATTCTCCTGGTGTTGGATAAACATGGGAAATGTTATCCTACCCCTCCATGCTATTCGCACAATGTGATGCGACCTCCACCCCCTACAAAGTTTACTTTCAAGTTTGATTGTTTTACCTACTAGTTACTTGCTTTCTTGTACCTTCTTTTCTCTCTTTACCTACTTGGTACACCACCACAACCTAGAGGACTTCGCTGCTCGCCCCAGGACAAGGCCCACTCTTTGGACGTTCCAGCAACAGCAGCGCACTCAACATCGGCAAGCGACTCGAATATCCCAACAGACGACCAATTGATCTTCACAGCCTCACAACCACTGCTATACACACACCACTCCGACCATGTCTCTTAAGTGCGTCTCTCTGAATGTTAAAGGGTTGAACCACCCGGCAAAGAGACATTCTATATGGAAGCAAGCTCTTTTACTACAAGCGGGCGTTCTCTGCATCCAGTACACACACTTCCAATCCTCCCAAATACTATGTAAATAAATACTATCCAAGTACATTTCTATCTTGCGCCCACCAAAAAAAAGAGGAGTGCTGGTGGCTATCCGGAATTCTGTCACATTCCAGCTGAAAGACTCACTCATTTACCCGGAAGGCCGAATCATATTATCTCACTTGTGACATTTATTCCCATCCTTATACCTTGACGCCCCGAACAAAAACCAACTCCGATTCATAAAAGGAGTTCTAAAAAAAAACGCCCAGATGAAGTACGGGAACCTCATAATCTGTGAAGACTTCAACGCGACCTCGGAACCCCACATGGACACAACCTCCACAGTTAAAGCCCGAAAGCCTCAACTTTCTACCTTACTCCACAAAGAACAGCTGTATGATGTCTGGAGATGTCAACACTCCTGTGAAAGAGACTACTCTTACTTCTCTCCCAGACACCATGCATATTCGAGGATTGATGTTTCTTACTGACCAATGGCTTCTTCAGAGAGTGTCGCAATCCATTATACAAGACATTCTTTGGTGTTATCATGCGGCCATTTCCCTATCAATAATAGAGGGGGGCCCTCTTCTCGCAGCCTCCATCTGGAGATGCAACACATTCCTACTCCAAAATCCCCTGACATCCCAACTCATTGCCCAACAACTGTCCTCATTCTTCGAATCAAACAAAGGATTGGTTCAGGACCCCTACACTCTGTGGCAGGCTCACAAAGCCATCATCAGAGGAGTTTTCATCCAACAAGGTGCAAGGGCAAAGAGAAGCCACAACTCCCGTGGCAAAAAACTAACTGCACACATCCACAATCTAGAAAGAGCTAACAAAACCCAGGTCGACCCCACGATAACAGAAAACATCTGAGTGCTTAGGGAAGAATTGAGAACCCTCCTATTACATCAATATGAGGGTCACCTATGGCATTTGAAACGTACCTTTTACTCCTCTGCTAACAGAGCCAGGAAAATCCTAGCACGCAGAATTAAAACGGCCCGCTCAAAAAACAAAATTTCCCATCTAATCCACCCAACCTCTAAACAGAAAATCATGGACCCCCAGGCTATAGTGGATCAATTTGCAGACTTCTATAGCTCCCTATATAACCTCAAGGAAGACAGAGATACCCCACAACCTACCAACACAGCTATCCTCACCTTCCTTGAAAAAATAAACCTACCCACTCTCTCCCAGCCCCAGCTGGACCAACTAAATTCCCTTTTAACCGCCACAAACTAAACTGAGTTGTAGCTTCTCTCCCCCTCAGTAAATCCCCTGACCCAGATGGCCTAAACAACAACTACTATAAAACATTCAGTACAACCCTATCCCCTTATCTCCTCCAAGTTTTCAACAAAGCCACCTTAACATCTGAATTCTGAGAGAACATGTTTAAAGCATACGTAGAAACAATTCCAAAGCCAGGCAAAGATTCCACCACTCCAGCAAATTTCAGGCCTAGTTCTTTACTCAGCACCAATGTCAAAATCTTTGCTAAGCTCCTGGCCCTCTGACTGACTACGTTTCTCCCCCTCATGCTAAGCGGAGACCAGATGGGGTTTGTGAGGGGCAGGCAACCCTCGGACGCAACCAGGCGCGTCCTCAATGCTATCCATCAAATCGGCTCTGTTCGAATGCCTTCTCTCCTCTTGTCTATAGATGCAGAGAAGACGTTCGACAGGGTCCACTGGCAATATATGATACATGTTCTCAAAAAATGTGGTTTTCAGAGTCCTATCCTTCAAGCCATCCTTGCGCTCTACTCTAGACCATCAGCCCAAGTATTTACCTCAGGGCTACTATCAAAAAAATGTATTATATCTAATGGCACATGCCAAGGTTGCCCACTCTCACCCACAACCTTTAACCTCATTATTGAGCCACTGGCAGAAATGATCCGAACAGACCCCCTCATTTCCGGACTCACAATTGGTCACACACAACACTCCATAAACCTCTTTGCAGACAACATCATCCTGATCCTCACCGATCCCCTCTCCTCACTTCCACTTCTCCCAATTGTCCTACTACAAAGTCAACTTTGATAAGTCCCTCATCCTAGACTTAAACTTGCTCCCCCAGCTAAGATCCAAGTTGCAAAACGTACTCCCATATACGTGGACCAGCCTATCTATTCCATGCATCGTCCTCACACCCACTATCCCCTCCCTAATTGATACTAATCTAAACTCCCTTATAGAGAAATTAAAACCACAACTCCAGCATTTACAAAATTGTGACCTCTCCTGGACTGGGAGATCTGCAACTCTTAAAATGGTAATCCTCCCTCAAATCCTATACATATTCAGGACACTCCCCATCTCCATCCCCCTCCACCACCTTGACAAGCTATCATCCTTGCTATCCGCCTTCATATGGAATAAGAAAAAACCTAGATGCCCACTAAGAACATTGTTCAAACATAAAAAGGTTGGGGGCATGGGAAACGTCCACATCAAAGACTATTACTGGGCTACTAAACTAACCCAACTCAAATATTGGTTCCAGAACATAGGTCCCCCCCATATGGGTTTAAATATAACAGACACTCTCCTCACACAAGACCTTGTCTCTTTCCTAATTAGGGACTCTTGGGTACCTTGGAATTTGTCCAAACTCCCCCACACAATTGCGGACTCAGTTAAAGCATGGAGACACCTACTGAGACTCCAACATGACTCCACCATATACACCATAATGCTTCCGACGATGTCACTCTTTGATGAAACACGTTAGGCAGTTCTGAACGATGCAGGCACACTTTACTGCCGCAGATTTTAATTTGATTCATTCGCATTTACTCCTTGGACATGTGAGTGTAATTTTTTATTCAATAAATCTTTTATGTGTGAACGTATTACACCATTGCGGCATGCTCTTTCATTTCTCTGAGGTCATACTGTGCTGGCTTGTATGGGCCATTCTGCTGTCTGAGTCTGACTCCTGGAGCTGATCATATTCCTGTGGGAGGAGAAGATCGTTTGTTCTCTGAATGGGACTGATAGTTTACCCTTTGGCTGCTTGCTGGCATTTTTGGCTCTCTATAATCTTAGAGCCCATACTCTCTGGTAAGCAGGATTGCCCCTTTTTGTGCACCAAATTGATGAGTTGCTCCTTCATCCTCTCCACTCTAGATGGTGTTGGTTTCTTCACTCCTCTCTCTGCTGCCATGAATATGTACTTTGGACTATGATAAATGAACTTTTATATATGAACTAGAGCTGCATTACTTTATTATTATCCGTATATGCCACCCCCCAACACGCAAATCCTTAAAGCCATTATTCCCTCCTTGAGGCTCCATCACTTCGAGTCGCAAGGCCTAGACAAAATACAAAACTTCTACAATGGCTCCTCTGTTAAAACGTGGGAATCATTACAACGGGAATACAACATCCACCCAAGCGCCAGGTTTGACTATATGCACATTTAATACTTCCTTGCAAGGCACCCCCTTCTGCTATTCAGTTCCCCCAAAAAGCATGGGAATTTTTGAATTCCTCCAACCCAAGCTCGAGTGGAAACTCCCTCTTTTACAACAAGACAAGCTATCCTTCACCAAAAACACTCACATAACCAAATGGGAAGAAGACCTAAACAAGACTTACACAACACATGAATGGCAAACGGCCTTCCTATCCACTCAGAAATTCGCCCACTTTGAACTAATGCTAAAAATAGCCCTACGATGGTACTATACTCTGACCAGGGTATCCATTTTTGCCCCAGACAAATCCCCCATGTGTTGGTGCAATTGTGGCAAAGTAGGGAACCTCCTACACATCCTCTGGGAGTGCCCTATTCTTAATTCCTACTGGTCACAAGTATTCAGCCTTATCTCAAATGTTACCTCGCTCAACATCTCCCTCAATGCAGGCCTGGCTACTTTAAATCTTAACATAGAAAGCACCCCCCCTCCATGCAGACCCACCATCACATCATACTACTAGCAGCCAGAACAGCTATCGTCAGGCTATGGAAATCACCAGAGGCTCCCTCCCTCTCTGAAGTGATACATTTGACGAACCAAAACTACACGTTCGAGCGTATGCTTGCGGTCAATGCCCTGAAGTGAGCAAAATTTGATAGCATTTGGGAACCTTGGTCCGTTCTATACCCAGCTGATTGTTAGAATGTCATACAATTGACTAATGGATTATGCGTGGTGTACCCCCCTCCCCCTTCCGATCTTCTCTTTGTTTACTGCTTACTGTATGTCTATGAAACTCAATAAAGACAATTAAACAAAAAAAAAGTCTCAAACTTAATAAATAAAGTCCCCATTTTGAAGGCTTATATGCAAGTCACTGGCCATAAAAAGGGTATGGGGGCCTGGGTACTGCCCTGGGAGACATGTACCAATGCAAAAAAAAACTTTTAAAAAAGATAATTTGAGAATTTTGATCTTTTACAATGACTGTAGATCTAAACAGAAGAGGATTGCAGTCAGTGTTTGTCAAGGTGTTTGTTACCCTAAAAAAATGGATCCTGTTTCTTTAAAGCATTTTATACATCACAGTGCTTGTGCTGTGTAGTTTGGCCCCTTGTATCACCTGAAATACCTGTCTGATATTGCCTGACTCTGCCCTCCCCCTGTAAACTGACCACAGTTTAAGTGCCTCCATCATCCGCAGCTATCCTCTTTGCTCTCCTGTGTCTGCCTCTGTCCTCCTCTCCCCTACCCTCCCTGCCTGTCAGCTCTGTATGTGGGTGTGTGTGAATCACCCCTCACCTCTCCTCCTACCGCTATTAGTAGGTCATTTAACTTTTAAAAAGTACCCTCTCGTATCCAGGTGTAACAGAGAGTGTATGTGTATGTGTAAAACAAAGCTTCTATATACCTTACCTTTTTTTGCAGATCTCTTCAGGCCAGTCACAAGCTCTCCACCCCATCTAACAGCTACAGCAGGAGGAGCCCAGCAGCCAAGCACAGCAGTCACGTGACCTCCCAGCTGATGTCAGCGGGAGACCTCCTCCTGCTGTAGCTCTGGATTTGAGTAGAAGAGCGACTGGGAGTCATGTGACAGGCCTGAATATATCTGCAAAAAAAGGTATATACAGTAGAAACTTAATTTTCCACATACACTTACATTGCCTGCTATAGGTGGTAATAAAATTTAAGGTTACAAAAACTTTAATGTACAAATAAAATTGCTGACTATGGAAAGATGGAAAAATGAACTTGACATTACCCTAACTATTCAACAATGTATTTTTTTTTTTATTGAATAACAATTTTTATTGAACATTTTTCAAAACAGAAACAAGAAATTGTGGAGATAGCTCATTGCCAGCAAGGCTCAGAGGAAGGATAAAAAAAAACATGTTATCGGGAAAAAATTACTTCTGTAGGAAAATCTGAGTACAAGAGCATTTAAAACATATTAGACATTCACATGAGTGATCTAATTACAAAGCAGACTAATGTAACCGATGATACTGTGTGAAGCCAATACAACTGGCAGGGTACCGTTGAAAATACATTCCCAGTAAACATTGTGAGGCACCTGGTTATAGGTATAGCTATGTAGAAAACTAAGGGGGAGGAATAAGGAGAGAGAAGGAAGAGGAGGAAAGTCAAGAAGAAAAGGGAAAGGGAAAGGGTATGTCCATGTCTCCTCATGTCCAAGGCCCAAAGGATACAAATGGCCACTGCCCTCCCCTTCAACTGGCATTTGCAGCAAGGAGCACATGGAAGGGCAATGCAATGTCAAACAAAAAACAAAGAAATTTCTCATCTCAACTTACTGACCAGCCTGCAATCAACCAAATTATCCTGTCTAACAGTATGCATTAAAAACAGGGGTTAAGGCCCAAAGGTTAAGCACATGGTCAAAATATCCAAGGCAGATCAACAGAGGTTTAGTTTTCACACATTTGCAAATACATGTGTATACTGCAATGCCATTTCATGGCACCCTAGTACTATCTGAAGTCCTAACTCTGACTTTTGAGAGCCTCCATAGAAGAAACACATGCATTATAATGAATAGACAGAGGGCAGGTGAGCCTGAAATGAGCCCATCTCTCCTTAAAGGCACAGGTGTGCACTGAACACACACCCAGCATATAACACAATGGCAGCAAAGATGTGCAGTGCATCCCCTCACCAGTATTTCAACAGTACAAACAAATGACCCCTGCTCCCACATATAACTGGCCTTTGCAGCAAGGAGCACATGAAAGGGTGACACATGTCAAACAAAAACAAAAAAAATTCCCAGCTCAACTTACCGACCAGCCTGCAACCAATCAAATTATCCTGTCTAACAGTATGCGTTAAAACAGTGGTTAAGGCCCAAAGGTCAAGCACATGGTCAAAATATCCAAGGCAGATCAATAGATCTGCTAGGATGAAATGTGTTTCAGGTGGATACATCCCAAACCTTGTTGTACCTGTCCACTGTATCCTATAGGCGTGCAGTCAACATTTCAGTAAGTTTCACATCCCTAATTCTAGCTTATAATGCTGCCTGGGAGGGGGCATTCTCTGTTTCCATTTAAGTATGATTAGGTATTTAGCTGCTGTGAGGATGCGCCACAGGAATTTCTTATTTAGTTTTGAGAGATTTTGAGGAGGCAAGCCTAACAAGAACAGTTTAGGAGTGAAAGGAAGTGTGTAGTCGAATAAACATTGCAGCAATTGATGAACCAATTTCCAGTAGGGTTCAATTCAGGGGCAATCCAATACAGTATATATAAATGAGGAAGCCCCTAGCCCATTGACAACACCAACAGTGATCACTAGCTTCAGGGTGTATAGTGTGAAGGAGTTCAGGGCTGAGATACCAAAAGTATGGTATTTTATAGAAATTTTCCTTATATAGAGTACAAATGGAGCGTTTCGAAGCTTGTGGTCAGATAGCTTGCCAGGTTTTGCGTGTGAGATCTTCTCCCAGAATTTTCTCCCATTCCAACATGTAAGCATGTTTACCTAGTATCTATATGGTGTACATGTTTAAAAGTTTATAAGTATCCAATATTAAACTTTTTAGAGAGGGGCCCTCTGTTTAGAATCTTTCAAATTGTGTCAGTTTAGAAAATTGTTAGGTGGGAGCAATGGAAAGTGCATAATACTTTATCTGCAAATATCCATAGAATACCACGGGCAGCAAATTACAGTTGTGCTCATAAGTTTATTTTTTTTTTAACCATAATTTTTTATTGAATTTAACGGCATATAAAACTGTTACAGACATAAGCAGAAATATCTCCAATCCACATTGTATAAACATACAGTAGAGTCATCAGGTACAAACAGATGTTAATATTATGAGCTATTTAAGTGTTACCTCCCACTCTCACTGGGAGGAGCCTGCCACCCCTTTGGGTTCACACTGTGGACAGGCTGATGGGAGTTTCGCTTTGGTCTTGTTTGTATAGTCTTATGGTAGTATTCCAAAGTAAGTGGTTGGATAATGCCAGGGTATATTCATATAATGAGTGTCTGTGCTGTCATTAAGGTGTAGTTTATGCAAACTAGACTAGTTATAAACTGTAACTTGATTTATTGATGATATTCCTGTGCCTACCAGGAGTGGATGGGTGTGCAGGTGGTTTTATTCTCCTCATCTAATGGGCAACGTTTCCATTAAGGTGGTTCAGTCCAACTTTGCCAGATTTGTTGGAATTTTTCGGAATTGTTGTTTGCTCTTGCGAAGACCAGTTCGTGTGCGTATTGTAGATGAATTCTAGAAGTAACTTCTGTAATGTTGGAGGCTAGATCTTTTTTCCAATGATGCGTGATCGTCAGTCTGGCTGCATATAGGATATGTATTATCACTTGTCTAGATGTGGGGGGAAATTGTTCAATTGTTAAGTTTAATATGGCCAGTTCTGGGGTAGGGGAAATATTTTTCTTTGCAACTTTAGAGATCAATTTAAATACAGATTTCCAAAAACCCTTTATAGATTGACAGTACCATAGTACATGGAGTAAGTGGCCTTTTTGGCCACAATTACGCCAGCAGTCCGTGGAGGAGGTAGGATACATGTGACCCAGGCGTACAGGTGTTAGGTACCATCTATATGTTAGTTTGAAGCAATTTTCCCAGTGGAGTACGCAGTGTGATGCTTTTAAAGCGCTTTGGATCGCTATTTCCCATTGGTGTTCGGTGTATGATTTCCCCAGGTCTCTTTCCCAATTTCGGATAGCCTGTGTTTGTTTAAGCGGGGCATCTTTTTGCAATGTGGCATATATATGTGATATGCCTGCTTTCGTGTGGGATTCGTTGTGGTAGAAATCCCATATGTTTTGATCTACTTTTATCGCCGTGATTCGGGATGAATCCAACAGGTGTCTTATTTGGTTATATTTAAATATATCCTTTTTCCTCTGATCCTCTGGGACTGACTCCCATGATGTGTATCCCCGGTCAGTCCAGGATGAGACCAAGAAATCAGGGATTAGATATTCGAATATTTGAAGTGGGGCTTTAGTTATTTGAATTTGAGTGATCTGTTTTTTTAATCCTAATGTATCTCTCCATGCTTCTATGGAGGCCTGAATGGATGGGTAATCTTGGAGTTTAAGAATTAATGGTAGATTGGTAGCTGTTGCCAATAGTAGGCTTTTAAGACATTTATCACGTATCATGTATTTTTCAATCCTGACCCAAGGTTTGGGAATGTGTGGCTCAAGCCAGGCCTTAATTTGGTCTAATAATGCTGCTCTGTAGTAATCTATCAACGAGGGGACTCCCATTCCTCCCTTCCGTTTTGCTTTAGTTGTGATAGAGAAGGATATGCAGGCTTTTTTACCATCCCATATATATTGTTTCATATAGGAATTCATTGTGTTGAAAAAGGAGATAGGTATCGGGATTGGAACAGTTCTGAAGATGTATAATATCTTGGGTAAGATTATCATTTTAAATGTGGCTATGCGGCCCAACCAGGAAAGATATTGTTTGTTCAGTTTAGTTAATTCTGATTTGATTGTGTTGAGTAGGGTTTTATAATTAGCTCCATAAAGTGCTCGTGATGTAGAAGTAATTTGTATGCCTAGGTATTGGATTGAGGTGGCATCCCATTGGCAAGGGAAGAGGGTTTTCATCTTTACTTTTATTTTGTGGGTTAGGTTTATCGGTAAAGCTTGGCATTTGGCTATATTGATTTTATAGTATGAGACTTCGCCGAAGCTCTGTATGAGGTTATTTACAGCCACAATTGAGCTTTCTGGATTGGTTAAGGTAAGTATAACATCGTCTGCGAAGAGTCCTATGGTGTATTGGTTCTTTCCTATCTTAATACCATCTATTTCTGGGGATTTTCTTATTGCTGCCGCTAAGGGTTCCATAACTAGGGTAAAAATGATGGGTGAAAGTGGACATCCCTGTCGTGTACCGTTTGTAATAGACAGATCTTCTGATAAAACTGATGCTGTATAAACTTGTGCTGAGGGGTTAGTATAAAGCGCTGAAATGGCTGATTTGATAAATCCAGTTAGACCAAATTTTGATAGGGTCGCTAGCATATATCCCCAGTGCACTCTATCAAAGGCCTTTTCGGCGTCTAATGCTATAAAGGCAGCTGGGGTTTTGCGATTTTCAACTACCTTTTGCAGGTTCAGCATCCGTCTAGTGCCATCTGGAGCTTGTCTATTTAGAACAAAGCCTACTTGGTCTGGATCTATTAGACTTGGGGTGATTTTTGCTAATCGGTTGGCTATGATTTTGGCGTATAGTTTAATGTCTACATTTAAAAGGGAAATTGGTCTATAATTTTGTGGGGAATCCGAATTCTTTCCTGGTTTAGGGAGTGTTATTATTATGGCCTTAAGCATTTCTTTAGGGGTTATGCCTGAGGAGGCTATGTTGTTGTAGAGTTCCAAAATGTGGGGGATGAGTAGTTCTTTGAAGGTGCGGTAATATTCAGTTGAAAGACCATCTGGTCCAGGGGATTTGTTCGCCGCTAATTTATTCAGGGCTGTTATTATTTCTGTTTGTTCAAAGGGGGTGTTCAGTTGTGCTAGTTGATCTGGGGTTAATCGTGGGAGTTGTAGGGTGTCTAGAAAATCTCAAATTTTTTCTTGGGATGGTTGGGTGGTGAGGGGATCGTTTTTAAGGTTGTATAGGGTTTCATAATATGATTTAAAAATATTTGCTATTCCCTTGGGGTGTTGGGTTTGTTTTCCTGTCTTAGGGTCAGTCATGGATGCTATTTTCTTTTTTGCCTGCTTAATTTGTACCTGTCTCGCTAATTTTTTACCAGCCTTGTTGCCGTACAAATAAAAGGTAGTTTTAAGATACCTAAGATGATGTTCATGGTCTTGGAGTAGGGTTTTTTGGAGTTCTGTTCTTAGCTGGTGTAATTTATCTAAAGTGCTTTGGGAGGATGATTGTTTGTTTTGTGAGTCTAGGGCTGTAATTTGCGTTAGTAGGGAGTTTATTTTGTGTGTTTTTTGTTTTTTTTCCCTCGAGGCTATTTGTAGTAGAATGCCTCTTACAAAGGCTTTATGCGTACACCAAACATTACCAATATCTGAGGTACTGAGTTTGTTAAATAGAAAAAATTCTTGGAGGTGCTTGGCGACCTTAATCCTATGCGACTCCTTTTGGTAAATTTGTGTATTATTGCGCCATAACATGGAAGGTCTTTCATTATTCTGGTCTGATAGTGTTAGTGTAATTGGGGCGTGGTCTGACCATGTAATAGTTTCAATTGATGACGATTGAATTTGATGGAGTGTGTATAGGTTTATGATGGTTAGGTCGATCCTAGTGTAGATTTTATGGGGGATGAGAAAAAGGTGAAATCTTTTTCTCCAGGGTGTGTACATCTCCATGCATCATATAATGATTCAGTATGGAGAAATTTTTTGAGGGTTGGGATTTTGCTGCGTGTGGGATGTGATCGATCTAGTGAGGCGTCGGGAATTAGATTAAAGTCACCAAGCATCAGCAGTCTGCCCTGGCGAACCTGGGCAATTTCTTTCATTAGTTTCTGCAGAAATGATAGTTGACCCTTGTTGGGTGCATAAAGAGATACAATAGTATGTACAATATTATTTAGTGTACACACTAGAATAATAAAGCGACCTTTGGGGTCCGTTATTGTGTCTATTAAGGTGAAGGCAACTGACTCATGGATGGCAATTAGAACTCCATTTTGTTTTGTATTAGCGTGTCTTATGAGTCTCTTGTACGTTGAGGACTTCTCCTTTGAGTCTTTCTGCTTCAGACCACATGAGATTACGTTTGAAAGGACTGTTGAGGCCTTTTACATTCATTGATACGAATTTAATGGGCATATTGGATCTTTGGAATTACTGATGGACGACCGGGGTGCTTGTATAAAAATTGTGGTGGTTGTGTAAGCAGGGTTTTGCCACTCACCTCTATGGGTATATCTCGATTACCAATAGCACACAAAAGTGTCCGAGAATGTCTCAGTCTGTTTGGGTTATTCGTTGCTGAGGAGATTCTTGGGTATCCTGGTTGAAGAGTAAGGTAGGCCTGCAGGTTAGAGCTGGTAAGTCTGGAAGGCACAGGTGTAGGGTTACCTAGTTCAATAAGGTGAAACAAACAAAGGAACAGAGAAAACCGAGACAACATAAAAAGGAACCTGGAACAGTTCACAGGAACTAGTAGCAGGGAATCCTGCATATCCGTGGAACGAGGGTGTATCAGTGGAACTCTTATTCCACAAAATGGAGAAATCCACATAGGCTTGTTAGTGTATTAGCCTGTAGGACATATGTAGTTGCTTTTGAGAGGGTGATTTAAGCTGCACATGTGTATCAGGCAGACCAGTCTTGTCTGAGCTTCTTCAAACCTTGACGGTTTTCGTTTGAGGGTTCTGCTGGCAATATGCCCCATGCCTTTAGGTATTTAAGGCCTGCTTCAAGAGAGAATATGTTGTACACTTTGTCACGGTGGGTTACAATTAGTTTCGACGGGGTTCCCCATTGATATCTGATGTCATGATTTCTTAGTGCCTTTGTGACCGTTAGGAGCTTTTTTCTGTGTTGTATAGTGGCTTGTGAAAGATCGTTGTATAGGGCCACTCCTGTGTATTGACCTTCTAGAGAGGGATTTTTGCGGATGTTTTTCATGGCTTCGTCTTTTATGTGGAAGTAATGTATCCTGGCTAAAACATCACGCGGGGTAGAGCTGGGTAGAAAAGCTGGTTTAGGCAGTCTATGAGCTCTATCTATGGTTAACTCCATGTCGGATGCTTTTGGGACCAGGATGTGGAGTAATTGGCGCAGGTACGTGTGTAGTTCCGCATTAGGTATGGATTCCGGTATGCCTCGGAATTTTTTCGTTTTAAAATTTTTTATTGATTTTTCAGACATGACAAGAAAAAGGGTATCTTTTACATGTGGACATAGAGTAAACATCTGAACAATTGTTACAGTTTAGAGTTATTTTCCCAAAGGAATGTGCACTTCTTTGGATCATAGAAAACAAAATACATAGCTCAGGTGGAAGCCCACCACCAAACCTATTCGTTGCAGTTTTCTTCTCCATATGGCGCCCTCTGCTCTCAGGGCACCCAAAAGGTAAAAACTGCCTGATCAAGGCAGACCGCCTAGAGGGTGAACGAGGGATATTACAAAAGCCCTTTAGAGATCCCCCGGCTTCAGCTACCCTGAAATGCAGAGTGAGTGAAAACCGAGAAGAAGCCTAAAGGCAAAGCAAACACATAAACCAAAACATAAAGAAAAAAAATGGGATCATACACATATTTACTAGGCCATGAAATGTGACCAGAAAAGCCCTGAAAGGGTATGTAGGCCCATAAAACGGGACAATCCTAACTTAGTTCAACTATCGAGGGCTAACCTCATGTAGGTAGCCTTTGGGAAGGTCAACACCCAGGACCCCGCCAGAGCCCCTAGGAGGGGAGGTGTGGTCACACGAGCCCCCCCGCCGGACACCCCTGTTGGGAACAAACTGTGCCCGGGGGAGGGACGCATGCGCCACCCCCTCGTAATCCTAGCCTGTCACTGAGGAAATAGGCTAGCCAAGTATCTTGGAAGAAAAAAAAAAAAAGGGGGGCGGAGTCCAGGTAGCTAAATCGGCCCGCAGGTTCCCCCGAAAATGGGTCACTGATTAAATCATGTGATACTGCCATTAATCGACCCTTTTCATGTCATGGGTCCCCAGCAAAAAGAAAAAGCTTGTGGGGAAGCCACTGTTAGTGAGGCTGGAGGGACTGAAAGTATTCCAGCCTCCCCTGCCCAGCATAGACTAGAGATAAAAGGAGAAAACAGAAAGAGGAAGAGGGAGGAAGAGAAGACAGGTAAGTGAGGAGGAGAGAGGAGACCGAACAGGAGATGTGTCGCACAGCCCAAGGGAAGGGGTGGGGTGGTGGGATATGTCTTTGTGTCTACAAGTGGCATATTAAATGCTCATGTAACGGGACCACGGTTCCCATATTTTATCGAATTGAGGAGTGATGTCGAGTATGGAAGACGCTATTTTCTCCTGGGCCATAATCCATGATATTTTGTTTCTGGCAGAGGAGAACGTGACCGAGGGGGTTTTCCATGCTTTGGCGATAGAGATTTTGGCTCCTAAAAATATGTAGAAAATCAGAGATTGGGACTTTTTGGGGACGTTTGGGATTCTTTGGTTGAGGAGGGCAACTTGGGGTTCTTGTTTCAGAGGGATACCTGTGGTTTTGCGTATTAGGTGAAAGACTTGGTTCCAAAAGTGCCTAATCCTTGGGCACTGCCAGAAGGTGTGTAGAAGTGTGCCTAGGTGACCGCAACCTCTGAAACAAAGTGGGGATGTGCTGGGAAAAATCTTGGCTAAGCGGGAGGGTACCAAGTACCAACGCATAATCACTTTAAGGTTAGCTTCCATCAGGACTAAGTTATGAATTCCCTTGTAAGCATGTGCGACATTATAGTGCCAAGTATCCAAGTCCCAGTCTATATCTAAGTCACGTTCCCAGTCAAGCATGTATTTGGACTTTTCAGTAGGGTTCGCTAGAGCTGAATATATCAGTGAGATCCCCCCTTTTACATCTTTGATCTCTGATCACCATTTTTCATAAGAAGTTACGGATAGATGGTCAGAATTTGCAGACCATAAGGCTCGAAGGAAGTGTGAAATCTGATAGAAACGAAACCTTTCTGTGGGAGGCATGTGAAGTTTATTGGTGCAGTGATTTAGGGATAAGGGACCACTTGGACTAAAAAAATGTCCTATACGAAATAGCCCTTTGTTGAGCCACCACTGGAAGGCAAGGATATTTTCCCCTGGGGGGAATTTAGCATTGTGGAAAAGGTGACTTAGTGGATTCCAACTGGACGCTATCTTGGGAGATTTAAAGAGGGTATCACATAAAGCAATGGAGTGAGAGAGAGAGGGGGAGAGGTTTGGGG
>BLSH010433070.1:74063-85642 GCA_018402905.1 Glandirana rugosa
TTATTCGTGGAAATAAACATGAATGTAAGTGTTCCTGGTCCACCCTAAGTACGGGCCATCCGTTCCTGGTCTGGTCTATTCCTCTCGTTAACTGAATTGTAGATATTACGCGAGATTGACCAGACCCCCCGGAGGGGTTTTGCCAATAAACGAAAGTTAACTAAATGTCTTTCGTAAACTGTGTCAGTAGACCGGAAAGGAGAAGTGGCAGGACCTCTCCACCCCTAAACCGGGTTTGAAGGAGTTATAAGATCGCTCAAATATGAGCAGTGGATCTCGCTTCCAGTTTAAGGTCCCTAAAATGAGTCGAGGCAAAGGGTATCCTGCCTCGTACCTCTTTCTATGGGAAACGGAGCTGAGTAAAATCCCTGGAATTTGACCTTCGCTCTAGGTGACGAGTATAAACTCGCTAGAATATTGAGGAAGTTTGGGCCAAATCCCCACCTCTCCAGGACGGTGAAGAGGAAAGGCCAGATGACTGTGTCAAATGCTTTCTGTAAATCAATTGAAAGCAAATAACCGTTTTGGGGAGGCCCCCCAGACCAGTTAGAGCGCATTATAGATGTTAAGTCAATTGCTCTCCTTATCTGGTCTGGTCCTTGCCTACCGGGCATGAATCCCACCTGGTCCTTGTGAATGTAAGTACAAATAAAGGTGCTTATTCTGTTTGAGAGGATTTTTGTGAGTATTTTAGATCATTGTTGATCAGGGAGATCGGCCTGTAATTGGCAACTTCAATAGGATCTTTGCCCGTTTAGGGATAACGGAAAGGTATGCCAGGTTTGAATCAGAGTCTATAGGGTTGCCTTTTGTGAGAGAATTAAATAATCTAACTAGATAAGGTGAGAGAATTTTATGGAAGATTTTGTAATAGCCTATCGAAAACCCGTCAGGGCCTGGAGCAGATCCATTGTGTGACTCTTTAATTACTGTCGCAATTTCGTCTTCTGTGATAGGGGCCTCAAGGAGAGCCTTGTGGGAATCTTCCAGCTTTGGTAATGAGAGATCACTAAGAAAGCTGTCTAATTCCTGGGCCGAACCTATATGTTCTTTGGAGTATAGTTTAGTGTAAAAGGTGTGGAAGGTTTGTAAAATCTTGGAAGGGTTTTGAGAGAGTTGGCCTGATAGGGTTTTGATTCTGGGAATGGTTCTAAGTTTGTATTTGGGGGATAGTCTAGAGGCCAGGTGGGGGGCTATTTTCCCCCCCTTGAGGTAATAGTGACCTGACTTCCAATCAAGGTATTTCTGGGATGAGGCGGTCAGGGCCAAGTTTAGGGCTAATTTAGTTGAGTCGAGTTTGGCTAAGGAGGCTGCAGAGGGTTTACGTTTGTGTATCTTGCTAGCAGACTTAAACTCGGATTCGAGGTTAAAGATCTCTGCTCTATGTTCCTTTTTAATTTTGTTAGACAATTGAATGATTTTCCCCCTCAGGACCGCTTTGTGAGCGTTCCAAAGCGAGCTAATGGAAATTTCTCCTACATCATTCCGGAGGAAGTATTCCCTGAGTTCCTCTTCTATCTGAGAGCATCGTATTGGGTTGTTAAGCAGTGACTCGTTCAGTCTCCAGGGGGGGGGGATGTGGGACGGGGAGATCCCAAGAGATTGATCACCACCATGGAATGATCAGACCAGGAAATGTCAATGATAGTTGCCTTGTCTAAGAGTGGGATATCAGAAGAAGGAATAAAGATGTGATCTATTCTTGCCCGTGATTTGTGTGGTGCCGAATAGTGCGTATAGTCTTTACCGTTGGGGTTATATTCTCTCCATGCGTCAGTAAGGCCTAGGGAGTGTATAAGGTGGGCTATACGAATGCTTCGGTTTGGAGGCCTCCTCATGGAAGGGACCCCATTGCTATTTTCAAAAAGAATTGAATCAAATGGGGTGTTGGAGTCACCCCCTATGACTATCCTGCCTTCCAAGTGGGGACTAAGTGTGTGGAGCATGGCGGCAAAAAAGGATGACTGATTTTGGCTTGGGGCATAATACGAGATAAAAGTGTATAGAATTCCATTGATATGGCCCTTCACCAGGATATATCTGCCCTCCTGATCTTTGAGGGTCTGTATGTGGGAAAAGTTGACTCTCTTAGAGAAGATGATAGCTACTCCTCTCTTTTTAGAATTTGCGTTGGATAGGTAGAAGGTAGGGTATTTGTGATGTAGGTAAGGGGGATTATAATTTATATCAAAGTGTGTCTCCTGAAGAAGGACAACGTCCAGACCTCGACTGGCATAGTAATGGAAGTCCTTATGTCTTTTGATTTGGGAGTTGAGCCCCTGCGTGTTATGAGAAGCTATTTTAAGAATGGAATGGGAGGTGTTTTGAGCTGTCATGGTTGCAAGTGACGGGAGGGAAGATCATCTGTGAAAGTTCTTACCTGTGCCACTGTAGAGCTTTTGACTCGTAGAGTGGGAGGGCGGGATGTCCCCTGGGAAAGTGCGACACTCCTGTCCAGACCCCTGGAAATAGATAAGAGAAAGAGGAGAGGCAGATAATGATAAAGAAGAGAAGAAAGAGAGAGATAGAAGAAGACAAGGAGAAAGAGTGGAGCCCCAGGGATGTAGGGCATGCCAGGGGGTCCACGGACAGGGTTGGACCTGCCCAACCCTGTCAGAACCCTCGTGAGAGGGTAACCAGTAACAAGGCAATCCGCGAAGGATTGCTATCCCGTCGAGAACAGAGACGAGTACTTCGCTCTGGTTCGCAACAGGAGGGGAGGCGAGCTAACCTGCTCCAGCCTACCGACTAAGAGAGCCTCCGGTGTGTGGCCCAAAGGGCTGACCGGTGGCCTTCCAAACAATGATAGGATTTTGCAACCAGCATACCAAAAAAAAAAAAAAGGGAAAAAACAAGGCATCTAAAAAAAAATAAACATATAAAATAGCCCATAAAAGTACAAAGATCCAAATTATTAGAGCCAGAAAAGTTCTGCACAATCTTGTACTTGTTTACTGAGGTGTCAGCCTATCAATTGAAAGGGGTGAATCTAGGGACAGTAATCTGTGTACAAACCTGGTCCCTAGGGACCTAGGAACTCTAGGAAGTTCTTATTGAGAGTAAGGAGATGTTGCAGATGTCATCCCGAGGGATAAGCAAGAATCTCCTAGAAGTTCCCGTGGAAGGTCCTAAAATTAAAAGGGGCCGAAGGGTCAGAATCCCCTAGGGGCTGAAGCCTCTAAAGTCCAGTGGAGAGAAGACCTGATAGTGGGATGAGGGAGTGAAGTTCATCTGGGGGGAATTTGGTCTCGTTGCCTCTTGGCCTGTTGTTTGTTCCAGATTGGCGTGAGTGGGCTTCCTGGAGGGGGTCTTTTAGAGGATCCGGTGCGGTTGAGACCATCAGATGAGGGTAGTTCCTGGGTAATAAAGCCCAATTGGAGCAGAAGGCACTCGCCTTCATGGAAGCTTGAAAAGCTAAAAAATGTATTCCGGTGCTGGAATGACAAGCGAAATGGGAACGCCCATTTATATTTAATTTCTTTTTGTAAGAGAATTGCCAGGAGGGGTTTCAAGGACCTCCTTTTCTGGATGGTTGTGGGCGAGAGATCTGAAAACAGTTGGAAGGGATGGCCCTGAAAGATTAGCTTTTCTGAGTCCCGGGATTTCTTGAGGATTTCTTCTTTTATAGAATAAAAATGGGGCTTGACTATGATATCCCTAGGGAGACCATCCTGGTGGGGTGGAGTAAGGGCTCTATGGGCCCTGTCAAGTTCTAATTTATGATCCGGGATCCCAGGAATCAGGTCTTTAATGAGGGCTCTGACCACTCCTGGGGAGTCCTTGAATGATTCGGGGATCCCCCTAATGCGGAAGTTGTATCTTCTGTGTCAGTTCTCCAAGTCCTCAATTTTAGTGAGAGCAGTGTCTAACTGATCCTGGAGGGATTGTATACATGAAGTGTTTTGGTTCGCCCGAGCCACTGTGATGTCAATAGCTTGTTCTAGGGTATCAATTCTGGATCCCAAGCTTTGAAGATCAGCTTTAATCGTGGCTGTAATTTGGGCTGCTTGTTGTGTCAGACCTGTGGCCAGCATGTCTGAGAACTTAGAAAGGAGAATTGCCATGTCAGAGGGGGCCCCAGGAATGTGCAATGGCGGTGAGGAGATTGTGGAGAGGGCTAGTGGGCTATTAGTCAGAGGGGTATGCAGTGGTGATTGCATCATTTCCTCCATGGATCTCCTTAATAAAGATTCTGTGGAAGCTGGGGAAATGTCCAGGGGATGTAGGTTACTCACAGGTGTAGCTGGTGGTCTGCATGATTTCTGAGAAGCAGACTGGGGATCTGCAATAGATTCAGCTTCCTCCATGCCGTTCTGCTGGGCTGATGCGGCGGCCATCTTAGGCGGAGCTGAGGCCTGCAGGCCGAATTGAAGTTTGCGGATTACCTCCTTTTTAGGTCGATCCACCTGCATGGATCTAGGAGTCCCGGTGTGGCAGGAGCTTTGTGGGGATGGAGGATGTCGGTTGCGCTTGTCCTGGATGATCGATGTCGGCGGGCAGCTGGAGCGGTACGGAGCTCCCAGCTAACACGTCTTGTCGGGACTCCGGCGCATGCGCACCCTATGCCTCGGAATTTTATATTATTTCTGCGACTGCGATCTTCTAGATCTGCGATTTTAGTCGCAAGGCGCTGCATCTCTGTTTGCTGGTCATGGTAAGCTTCCACTATTTCATTATGGGCGGCATAGGTTTCATCTAGTTTGCTTTCTACATGTTCCACTCTCTGCTGTAGTTCTAATATGTCAGTTTTAATGGGGTTGAGTGCCTTCTTTAAATCAAAATGCATAGAATCCCTGAGAGAGATCAGCATCTCCTTCATGTCACTGATGGAGACAGGCTGGGAGGAGGATGGGAATTGCTCCAGAGTAAGCTGAGGGGTGGCTGTCTGTGCCTGCTCTTCCTCCATGTCTGAATCTGTTCCAGTGTCACTGTGTTGTCTGGCTTTCTTTGTTTTAGCTGGGCTGCGGGTTGTGGGGCTGTCTGGGGGAGAGTGCAGTTGTTCCCCAGTGTTTTGTATGTAGATCGCTGTACCTACCGAGGTAGCTGAGGCACTGGAGCTTGAGAGGCATTCTTCTGGCGGCGTGGCCTGCCCGGCCTGCAGCGAGGGGACTCCGCCATCTTGGGATTCTCTGTCATTCTTCATTGCGAAGAAATCGGTTAATTTTTTAAATTTCTTTTCCTCTGCTCCCCGGGTGCTGAGGTCGGTGGGGAACTTGCAGCCATCATTTGGGTTCACCCTTTGTTCCTTAGGAGTCGCTATATGTCCCGAGGCTTGGAGCTCCGCTAGTATGCGACCGTCACTGTTGCCGGCTAGCCACGCCCCCTGTGCTCATAAGTTTAAATACCCTGGCAGAATTTATGATTTCTTGGCCATTTTTCAGAATATGAATGATAACACAAAAACATTTCTTTCACTCATGGTTAGTGTTTGGCTGAAGCCATTTATATTTTCCAATATCTTTATTGGTTTTGAAAAAAGTACAGAAGAAGAACATTAGAACATTGATAACATCATTAGTGTTCATGTCCAGAGGCGTAACATGCAGTCCATGGTATTAAATGGTGATCGACCGTGTGCAAAGGACAGGGAATAAGGAAAGATTAAACATCTAAATGATAGCATTACAAGATGTACAAAGCGTTGGTTCAGTTATTTTACCTACCATGCCCCTCCCGACACCCCTAATGGGAACATACTGGGAACATACTGTGTCCTGGGGGGGCTGCAGGTCTCTCTCGATGTGTGCAAATATGTGTACCACAAGATGCTATGAGTGGTCCGAACTGTAATGTGATTACTCGTTATTCCTGTTATGTGTCAAGGCTCAGCCTACCTTAGAGTAGTAGGTGTGTGATTGCCACGAGAACCAGTTTCTTAGGCTAAGTCGGCTAAGTCGTTCTTGATCGTCAATATATATTCTAAGGGGCAACATCTGTTAACTTCGCCAACTAGCTCTGATAAGTTTGGGGATTCCTGGGAGCCCCATTTCCTCATGATAAATAGTTTAGATGCTAGAAGGATGTGTACAGCTGTGGGTCTAGATTTGCTATCAATATCATTAAGGTGGATTTGTAAGAGGGCTTGTGCGGGGGAAGGTGCTATTGGTGTGGAGTTAATCTCTGATCAACTTGAATACTTGGTTCCAGAAAGATTTAAGAGACTTGCAATACCATAGTATATGCACCAGGGAGCCTATGGAATAACAATTTTTCCAGCATTTGTCTGTGTTTTCTGGGGATATTTTGGAAAGTATGTAAGGGGTGTAGTACCATCTATGGACAATTTTCTGGTACAGTTCCTAGTGGTCTGCACACAGTGTTGCTTTATATGTCTGTCGGAAAGCAGTTTGCCATTGGGATTCGGAAATTAGCAAGCTTAAGTCCTTTTCCCATTTATTCATTGAGGGTGTTTTGGTGAAGTTACGGGAGTCACAGAATTTATTATAAAAGTAGGAGAGGCCTTTGCTTTGGTTGCTTAATTCCAAGAATTGATTAAAGTTTTAATCTATCAGGATTGTCGAAGGGATCGCCTCTTATTTGATTAGATATGAAATCTGAATGTAGTGGTAGAACTCCATGTTTGGGAGGTTATATTGGGACTGGAGATCTGCGAAGGGGATACGTTTCCCTTCTTTGATTATCTGTTGAAGCGTTGTGATACCACACATGATCCAGGAGGAAAGTTGCATGTTCGAGATGTGTGATTCTAAAAATTCTAGAGGTAGCTGAATGGGTCTATGGTTTTTAGTAGTTGACTTGTTACAGGACAAGGTAACTAGGGCATGTGTGGTCGCTTGGATGGTTAAATACGGTGATTTGGGGGTATGCTTGTGGAAAAGGGATTTCAGTAGTTGTATCTTAGGGCGGGTATTCTGCAGAAGGTGAGTTTCCATCATGGACCAGATCTTTTGAGAGGGTTCCACCAAACCTTTGCTTGGTCCAGGTTGGAAGCTATGTAGTAGTAGTAAATGTTCAGCAGGGCTAAGCCCCCAGCGAATCGCTGTTTTGTCAGAGTAGAAGTTGCGCATCTTGGTTTCTTATTATTCCATATGTACTTTAGAATCAAGGAGCGGGTTATCCAAAAGAAATAGTGTGGAATGGGGATCAGAATCGTGCAGAACAAATACAATAGTTTAGGGAGCACTCCAGTCTGGATAAGGCATCTAATTCTTTTGGGAGTTTATCTAAAAAGGCCTGGAAATTGCATTTGTAGATTTTGTCTGAGGAATTAGGGATATTTATGCCCAAGTATTGAATGTGGGAGTTTGCCCACGTGAAGGGGAAACGGGAGAGTATTTCTTGTTTAAGTGATGGTGGGATGTTTAATCCTATTATGTGGGACTTGTTTTCAATGAGTTTATCATAGGAGACCGCTGAGAATTTAAAGAGTAGTGTTTTTAGTTCTTGCAGGGAGCGGAGAGGATTCGTGGCTATTAAGATTACGTCATCGGCAAATAGACCGATTTTATTTTGGATGTGACCTATCTGAATGCCTTTAATAATCTGGGAGGATGGGACCATGTGCGCTAGGGGTTCCATAATGAGAGCAAATATCAGCGGGGACAACGGACAGCCTTGCCTCATGCCGTTCAAGCTCATAAACTCCTTAGAGAGTGTACCCGCTGTAAGGACTTTGGCTGAAGGTTCTGTATAGGGCGCTAGCATTGCTTGTAGGATCGGACCAGAGAATCCAAACTTTTCTAGGACCTCTCTAAGAAACCCCCAGTGCACACGGTCAAATGCTTTCTCTGTGTCTAATGCGAGCAACAGTGTGGGCGTTCTCAGCGTATTTGAGGATGTTTAAAATCCTTCTTGTGGCGTCTGGGGCTTGTCGTCCTTTAACCACTTCACCTCCGGAAGAATTTCCCAGTTTAGGACCAGAGCACTTTTTGCAATTCGTCTCTTTAACTGACAATTGCGCGGTCGTGCAACGTTGTACCCAAACAAAATTTGCGTCCTTTTTTTCCCACAAATAGAGCTTTCTTTTGGTGGTATTTGATCCCCTCTGCGTCATTTCTGATCACCGCTATAAACAAAAGAAGAGCAACCATTTCTCAAAAAACCCAAATTTCTTACTTTTTGCTAAAATTCAAATCCAAAAATAATATATATAAAAAGACATATATTGGCCGATTTATATTCTTCCTTATTGCAATCAGCGTTTATTGATTGGTTTGCGCAAAAATGGCCGCGTTTACGGATGGTGAGAATTCATTTCTGGGGTTTTTATTTTTTAAATTTTTTATTAGTAATGGCGGCGATCTGCGATTTTTAGCGGTACTGCGATATTGCAGCGGACATGTCGGACATTTTTGACACTTTTTTGGGACCAATGACATTTATTCAGCGATCAGAAATTGAAATGTCCACTGATTACTGTATAAATGTCATTGGCAGTGAAGGGGTTCACCTGCAGGGGGAGATCTAGGGGTTAACTGTATTCCCTGGGTGTGTTCTTACTGTGGGGGGGGGGGGGTTGGGCTACCATGGGCATGAGAGATCTAACTGATCCCAGTGACAGGAATCAGTAGATCTCCCATGCCCGCACTGTCAGAATGGGGAACCGCTGTGTTTACATCGGCGGTTCCCTGTTCTTTGCTTGTGGCCGCTCATCGCGGCTTGCCGGTGGACATCGGGTCCGCCCGAGCCGCGGGATTATTTTTACGGTGATTTGCGGCCAGCGTCCACACTGCTGCCGTAAATATGCGATAGGCAGTGTGGAACTGGTTAATAAAACCCACTTGGTCTGGGTGAATCAATGACGGAAGAATGTTCAGTAATCTCATAGCTAAAGCTTTAGCATAGAGTCAGAATTAAGTAGGGATATTGGTCTACAGTTGCTTGGTAGGGACGTGTCTTTGCCTGGATTGGGTATTGTTGTGATTAGAGCCTGTAGCATTTCTTTGGGGAAATAGCCTTTAGTCATTGCCAAATTGAATAAATTAGCTAAATGAGGGGTTAGGGTGTCCGAATATTTTTGATAGTACTCCTTAGGAATTCCTGGAGTCTTAAATTTAGGTAGGTTTGAGATAACCTTACTGATCTCAGCCGCTGTGAATGGTTGGGAAAGTGTGTTCAGTTGCTCCATGGTTAGGTTGGGTAGTGAGAGTGGGGCAAGAAAAGCTTGTATTTGTTCCGTTGTGGGTTGGGGAGTTTGCGGTTCAGCTTTAAGGTCATAAAGAGCATAATAATAAGTTCTGAAAACCTCTGCTATGTCTATGGGGGATGTGATTTTGGGGCCTGAGTGCTCTTGGGTCATGTGTGGTATTTTGTGTTGTACGCGTTTGCCTTTCGCTAGAAAGACACCCACTTTGTTATTCAAAGCATAGTATTGTGCTTTTAGAGATTTCATGTGTTTCTCATGTTGGTACAGTAGGAGGTCTCTTAACGAAATGTGTAACTTTAGAATTTCTGTTGAGTTCTGATGGGAAGGGTTTTTTTTGTTAGTATTGTCTAGGTCACAAATTTGTTGGGTAATATGTTTTATCTTACTGTCTCTGTTTTTCTTAGCACGGCAGCTAAATTTTAGGAATATACCCCTCATATAGGCTTTATGTGCGTTCCACAGAACAAAGCGGTCTGTGGAAGGCATATCATTGGTGGAAAAGAATATGTTGTGGGTGTCCCTGATCGATTTTTCAGTTTCTGGAATATTTAGTAGGTAGGTATTCATTCTCCACACTGACAGGGGCCTTAATTTATGTGAGGAGGAGAATGTGATAGAAATGTGATAGGTGCATTATCCGACCAGGATATAGTGCCTATTTTAGATGAGATAATATGCGGAAGAGCCCATTGGTCTGTCAAAAAAAGATCAATTCTGGTATATGTGTGGTGTGTAATGGAAAAGAAGGAATAGTCCCTCTCGTTTGTATGGTGGGTTCTCCAAATGTCAAACAGATTGTGGGTATGCAAAAAGTTGTTCAAGCTACAGGATTTCCTTTGGGATTCAGTGGAGGAGTCTAATAAGGGATCCCCCCACTGCATTCAGGTCACCTCCAATAAGCAGGAACCCTTGCCGAATAGGGGCAACTTTCTTCAGTACCTTTTTTAGGAAAGCAATCTGTCTGACATTTGGAACATACACATTGACAACTGTGAAAATAGTATCATCAAGCTTACATACTAAAATGAGAAACTGCCCATTAGTATCCCCTTGTAGCGAGAGGAGCTGGAACTTCAGGTTCGATCTTATTGCGGTAAGAACTCCAGCTTTCTTTTTGTCTGAGCACGCAGTGAAGGTAGTGGTGAAGTCTTTCAAGTACAGGTGAGGAATTTTGTTCTTGGCAAAATGAGTCTCTTGAATAAAGAGAACATCAGCTTGTAGGGTGCGTAGTTCCTTGTTTAGTGCACTCCTTTTAAATAGGCTGTTTAGTCCTCGTACATTATGCAATAATATTTTAAGAGCCATGAGGGGAAAGTCATCCAGTTGATGTCATTGTCACTGACCACTATACTGACCTACCTGACACCTACACTGACCTACCTGACCACAACACTTACACCTACACTGACCTACCTGGTTCCTACACTGGCCTACCTTGTTCCTACACTGACCTACCTGACTACTACACTGACCTACCTGACACCTACACTGACCTACCTGACACCTACACTGACCTACCTGGTTCCTACACTTACCTACCTGACCACTACACTGACCTACCTGACACCTACACTGACCTACATGACCACTACACTCACACCTACACTAACTTACCTGGTTCCTACACTGACCTACCTGACCACTACAGTGACCTATCTGACACCTACACTGACCTACCTGACCCCTACACTGGCCTACCAGTTGAGAAAGGCTAAAATCCTTAAAAATGGGGCAAAATTCCTTTTTGATTTCTAAAGGCAACTGAATACTTCCTAGATCAAAAATCTACAGTGGTATTTCCCATAAATATTAATAGCCAATTATTTTTTTTTTTTTTTAAATGTTTTTTATTGAAATATTTAGGGTAGATATTATAAAACACAGCCTTTGGGGCATACCCCGGCTGAACAGTGTACATCTGAAATTTACATCTTGAGTTGAGATCAAATGCGTTAAAGAACAGAACATAACATAGCAGATATGTGCCAATGTTTACTTGCAAACACCATGGAAGGAATGTTACCATTAACTTAGCTGGCCATAATTATACCGGTTGCATACCCAGCTGTGTACTTGCGGCATATGTCCTATCAGCAATATGTTAAGGGCCGGTGGTCAGTACTTTGCTTATACCTCAGGCCGTTAGATTCTCCCTGGGCACCCCAATCGGGAACAAAACTGTGCCCTGGGAGTTTTTTGTGTAAATTATTTTTATTGTTTCAAAACAACATACATGCAATATAAACATTGATCCATGCTTACATTGGATTTATGATTAAAGCAGTATCAATCATAGAGTGCATATAACATTGAACAGTGCTTGCATTACTATCTCAGGTTGCCTAGTATCAGTCATAACAAGTTATTTTAGGTTTATAACCATTGCTCTTTTATCTATTTTGTTTGTTTGTAAAATTCCTATATGGTAGTAATACGGAGGAAGAGAAACAGAATAGGGGAGCTAGTGAGGGAG
>BLSH010433070.1:89474-115894 GCA_018402905.1 Glandirana rugosa
AGTTTATGTTGTATTGGTTACATCTCCTTCCGGACTTCGAGGACGTGTTTACCCCTTAGTAGGGTCTAGGAGGCCGGGGGGTCTCTCGGTCTATATTATGGTTAGTGGTCCGACGTGGTTTGTTGTGTACTTACGAGGGACTGATGATCGATGTCTCCGCTAGAGGTTAGGGTTGGAAGTTGCCAAATTAAACAGAGGTGTAAGAGGCCGAGTGGAAGACGAACAACGTCAAATTTGTGCTTGAGAATGGGGAGTTGATCGTTTGGTGCAGCCTGGTGATTGGTATTATATCTGGCTCTCTGGGGGGCCGGAGGATCTGGGATGATTCCCCATTTGTGCAGGAGCTTCAGGCCTTCCTCTACATTGGTTATGTTGTATTTGACCCCGTTTCTGGTGATCATGATCTTTGTAGGGAATCCCCACTGATATGGGATCTTGTGGTTGTTGAGTGGCTTAGTGATAGTATTCAGTTGTTTCCTTAACTGCCTTGTGTATTGAGACAGATCAGCAAACAGTTGTATGTCTGCATATGGGGCAGGGAGTTGTCCCAGTTGTCTTGCTTTCCTCAGTAATTGGTCTTTGGTTTGATAGAAGTGTATTTTCATCAATACATCTCGGGGGACCCCTTCTGGTAGGTGGGGAGGTTTTGGCAGCCGATGGATTCGGTCTATGGTTAATTCAATTGGGGTGAGTTCTGGAAGGAGTTTTGCGATCATTTTTTTTGCAAACCCATTTAGGTCCAATGGTAAGATATTTTCGGGGACTCCCCTTATTTTGACATTGTTGCGGCGCCCCCTATCTTCCAAATCAGCTATTTTGGCCCTCATCCATTGTTGATCCTCTCTAGTGGTGTCTTGTGCATCTATCACGTCGTTTACTGTGTCAGTGATGTGTCCCATTTGTTGTTCTATGCAGTTCACTCTTTTCCCTACTGCATGCAGCCCAGTGGAAACTTTAGAGAGCATTAGGGAGATATTGTTCTGCAGGGAGGCCTGTAAGAATATGAGCATCTCCTTCAGAACGGTGTCTAGCACCGGCTGGTTAGCTGTGGGGAATGCAGTTATGGGGGACGGGAGGTCTACGCTATTAACATGCGGATCGTCAGTAGGCCTCACCTCTCCATCTTGTGGATCTGTCTCCAGGCGCATTCTGGCTTTCGCGGGGCTGGAATTCGCAGAGGAGGCGGCCGAAGATGTTGTAGCGAGTGTTGGGCTGTATCCCGCTTGTTGATCGGCGGAGTCGGCGTTGGGGAGATCCGTATAGGAGTCGTCCTGTCCCCATGCAAGGCTGCGATCGCCATCTTGGACGTCCCCCTTCGTTTGCTGGGAGAAGAAGTCCGTCAGTTTTCTAGGTTGGCGGTACTCTTTTCTTTTGCGGGACATAGCTGGAGGTTTGTCCGTCATGATAGGGTTCTCTTGCGGTAGTGTCGGTCGCATTGTGTGGCGTCTCCGCTTCAGTTCTCCGATCCGGCTCTGGAGCTGTCTGGTTACACGTCCGCCATGCACGGCAGTCAGCCACGCCCCAATAGCCAATTATTTTTTATGACACAACATAGTTTCCCATGCTGTGAGGTTATCAAAAAAAAATCTTCTAAAAGTGCAATATTATTCTCTAAATAAAATGACATCAATGACAGAAATTAAAAAAAGTGATCATATTAATCACATATCACTGCTGCCACCTTCTTAATTCATGAATATAAAACATCCAAGTGCAAAGTGTTCACTTCACAGTAGCACTGAGATATAAAGATATTTAAAAGTGCAAACAAAACCAACTTTCTTTTTAAAATGCAAACAAACAGTCTTTCTTAACCACTTGCTTACTGGGCGCTTAAACCCCCCTCCTGCCCAGACCAATTTTAGGCTTTCAGCACTGTCGCATTTTGAATGACAATTGCGCGGTTGTGCGACATTGTACCCAAATAAAAATTGTATTATTTTTTTTCCCCACAAATAGAGCTTTCTTTTGGTGGCATTTGATCATCTCTGCGGTTTTTATTTTTTGCGCTACAATCAAACAAAGAGCGACGATTTTGAAAAAAGTTTATTCATCAGTTTTGGCCAATATATATTTTTCTACATATTTTTGTTAAAAAAAAATCGCAATCGGCGTATATTGATTGGTTTTCGCAAAAGTTATCGCATCTACAAACTATGGGAATTGATTTATGTAGTTTTTGCTATTTTTTTTTTTTACTAGTAATGGCGGTGATCTGCGATTTTTATTGGGACTGCGATATTGCAGCGGACATGTCGGACATTATTGACACTTTTTTGGGACCAATGACATTTATACAGCGATCGGAAATTTAAATGTCCACTGATTATTGTGTAAATGTCATTGGCAGTGAAGGGGTTAACCTGCAGGGGGCAGTAAAGGGGTTATCTGTGTTCACAGCATGTGTTCTAATTGTGTGGGGGTGGAGCTGGTTGGGACATAACAGATCTAACTGATCCCAGTGACAGGGATCAGTAGATCTGCTATGTCCACCTTAACAGAACAGAGAACCACCGTGTTTACATCGGCGGTTCCCCATTCTGCAGTTGTTACAGGTGATCGGCGGGTCTTGGATGGACATGGAGCCCGCCCAACCCATGGGCATGCCCACACAGCGTGCGGCGGTTGCGAGAGAGCGCCGCCGCAGGCTGCGAGTGCGCGCGGGCCGCCAGGCAATTGAGATCCGCGCTGTAGCCGTCTTTCAGCTATACAGTAGCATGGACCTGAACTGGTTAAAGCAGGGTTCCACCGATTTCTGTATTTATTAAAAGTCAGCAGCTACAAAAAGTGTAAAATTGCAGGAAGGGAGGGAGGAGAGGAGAACTTCTGTTCTGCGTTGTTGCACCTTGAGTGGAAGTGGGAGCTGGGTACCTGTCAAAACTAGGTATCCGCTCCCCCCCCCAAAAAGACATGCCAGATGTGGCATGTCAGGGGTAAGGATTGATTAAAGCGGAAGTTCCACTTTTGGGTGGAATTCCACTTTAAGAAGTTCACCATATATAGTGTAGAAAGTAGTACTCAAATCCTTCACAAAAACTTCCTCATCAACAAAACCCCATCCGTGCTTGGGTGATTCCACTCCTTTATTGAAAATAGTGGAAACCACTCACAAAATTAAAATAAATAAGACACTTATCAATCCAATATCTAGAAATGGCACCAGGCTTAAACCAGTATTGGCAGTTCTCACTACCTCTGGATTCCTCGGACTGCATTTCTGTATCACTTCTGGTTTCCAGCCCTGATGTCACTAATGATCGCCGCATAGCCACGCCCCCACATTTAAAAAAAAATAGTTTTGTTTGCACTTTTAAATATGTTTACATGAACACTTTGCACTTTTTTATGCCCAGCCTTAAAGGAATCTACTGAGTTAGCTAGAACAAGCTCCCATGGAAGGCTAATGATCATTTGCACTAGCACTCCTATTTATACCTGTTTCTACACAGGACTGCATATATTGTTCTTTTTGTAAGCTGCTTTTGTATTAGCATGGATTGTTTCCTTTTGCATTTTTATTCATTGTTTTATTAGCTCTTACTGTAAAGGTACTATTCTGAATGTGATGGATAAACTTGTTCACCTCCAAGGGCAAAGCGTGCCCCCTAGTCTTTTATAATGACCTAAAAGTGAACAACTTTTAGTTTACTACATAGACCCACTGTTTTTAGAAGGTGATCATATCTCCCTTGCAATTATCTCTTCTCAAGGGACAATTAAAATTGAATCTGAGATCCTTTATGCCCCTTAATAATTGTGATTTTCTGAACTCTAGTTCTACAATGTAATTTTTGTGAGTTGGAACACCAAAGTCAACTGCATATTACAGAAGAGATTTTACTAATACTTTGAATTAACTAATTGAGTATGTTCCTGTGTTAATACAAGAAAGTTTATTGCTCTTTCTAGAAGCTTTAAATTAGGATTGCATGCTGTTTTAAATCTACCAGAACACCCAGATACTGTATTAAATTAGCCAGTTTTTTTTTATAATAACAGTATGTTCCTTTTATTTAAAGCAAAGCATGGTACAAGGTATGCCAAATATAATGTATATAGATTACATCTTCATGGTATACAGCATCATCAAATTGGTCAGTCAAATATGCAGACAGAACAGAACTTTAGAGCAGTGAGGCATCCAAAAATGATTACATAGTCAGAGATATCCACCATTAAGATATTATAACAGAAGAGTACGGGAACAAAGCATTTGATAGGACATGCCAGTCACGCTGCCCAGGGACAGCAGCCCTCAAGAGGTCATACCATCTACATAGTCCACGGCTGCCATACCCTTCAAACTTCCGTGGGCAATTCCTATTACTGTAGGTCATCTTATACATAGGAAGGGCTTTATTAATATTCTTGTTCCCAAGACACCACTGGGGGGGGAATGGGAATTCCATTTGAGGATAATTTCTCTTTCCGCATAGTACAGCAGGTATGTAATCAGTAGCCTAGTACATTTGGGTCTCTGTTCATTATTTTGCACATCTAAAAGGCATAGCTCCGGGGAGGCAGGGCAAGTCAGTTGGAGTCGGTTATTCATAGCGTCTAATACCTGTCCCCAAATACGTGCAACTTGAGTGCAGTCCCAGAACACGTGCGCATAAGTGCCTATTGTCTCTCCACAGCGGGTGCAGTCTGGGGATTTCTGCGGGTAGATCCTGTGCAGTCTCTGAGGTATGTGGTACACTCTATGTAAGAATTTAATTTGAATCAGTTTGTCTCAAGAGGATATTAGGGGTGTGATACTATCTTCCAAGGAGTCCTCCCAGTCTTCTCTTTCTAAGCCAGGCAAGTCGGTCTTCCACTGGTCCCAAAGGCGTTCCATTTTGGGAGACTCTACACTGAGCAACTCTAGGTATAGGGCGGACAGGGGCTTATTATCCAGTGTGTCTTGGGCCAGTAAGTCCTCAATTGGATCTCTAACTAGGCAAGGAGAGACCGCAAATTGCACCCTCATTGCGTGCCGCAATTGAAAGTAGCGGAACAGGATCCAACCAGGTAAATTAAAATTTTGTCCGAAGATCAGGGAAGGAGAGAAGGGAGCCATCTACCACTATATCACTTAATATTTTGGTCCCGTATCGGGCCTTTATCTGTGGGTCGGGAATGGAGCGGAAGTGGGCCAGGTGTGGCTTATCCTACAATGGAGTAACCGGAGACCAATGATTGGGCTTAAGGAGTCTGGCCCTGGCTTCTGCCCAGCACCTAAGAGTGGTCCTAGTGGGACCTGGTAAGTAAGGATAGGCCCTGGGCCCCCAATAGACCAAATTCCCCAACTCCTGCAGGGATCCAAGGACAGCCGCCTTGAGACATATCGCAGCATTGGTCCGTGTAAGAGTATACCACCATCTTACCGTAACTAGGATGGCTGCCCAGAAGTACACCCTAAGATCCGGCAGTGCTAACCCCCCACACCTGGTGAGGGGGGTCAGGGTCGATTTTGTTAACCTAGGGACAGCTCCTTCCCAGATGAAGGTTCCCATACACTTATCCACTTCCTTAAACATGGAGTTGGGTATCCAGGTTGGACAGTTCCGGAAGACGTATAAAAATTTAGGAAGGAAAATCATCTTTTTTTTTTTTTTCAATTAATGTTTATTGAAAAAGTTTTTGATTATAACAATACAACGTTATCTAGTTGCAATAAACAGCTTTACACATTCAACATAACTTTGCGGTTTTATCTTGCATAGATAAGTCAAGTGTAACATATAAAACAGAACATGTCTCAGAGAGTAGAAGTTTGTAGAAATTGTCCCACATCACAAAATAAGCACATCCGTCTTTACTTATCGGCTAGGTCACTAAGCAGTACTAGTTGGCTTTGACTCTATACCATCGAGAATGATATAGGCTCCCCACTCAGGAACCTCAGAGGTCTTCTAGTGAGAGGGGGCGACGCTAGTTACACTCTCAGGTCTCCACATGGTTCTTCCCCGTGCCTCCTGACCACACCGTCACTCCCTCTGGGATCATTAGCGGTGGCGTGGGGGCACTGGGGGTCCCCAGGAGACCCCGAGTGCAAAATTCTATCAATGAAATGTAGTCTCTAGTTCTTCCCGAAGCGGTCGTTGTACCATTGTGTCCACATGTTCCATTTTATGTTTGTGGATCTTACATTATTGAGTTGGAAGGCCATCAGGTTTTCGTAAGTGTTGTGGAGGGCTAAAGTGTCAATTACCTCATTGGTCGTGGGAGACGTTGTTGATTTCCACCTGCGTGTGATATTTATTCCTGCTGCCAGGAGAATGTTTATGATTAGGGGGCGAATATTGGAGGGATATTTTTCAATCCCCAGACTTAAAATAGCCATTTGGGGAGAAGGTGATGTGTTTAATTGGGTTATCTCTGTGATTAACGAGAAGACCTCACTCCAGTAGGCGCGCAGACGCGGGCATCCCCACACCAAGTGGAAGAGGTCTCCTTTGAGACCGCATTGTCTCCAGCAATAGGGGTCTTGGTTGTTAGAGAATTTGGCCAGCCGCACTGGGGTGAGATACCATCTCTGTGTTATTTTAAATGTTAGTTCCCACATGGAGGCGCTCCTAGTGGCCGAGAAGGTATGTTGTAATGCTAAGCGCCATTGCTGTGGTGAGTAACTTTCGCCTAAATCTTTTTCCCAAAGCACCAAGTTGTTTGTCATGTGTAGTGTATCTTTCAATTGGAGTGAGTTGTAGAAGGCAGAGATTCCTCTAATCTCGCTTCCCACCGGATTGAGGTATGACCATATATGTCTTGGTAGTATGGTGATTGGTTTTTTATGCTGACTGAGTCCATGTTTTAATCTTATGTAGTTGTAATTTTCCGAGGTCGGGAGATCGTATAACTGCTGGAGTGTCTCGAAAGAGTGTATGACATTGGCATCGTAAAGGTCATCAATGGAAAGGATGCCCTTTTCTATCCATTGTGTTGTAGGGAATGAGGGGATTATGTATTGAAGAGATTGTAATGGTGTATGAGCCAGCACCCCATCTGATACGGCATTCGAGGTGTGGAGTAGTGACTTCCATGCCGAAGCTGTGGCGACCATAGTCGGGGGCAGTGAAGGAGGTGTCCTGGTACCCCATTGGATACTGAAAATCCAGGATTTAAGGGATTTATTGATTAAGTATGAGACTTCTATTTGTCCCCAGGCGGTAGTGGGGGTCGGGCGGAACCAGTCCTTTAGGCTGGTGAGAGTTGCAGCTAGGTAGTAATCCTTGATATCCACCAGACCCGCCCCCCCCGCTAGTTTGTGTTTGATTAAAATGGGATGAGAGCTCCTAGGTCTCTTGCCCATCCATAAGAATCGTGATAAAGTGGATTGAAGGGACTTGAAATAGCTCTTTGGGATAGGTATTTGAAGTGTACGGAAAATGTACAGCATTTGAGGGAGAAAAATCATTTTAAAGGCTGCTAGCTTACCCATCCAGGATAGTTCATATCTGGACAGTGAACTGAGGTATTGTTGTAGGCGTTGTTTCAGGGGGAGATAATTTGCTTTAAATAGGTTTTTGGTGGTTTTAGTTAGTTGAATGCCTAAATATGGGATTTCATCCTCTACCCAAGAGTATGGGTGTTGTGCCTGGAGGTATATGCGTGATGTGGCGTCAATGTTTATGGGCAGAACCGATGATTTGGTATCATTAATTTTATATAACGAAATCTCACTGAATTTGTTCAGAATAGTTTGGACTTCTGGAAAGGATGAGTTGGGATTGCCTAAGATTAGGATAACATCATCAGCGAAGAGGCTGATCTTGTGCTCCTTTGCTGCTATCGTGATGCCTGAAATCTTGGGGTCAGTTCTGATGTGTTCAGCCAATGGCTCCATCACCATATTAATAATCAGAGGGGACAGGGGGCATCCCTGTCTTGTCCCATTTGAAATTTGAAACGGTACGGATACGGCGTCTTGGGTGTACACTCTTGCGGAGGGATTCGTGTATAGTGCCATTATGGCGTTTAAGATTTGTCCTTTAAAGCCAAATTTTTCCAAAACCATGGCCAGATACTTCCAATGTACCCTGTCGAACGCCTTCTCTGCATCCAGTGACAGGAGCAGAGAAGGCGTTCTAGTGGATTCTGCATAGTGGATGATATCAATTAGCCTCCTAGTAGCGTCAGAGGTCTGACGGCCTTTCGTGAACCCCGTCTGGTCGTTATGAATTAGGGTAGGTAGTATTTTGGCTATCCTGTTGGCAAGTAGTTTGGCATAGATTTTGGAATCCATATTAAGAAGCGAGATTGGGCGGAAATTTTTGGGAGACGTGGGTTCTTTGCCCTGTTTCGGAAGTGTAATTATAATTGCTTCTAGCATTTCTGGTGGCAAATATGCTTTGGATGCCGACGAGTTCAGGGCATCGCATAGGTGAGGGGCCAAAATATCGCCGAACGATTTATAATATTCGCCTGTAAACCCATCAGGTCCAGGCGCTTTTGAGTTGGGTAACGCGTGGATTACTTCTAGGATTTCGGATGATGTAAAGGGTTTGTTTAGCGACATTAGTTGTTGGTCATCTAGAGAGGGTAGCTGAATTTGGTCTAGGAATTGCTTAATTTTGTTGGGAGTGGGTTGGTACGTGTGTGGGTCCGAATTTAAATTGTATAGGTCTTTGTAATAGAGACTGAAAGCGTCCGCTATGTCCTGAGGTTTCAATAGTTTTTCGTTAGAGGTGTGGTGGAATAGTTGTGTTATTTTCGTCTTAGACCTTTGGCCCTTCAGATACGTTGCCAATGCCTTGCCTGCTTTGTTGCTTGTGTTGTATAGTGTGGCTTTATATTTTCTCTGTGCCCTGTCATGGCCCTCCAAAAGGAGGGTTCTGAGTTCAAGACGCAGTGAGAATATTTTGTTGGATAATTGGTCTGTGGGTGACGCTTTGTTTTGAGTCTCTAGGTCTGTCAGGTCTTTAGTCAACATGCCTATTCGGTTAAGTTTCCTTTTCTTTTCCCTGGAACCCATTTGAATGAAAGCACCTCTAAGTACTGCCTTGTGGGCATTCCACACCACCACCGGGTCCGAGGTCGACCCCACATTTGTGTGAAAGTAGTCTGCTAGTTGCTGTCTTAGAGCAGTATTGTATTTGGGATTGTGAATGAGAAATTTACTGGCTCGCCACAGTAGCGGCCTGGTATTGTAGCTGGTGTCTGCTAAGGTAAGTATGATCGGGGCGTGGTCCGACCAAATGGTGGGTAGAATGTCCACTGCAGAGACATTATGCAAAATCTCCTTATGAGATAAAAATAAATCTATCCTCGAGTATGTGTGATGCCTGGGAGAGAGAAAAGTGTAGTCTCTCTCGCTGGCATGCCAACATCGCCAAATATCATACAGCTCATTTTCAGAGAGCAGATGCCCCAGCGAGGGGGCCTGCTTGAGGGTTTTCCCAGAAGAGTCCATGGAGTTGTCCGGTACTAGATTAAAGTCTCCACAGATTAAAAGATTGCCCTGTTTTAGATTTTCGATTTTTTTGAGAATGTACTTCAGAAAGGGGATTTGTCTTTGGTTGGGGGCATAGATGGAGACCAGTGTCATGGGGGTGGCATTTACTGAACAAATCAGTATCAAGAAGCGCCCTTCCGGATCACTTATGGATTGGTGTAGTTGAAAGTGGACAGAGTCCCTTATGGCGACAAGTATGCCTCTTTGCTTCTTGGAGTAGGAAGCTTCAAATACGTGTGGATATTGACGATGTGAGCAAGGTGGGTGGCAGTCTTTTAAAAAATGTGTCTCTTGGACGCAGAGCACGTCACAGTTGGTAGAGGTTGCTAATTTCCAGAGTGACGAGCGCTTGGCGGGGTGATTCAACCCGTTAGCATTAATAGACAGAACTTTGATGGGCATGGTGCAAGTTGGTTTTACTCACAGTTGACGAGTTCTACTGTTCTGGTCCTGTGGCCACAAGCTGGGCAGGTGGTATATGTGGTTGAGAGTTGTTCGGTGTGGACCTATTCGATGAGTCTTCTGTTTTGTGACTGCTTGATGTCGCAGGGAAGTCGCCTCCTTAGGGATGTGTATTCCGGACGTGAAAAATATACAAACAAAAGGAAAAAATAGAGAACAAACAATAAAGGCAAATACAGGTTTACAACTTGAAACTCTGATGAATAAAGATGGTACCCGAGGGTACAATACAGAAATGCAGCCTTGTAACCTTGGGTTGCTGCCTGGGGGGTAAAGTTCAGAGGATATCACTTTAGAGCTTTGACTAGACCGGGTGTTCCACGCCTAGTATGCTTTAACGGGCATGTAAAGTCAGTCAGCGATGTGTGCCTTTGCTGGAAGTCCCTCTGTGCTGTTGCCGGTCACCAGGTGGAGGATTATTTCTATCATCCGCTTGCTCTGGGATAATGCCCCAGGAGTGGAGCATTTTTAGGCCGTGCTCAAATGATGATATAGAATGTTGGGTACCATTTCTGGTCACCAGTAAAGTGGCCGGATAGCGCCACTTGTAGATCATTTTATGATTTGCAAGTGCCTTTGTTATATTCCTCAGCTGCCTTCACATTTGGAGGGTATGTTGGGAGAGATCAGGGAACACCTGTATCCCTTCATAGGGATGCGGGAGGACTTTCATGGCCCTGGTCTTTGCTATGATTTGTTCCTTAGTAGAGAAAAAGTGGATCCTTAATAGGGTGTCTCTTGGAACTGAGTCCGCCAGGTGGTTAGGTTTAGGAATCCTGTGGATCCTATCAATTAGTAATTCCAATGGCGGCATGTCTGGTAATAGCGAGGAAAACAGCTCAGTTGCGTACTTGTGTAAATCAGATGGCATAACTGATTCTGGGACCCCTCTCAGTTTTAGGTTATTGCGGCGACTGCGGTCTTCTAAATTTGCTAATTTTGATCTCACCCACCAATTCTCCTCCTTTTGTTCCTCATACACATCCACTAGGTCATTAACTGTGTGTGTGCACTCCGCCATTTTAGCTTCCATATACTGCACCCTGTCTCCCATCTGTTGCATATCAGTGGTCACTTTGTGGATAAGGGAAGTCAGGCTGGACATGAGTGAGGACTGCAGTGAGATTAGCATGTCCTTCATTGTAGTATCAAGGACAGGCTGTCCGGTGGTAGGGAAGGTTGCTATTGGTGATAGAGTCATGGTAGGGCCTGCAGCCCTATTAGCTGTACTCACTGCGCTGGCCTCATGGTGGGGAGAATCCATCCTCATCCGCGCTTTTGCTGGGCTGTGTGAGGTCGGGCTCGCTGGCTGGGAGTGCTGCGGAGAGGTGAGGAGTTGTTCATGCTCTCTGCTGTCACCCGCGTCTGGGAGATCTGTGTAGGCCGCTCGTGGTCGGATCACCGCCGCCATCTTGCCCTCCCTCCGGAGCCGGCGCTGGCCTAAAGAAGAAGTCCGTCACCTTCTGGGGTTGCCGAGACTCTTTTCTTTTGCGCTGAGCGGTGGAGCGGTGAGCGGAGGTTTCCATGCTCGTCTTTGGCTGTTGTAGGTGCTGTTAAGCCCACTGGGTATGTCGCTTTGAGACCGGTCTTTGACGGAGCTCATGGCTTAAGCAGCCATCCTCGTGCGCGCGCAAGCCACCAAGGAAAATCATCTTCAGAAGGTTAATGCGGCCTAGGAGGTTCAATGGCAGGGGGGCCCATAAGGCACATCTGGCCCTCAACTGAGTCAGTAATGGGGAGACATTCAACTCTAGGAAGCACCTTGGGTCCCGGCGAACCTGGATGCCCAAATATCGGAATTGTTCCACCCAGTTGAGCTGCGTTACCTGAGCCGCAGTACATGCTTCGGGGGCTAAGGAAAATAAGGTAGGCTTGTCCCAATTAATCCGAATTCCTAAATATCAACCAAATTTAGTGAATATGGCCAGGGCCGCCTGTAATGAGGAGTTTGCATCTTGGAGGTATAATAAAGCATCATCCTCATAAAGCAAAATTTTCTCTTCCATAGGCCCCACTTTCAACCCCCTAACTCTGTCAGACTCTCTGATTAGGATCGCCAGGGGTTCTAGAGCAAGGGCAAAAAGATATGGGGATGGGGCACCCTTGGCGGGTTCCCCTTCTAAGTGAAAATGGCTCTGACAATTGGTCAATGGTACGTATCCAAGCTCGCTGAATCCTATAGAGCATCTGCACCCACTAAATAAATCAAGCCCAAAACCGAATCTTTCCAGCACCTCCCACAAGTAGCCCCACTCCACTGAGTCAAATGCCTTTTCGGCGACCAGGGAAGCGATGACCCTTTGACCACTGTTCTCATGGGGGATGGAAAGGTTGCGAAAGATGGGGTGGAGGTTGTTATCAGTGCCCTTCTCCGGGCATGAATCCCGTTTGGTCTGTATGGATAATGTCCTCCAGGACTTCAGAGAGGCGATTTGCTAAGATTTTGGCCAGGATCTTCGCATCCACATTAAGGAGCGATATTGGCCTATATGAGGAACATTCCTCTGGGTTCTTTCCCGGCTTGGGCACCAAAACCATCACCGCCTCAGACATAGTATCTGGAAGGGTTTCCGAGCTAAAGAATCCCTCGAATAGGGTCATGAAGCGGGGAGCCAAGAGGTCCCCCTGTTGCGAATGGAACTTCGCAGGAATCCAATCGGGCCCAGTGGTTTTACCTGGTTTGAGTTGAGTGATTGCCAGCCGAACCTCTTCTTGGGTGAGATTCCTGTCTAGGATAATACTGGTCTCAACCTCAAGGATGGGAAAGGATACCCGGCCCAGGTAAGTTTTAAGGTCCAAAATGCTATAATCAACTTTGGATGAGTACAGTAGTCTGTAATAGTGAAAAAAATCTGTCGTTGATGTCTCTCTGGGAACTCAACAGGGTCCCTGGAGGCTCCCTAATACCACTGATTTGTGTCATGCTATACTGACCTTTGGCCAGCCAAGCCAACAGTCTGCCATTTTTATTGCCATATTCAAAGATACGTTGAGCTGTATTAAGTCAGGACTTTTCCATCAGGTCTACCCGAAGTAGGGACACCTGTCTAAGAGCAAACTGCCATTCCCCATAAGTGACCTGGTCAGGGTTTGCTATGTACGCTGCCTCCATCCTGCTAACTTCTTTCTCCAAGTCATCTAAGGATTGTGCAGCCTTCTTAAGTACAGCAGTAATACGGCTTATATATTCCCCCCTTGTCCAGGTCTTAAAGGCATCCCAGGCCACCGTGGGGGGTGGAATCCGCATTAGTATGCCAATAGTGTGCAAGGCCCTCCTGAAACCCCTCCTCAATCCAAAACCTCAACAGCCTCCACAACCGCTCATCCGGCGGGCCCAGATCTAAGATCACCCTCACCGGAGCATGGTCCGAGATCCCTCTAGGAAGGATGGTCACCTCCGACACTTTATGGACGATGGTCTGGGAGGCAAAGATCATATCAATCCATGAGAATGTTTTAAAAGTTGCAGAGTGGAAAGTAAATGCATGGGTGCCGGAGTGGAAGTGCCTCCACACCTCAGTCAGATGGTATATGTCTGCCCAGTGAACTATACCAGGCATCCACCGTGAGGCAGGAGAGGGTCATGTTGAAGTCTCCCAGCAGAAGGATATTATCAACTCCATAGGTAAGAGCCAGCTGCATAATTTTCCCCAATAAAGAAGCATCTGCCGGGGGGCACGTACGCACCCACCAACACCATCGGGAAGCCAGATATCAGCATATTACAGATGACAAACCTCCCTTTAGGGTCACTCCTGATATCCAGCAACTGGAACGGAAGGGTACAGTGTATAAGAACATTGACTCCCCTGGCGTAGATGGAATATGTAGAATGGTAGTGCATTCCCACCCATGCGCATCTGAGTCCCAGAGTGCGAGATCCCAAGAGGTGTGTCTCCTGCAATACGCATATCTGCAGATTGTATTTCTTGAGATAGTTAAAAACCAGAGACCTCTTAACCCCTGTGTTGAGACCTCGCACATTCCAGGAAACAACAGTAACCTTAGGCATTATACCATAAAAGAAATAATAGAAGGATATTGACATCTGCACATATGCATACCCGTACAAACTTAATCATCAAAAAACCCAACATCATGTTGAACCATTTGCTGTGTAAATCTTGAAGTCCATGCTCTATAGAACCAGATAACAGATGAAAACGTCTTATCTTTTGCTCAAAAAGGAACATATCAAAAACCAAATTGTCCTTATTCGGTCAGCAAAGGCCGACCACCCGTCCCTCCACCCCGCAGAGCCCACATAGTAGGGGACTGCCTGGATCCCAACCAACTAGCCCTTAGGCAACAATAAGTCTGGGAGACATGTTACAGGCTAAGGAATGCCACCCATAACTACCTGCTCAGTTTCAGTGTCTCGTAAGCGGGCAAAAAAGAAAGAAACAAAAGGCAAACTTGTTATGCTCCCTCAGGGAGATGCGTAATAATAGCCTACTTGAGAATTACTGTTACAGGTAAGGTGTCCAAGATTGTAGTTTAAACAGAAAAATTAGCACTGTCACTGTCACATGCATGTAAGGAACAATATGTCCCCGCAGTGTTTGAAGGAGAACCCCAGGCAGTGAGTCATGTAGGACACCTTGTCTTAACAGAAGACAGCTGTAGAGCGGTGACAAAAGGCCTTACCAGTCATGAAGCATAGTGGTGGTGGAGATGTCTCCATCAAACTCGTGGAGGTAGGGTTTCCAGCCAGTCCGCTGCCTCTTTGGGCGTCATAAAGAGTCGAACAGTTTCCCCATCAACCACCCCCAGTTTAGCCAGGAATAGGACACTATACTTGACGCCTTTGGCCCGTAGGGTTAACTTAACTGCATCGAAGGAGCCGCACAGCCTCTGCGTCTCTACAGAGTAGTCTGGCCACTCTGCCATCTTGGACATGCCCCACCAACTTACCCAGTTTGACTTTTTTTAACTAAGAGATAACGCCACTTTCATGGGAAAAAAATAATCGTATGATATATATAATTGTCACATGAGCCGCATTGTAATTTAATGTTATTAAAACGTATCTTTTATTTTCAGTCTGCAGTGCTTTAAGTTTTTGTAAAATTCAATGCAATTTTGCAACCTGCTGGAGGCGTTCGGTACACAGTTGGTGTATGGAATTCCCCCAGAGATGTAATGTCCTGCTTGTGTGGTTGGCTCACTGATTTTACCATAAGTCTGCACTAAGATAGGTGTCATATTTTAGGCATCTTCTGCAGCAAAAATGTAATTTTAATGTGATGATTCTAGAAGGTTAATCACTTCTAAAGAAATGCAAACCCTGACACTCTTATTAGAGCACTGCAAGTGCATCAGCTGATTATTAATGAAAGTCCTATTCAGATTTACTTTGCACACTGACATGACCAAACAGCTATTTATTTAGAGCATCAAAAAGTAGGAATTTGCAAAAATGTTTGTCCTTACAATGTACATTTATCACTCAGGGGGATTGTTAAGTATATATATATATATATATATATATATATATACACACCCCTCACATTTTTGTAAATATTTTCATGTGACAACACTGAAGAAATTACACTTTGCTACAATGTAACGTAGTGAGTGTACAGCTTGTATAACAGTGTAAATTTGCTGTCCCCTCAAAATAACTCAACACACAGCCATTAATGTCTAAACAGATGGCAACAAAAGTGAGTACACCCCTAAGTAAAAATGTCCAAATTGGGCCCAATTAGCCATTTTCCCTCCCCTGTGTCATGTGACTCATTAGTATTACAAGGTCTCAGGTGTGAATGGGGAGCAGGTGTGTTAAATTTGGTGTTATAGCTCTCACTCTCTCATACTGGTCACTGGAAGTTCAACATGGCACCTCATGGCAAAGAACTCTCGGAGGATCTGAAAAAAAGAATTGTTACTCTACATAAAGATGGCCTAGGCTATAAGAAGATTGCCAAGACCCTGAAACTGAGCTGCAGCACGGTGACCAAGACCATACAGAAGTTTAACAGGACAGGTTCAACTCAGAACAGCCCTCTCCATGGTCAACCAAAGAAGTTGAATGCAAGTGCTCAGGGTCATATTCAGAGGTTTTCTTTGGGAAATAGACGTATGAGTGCTGCTAGCATTGCTGCAGAGGTTGAAGGGGTGGGGGGGGGGGGTCAGCCTGTCAGTGCTCATACCATACGCCACACACTGCATCAAATTGGTCTGCATGGCTGTCAACCCAGAAGGAATCCTCTTCTAAAGATGATGCACAAGAAAGCACGCAAACAGTTTGCTGAAGACAAGCAGACTAAGGACATGCATTACTGGAACCATATCCTGCGGTCTGATGAGATCAAGATAAACGTATTTTGTTCAGATGGTGTTAAGCGTGTGTGGCGGCAACCAGGTGAGGAGTACAAAGACAAGTGTGTCTTGCCTACAGTCAAGCATGGTGGTGGGAGCGTCATGGTATGTGACTGCATGAGTGCTGCCGGCACTGGGGAGCTACAGTTCATTGAGGTAACCATGAATGCCAACATGTACTGTGACATACTGAAGGAGAGCATGATCCCCTCCCTTCAGAGACTGAGTTGCTGGGCATCATTCCAACATGATAACGACCCCAAACACACCTCCAAGATTATCCCTGCCTTGCTAAAAAAGCTGAGGGTAAAGGTGATGGACTGGCCAAGCATGTCTCCAGATCTAAACCCTATTGATCATCTGTGGGGCATCCTCAAATGGGAGGTGGAGGAGTGCAAGGACTCTAACATCCACCAGCTCAGTGATGTCATCACGGAGGAGTGGAAGAGGACTCCAGTGGCAATCTGTGAAGCTCTGGTGAGCTCCATGTCCAAGAGGGTTAAGACAGCGCTGGAAAATAATGGTGGTCAAGCAAAATATTGACACGTTGGGCCCCATTTGGACATTTTCACTTAGATGTGTACTCGCTTTTGTTGCCAGCGGTTTAGACATTAATGGCTGTGTGTTGAATTATTTTGAGGGGACAGCAAATGTGCACTGTTATATAAGCTGTACACTCACTACTTTACATTATAGCAAAGTGTAATTTCTTCAATGTTGTCACATGAAAAGTTACAATAAAATATTTACAAAAATGTGAGGGGTGTATTCACTTTTGTGAGATAGTGTATAGTTATATATATGCACTAGACTAATATATCAAACAATCTTATCAGCTTTCCCAGCTACCTTCTGTGAACTACAGAAGAGCATGTGTAATGCGCATGAAGAGTAATTAGTAGTCTAAGTGAGGAGAACACCCTTGACAGTCATAGGCACCCTAAATCAGAAAGTGTAATATTCATTTTTGTGGTTAGATACACTTTAAATATTGTATAATAATATTTTTACATTTTTACTTGCAGGCTATGTTCTGGGCTCCTTTATTATGTTCATGCCAAATTATTATTACCTGCTTAGATAAAAAATCATGTTGCAGAACTAAATAATTTTATACACACAACTTTTGCATTTTAATTATCTTTTAATAGTTCTTATTGTAAAGATCATATTCTGTATGCAGTGAGTAAACCCACAACTGAACAATTTTTACTTTACTACGTGGACCATTGTGCACTGTATGTTATATTGTGAAGAATATGTGTTATTAATTGAAAATCTCGTTCCATCTTATCTTCCATTTAAACAAACTATTCTACTACTGCATACCTTGTCTTCTGAAATTTTCAGGGTTTTTGTTGTTTTCATTTGTAAATAGTTTTTATTCAATTTTCCAGAGAAAGAGAAGACATACAAAGTTGCATCTTGATACAATGCTTATACAATAGGCATATATTGTAAACTCCTGCTAACCGGGAGGACTAGGTTAGGATATATGGAAAACAAATACTGTAGAATGAATGCAAATATTCAAGTTTATAGAATACTGGGTAACAAAACCATTGGAGTCCCAGCCAAAAATGGGACCAGACGGGGGAAAGAGCAGCTGACCCCAGACACCTCTTATGGGATCTGTGTCCCAGGGATGGGGCACAGCCCCCAAACTGGCCTCACCACTATTCCAGCTCCAATGTAGGAGGCTGGAGATACTAAGTGGAACCAATGGCACAATGGAAAATATTAAAGACCTTAGAAGCATAGTATTTATTGAGCAACTCTAGACCTACATAGTGTCCTCGTTGGGACCTGAACTTGGGTTACTAGAGAGTAGTGTTTTATTGGAACCAATACTGTCTATTGAGAGAAAGAAGTTAGGGGAATAGCTGGGCTATGATTAGAAGATAGCCTTTATAAGATTCTCTTTAGACTTCCCTCCACGTCTATAATGAAGCTTATTGAAGTAGAAACATCAGGTGAGATGTCCAAAGAGAATAGCCGGCCCAAGAGAATTGGGCATGAATCACCCCTTAATGTGGGGGAGAATCATATATCAAGTCTCATATTTGCTCAACTATAAGTAAATGAGCCATGGAGAGAGTATGGCAGGGGATGGGATATAGAGACAGAGGGGGAAAGCAGAGAAGAGAGAGATTCAGAGAAATAGGAATAGGAGAGTAGAGAAGGTCCTCCACGGGAAGAGGAAAAAGAAAAGATTCTGTAAAGGCCAGGATCATGGGATCCAGGCACTCCTGGTTGTGAGAAGGGAACCAGGTTTAAATGGAAATTCCTAAATATTTCACCCAGGGTGCCAAATTATTTTTCAAATTATTTGGAATTGTTGAGGATGGTGCTAGATAATCTCTCTTGGGACATAATCCACAAGATTTTCTGTTTGGCTTTTTGAAATAGGACCATAGGGGTTTTCCTGTTACATGCTGGTGTGATCTTGGCCCCTAGTAATATGTAGAAGATCAAGGATTGCAAACATCAGGGGGCATCTGGGACCATTTGGTTGAGTAATGTGACCCAGGGGTCCTGGGGTAAAGAGATTCAAGTGATTTTGCGAATCAGATGAAATACCCGGTTCCAGAAGCTTATGATTTTAGGGCATTCCCAGAGCGTGTGAAGTAAAGTTCCCTGAAGTTCGCATCCCTTGAAGCAAAGGGGGGAGACTTGAGAGTAAAGTTTAGCCAATAGGGTGGGAACCAAGTACCAGCAAGAGATCACCTTTAAATTGGCCTCCATTACAGAATCCCTTGAAATGATCTAGAGCAACATTGATGCCACGTGTCCAGGTCTCATGTGCAGTCTAGGTCTTGCTCCCAGCTCGTCATGAATGGGGCTTTCCCCTCAGGTTCAGCCAGGGATGTGTAAACAAGAGATATCCCCCCCTTGAGGTCTTTCATTTCTGAACACCAATGTTTGTAGTGTGTGGTAGTGAGGGGATCTGGACTCTTTGGGACCGCACCTTACTAGTCCCAAAAGGAAGACCAATGTCCCCCCACCTTAGCAACCCAAAGATTGACAATGTCATTGCTTAACTACCCCGAAACAACATAAAACAAAAAAACAACAATAAGAACCAGTTAGGGTATAGTTCAGTTTCTTGTGATCCCATAGTCCTTTATGGGCCCTGATGTTTTGGCCAAGGGGGATCTACAGATATGGCCCTGGCCTCTAAACTAAGTCCTGAGAAGTGTTGCGTTTTAATGGGAGCATCAGGTTGGAGGCATCAACTGAAAAGGGAGGGTGGGCTTTGGTATCCAGACAAAGCGAGGCTAGGTAGCAGTGACAGGCCGATTTGCAAAAGGGATGTGACCAGGATAGAAGACCAATAGGAGAAGGTGGGAAATTGGCAGTGTAATTGGATACAGTTTGTGACAGTCCTGAAGAGGGTTCTTTAGCGTTCTAAGAAAATTCCTTTGTCTACCATTCAGGGAGGGACCGACTCCTGGTGCCTCTTAGATGTTTGCTTGTTCCAAAGAGGGGTCATGAGGCTGCCTGGGGGAGGTCTTTTGGAGGGACCTTGGTGTTGATCTTGAAGTAGGGCTGTAAATTCTTGTGATATGAGCCCTAGTTGGAGAAAAATCTTTTCGCCCTCTGAGAATGTAGAGAAGCCGTATGATTTGTTCTTGAATAAAAATTGCAGGCGGAAAGGAAAGGCCCACTGGTATTTTATGGCCTTCTGAGCTAATACAATGATGAGTGGTTTGAAAGATCTCATGTTTTATATTGTTGTGGGTGACAAATCAGCATAGAGTTGTATCGGTTGTGTCCTTGAATAGAGAGATTTGGGATTTGCGCAGCAAAGTAGTGGAGTTTAACCACTATGTTGTGAGGTATTCCATCCTGGTGCAGAGGTTGCAGGGCTCTGTGGGCCCTATCCAGCTCAAGCCTGTGGTCGGGGATATCAGGTATAGTGTCTTTGATGAAGGTTTTCACTGCCTCCTGTATGTCAGTAATAGACTCGGGTAGGCCTCTAATGCAAAAATTGTATTGTCTATTCCTGTTTTCCAGGTCGTCTTTTTTGGAGAGGGCAGTATCAAGCTGGTCCTGCAGTGTTTGGATGCAGCAGGTATTTTGGTTAGCAAGGGCATGCACATTGTCTACTGCCTGTTCAATGGCATCTATGCGACTTCTTAGGCTCTGTAGGTCAGCTTTTATGGGGGAGGTGATTTGTGCAGTGTTATGAGCCAGGCCTGCAGCTAGCATCTCTGAGATTTTTTTCAATAGAGTGGAGAAGTCAGGATGGTGGGCTGAGGGTGAGGGGATCTCTGGGGAGATACCAGTAGATTGTCCATGGAGTACATTATGGGAGATTATGGGAGATTGTGTTAGATCCACCACTGTCCTGTCTAGCAGGGATATTGTAGATGCTGGAGATGCTGGAGAGGTGGCAGGGTGATAACAATTACTCACGGGTGAAAGAAGTCTACTATAAATGGTAATAGCAAAAAGCAGCGCTAGAGTTATTTCATAAAACCCATACACATAAATATAAGGAAAAAGTGCTCGTGCAAAAATATCAAAAAGTGCAACAATATGTATAAGGTGCAAAAGTCCTCTTTAAATTGAAGCAGCTATGATGTTTTCAAAACAAAGTCCTCCACCACTGATCACCGCATGCATGTGCACACTTTGGGGGCTCACCAGAAATCAGAAGGTATAACGGCTCATCTTTCCACAACCAGAGGGCTCATCTACTTCTCAAGGGTCACCTCCACAAGGACTCGGTACACAGAGATCAGAAGGTGAATCAGCTTGTCTTTCCCCAGAAAGCAAGGCTCCTCCCAGATCTACTCCATAAGGATCACCACCACAACACAGGTACTCATGGGAGACAAGTAAGGAAAAACGCTCATAGTCTATCTCTTAGTATTCAAAAATGTATTAAACAGCACCAAATGCGCTTACATTAAAACAGTTAAAATCGCATGTTTCCTTAAAACGAACTTCCTACCGCCCGGCTATACAGCGCTCCTCTCATCCACCTCCTGAGCGTCCCAGCCGTCGGCACAATGCTTCACCTCAGATCACCGTGTGGCCACGCCCTGACGCGTTTCGTCACTTCCGACTTGATCACAGGGCTCTTGGATAGCCTCAGGAGGGTCCACTATGTTCTCTCCTCCATCTGTGTCACAGCGTGGCTGAGGAGTGGCCACTATATTGGACGGGCAGATGAATGAAGATGAATGTGAGCTGAGGCTCACCTCTTTTCTGGTGTGATCCCCAGACATATAAGGAGGTGCCTATGGGTGTCTATGAGACATCCGGTTGGCGGGGGAGAGCTGTGCTGGCGTTTGTTGGCGTGCGGTGCCTCGTATGGTCGGAGCTTGTGGGAGCTCCGAGTTACATTGTCCTTTCAGAAGTCACGCGCATGCGCACTCCCCATCTTCTGTAATTTTCAATAGCATATTTTAATGAATGCTAGCCTTCGCTTTGCTGATGAGGTGTACACTTTAACATTATGCGATGGAAATTGTAATTAATTGTAAATGTACTGAAATTGAAATTAGTGAGAAACACAGAAATAACTGTGGAAGGCGACAATTACAATAGCTGGTGCTACTAATTTTATCGCTACTATCTTCTTTGTTCTGTACTGGGCAGCTACCCTACTACATCATGGCCGCTTGTTCCACACTGCCACCATTGAATTTGTATTTTTTAAATGAATACAAGGTATGCTCTGATTAGACAAGTTGGAGAGGCAGGGGAGTAATGTCAGGGCCTCCAGCTCATTCAATCAGAGAATGTCTTGTATTTAATGAAAAAATACAAGGCATTCTGTAAATGGTAGCAGGGCAAAGCAAGCAGCCCCTTAGGTCAGTATTCATTGGAGTAATTGCTCAACACAGAACCCAGAGGATAGTAGCTGTCATTGTAGTAGCACTGACTACTACCAGTGATTGTCAGCTTCCATATCAGATCCTCAGGTATGACATATGCATACTTACATTGGCCCAGGCTGGACCAATGCAACTGTGCAATTAAGATCATACCTAGAGTTTGGCTTTAAGTAAATATAGTCTAATACTGATTTCTAAATTTGAAAATAGGTGTTGCGGCCAAAATATTAAAGCAACCTAGTCAGAGTTTTTAAATACTGTTCACATAACTACTACAATATTTTGTGGGCTTTTTTAGTGAAATATTTACACTAATGTAGTTCTAGCTACATAATCCCATCCTTGGTGTAATTAAGGATTCTTAGGTGGTAATCTTTCAATTTACATGGTTGCAGGTGTGAATTGTTGTCAAATGCTGAGGTAGGGATGTTAAAATGGCAAATTCCACAGATCATTAATGCAATACTCTGCTTCTGAAGACGTTGCTGTTTGATGATGAAACGCGTTAAGCAGTGGTTCTCGTGCATTACTTCAGGCCTCACAAGTCGAATGAGGCCTTCTTTTGATTGCTACAACAGACCATTTTCACATTGTATTATTGCATTCATGGTGTTTTTTTAATACCATTTTAATAAATATATGCAATAATTTTAAACTATGAGAAGTTGTCTCTCCATTTTTATTTTATTGCCTGCCCTTTAAACCTAAGGAGTAACATTGGGATTACTACAAGGAGAAGTAAAGATCTGCACCAGGAACCATCAGAAACATGGGGACAAGTCTCCCTAAGGTCCTACTAGCCTTTATGACTTTCCTTGCTGTATAGTAATGGAGTTATTGACATCTGGTGAATGCAGTGTGTAAACATTCAGCACAAGTTGGAACATTCACTACAGGGGATACCCTGGGAATCAGGCACCGAAAGCACTCAAGCTTGCACAAAAAATTATTTTTGCACTATGTCACTTTAAGATTTTGGTACAAATGTGCATTATATGTGTTTTGATTCATATCTCTTGGCATTCACAGTATGTTATTTGTGATTTATTAAGGCACAAATTAGATTTTCTACACATTATAGCAAGTGCTGCCTAAGAATAATTTATATTGGTAAACCCCCTGTTGGGAATAATAGACAGAAGCTGCATTCACTATAAATATTGTTTAATTAGGCATGGGTGTTTTTCTTGTTTACATGTTTATGGAATCAACTTTCAATGGAGCCGGGTCACACATGTCTGGGGCAGCCATGGTCCATTTCTGAAAAGGGCCTTGTGTGATTTTGGGTCTGGTTTAGGTACGATCTCAAAGAGAAATTTGCACCAGAACCATACTTGAACCGGTTAACAAAACCACACCAGACTCCATGCTCCGGACTGCAAATTGCAGCCAGACACATGTAGAGCTAGCCTAAGCTGGTTCCTTTCTAGTACCTCCTGCAGCTGCATCTTCTTCCTCCACACAGTGCACTGACTGCACATTTACTTGCAGCTCCACCTAGACCACTTTGGCCAGATAGATCATCTAGTGGGGACTAGGCTACAGCACAGAATTGATGCCTTCATGCCCATAAACATACTTCACCTGGTTAACTATTCTTCCCTTGTCCCACCCGGAATGCAGGATCATAGAGGGTTCTGTGGAGCTGCCAGGAGAGGTGCACTATCAATTACAAATAACAGTAGATGACGGTGAGTTTGGGCCAGCTCAGAGGTGGTGGAACTAAGTTCCACCATGTTCTGGCTCAAAATGAGCCCTGTGGTTATCTATATGTAAGATACAACAAGGAGCCTGCAGTTGGTGTGTAATTTTATCAATTACCAGGGGCAGCATTCAGCTACAGCTCTCTCTCTATATGCAAAAATTATCCTTTAACACTTCCTTATCAGAAAAAAACCGTATCTCACTTCTTGCTTTAACATGTTGCATGGAATTTCTTTCTTTTTGTTAACTCCATAGCATGTTTGCAACTTCTCATTACCTAAAATTATTAAAAAATGGGGGCGTGGCCTGACGTCGGAGCGAGCGGACGTGTCCCGACAGAGCTCCGCTCGACCGAGACACCATCTAGAGGAATCCTCCTCTCCTGACAAAGGGTAAGAAGCGCTTTTACCCTAAATCAAGAGCCCTGCTAAACAGCTTTCATTTAAGCCCGATATCGGGCGAATCGGTAACTGGGTCCCGCGCGGCCGAAAATCGAGGCCGCGGCTTTTGCGGCCTACCCGCGCCGGACCACACAGCGAGGCTCATACAGCCTGGACCACCAAATCTCTAACCCAGCTCAACTGATCACCCCCCCTGGGCCCCATCCGGCTTGGAAAAGTGCCCCTCTAGCCACAATACACCCTAATTAAAGGGGAAGGCCTAGCACGGGCTCAGGATGACAGGGTGAGAACCCACCGCCGAAGACCGAGGGACAAACACCAGCTACAGAGAGCCTCCCGCAGACACTATCATGGGGAAGAAGACAGACACACCGCCATAAGCACGCTCCAGGTCGCCCAGAGACAGCGACTCGCAAAGTGGCTTTAATATACCAGAAATGTTCCGAACCCAACCGCGAGAGAACCCGATACCAGGTAGGGCCTCTGCACCGAACACCCGGGCCCCCAGTCCCAGTGCTACAGGGAGCAACCTGGGACACGCTCACACAATGAGCCCCGGCCCTTCCCAACCGCTCAATCTACAAGATCTCCGTTTTGTCGCGGAAGACATAAAAGCCTCCCTAGCCGCTGCAATTGCAGACCTACGGCACGATCTCCAGGCGACAACCGCACGCATAGACAACATGGAAACTACCACGACCCTCCATAATGCAGAACTACAACAACTCCATTCCTTGTCGCAAGTCCACGAATATCAGATCAGAGACCTCCATCGATGCATTGAAGACCTTGATAACCGGGGACGAAGGCACAATGTCAGGGTAAGAGGCATTCCTGAAACTGTAGAACCTACACAAATCACCCGGGCCACCATTTCTATCTTTAACGACCTTTTAGGTCGCCCACCGGAAACCCCACTGGAAATTGAACGACTCCACAGGGCCCTACGACCGAGAGGTAGAGACACCGACCCGCCCAGAGACGTTATCTGTTGCCTGGTAAACTTCAAAGTAAAGGAAGAGATCCTACGACAGGCGAAGCTACGTCGCACACTCCTATTCCAAGGGACCGAGGTAAAACTATTCCAGGACCTCTCACCCATAACCCTGAAACATAGAAGAGATCTCCGCCCACTACTAGATGTCCTACGTACCAGAGGGATACAATACAGGTGGAAATTCCTGTTTTGCTTGTCGGCTTCTCATCAAGGTCGTTCTGCCTATCTCAGGGTCCCAGAGGAACTTCCTGCCTTCTGCGACACTCTTGATATCCCTTGTGTAGCCGTTCCAGATTGGTACAGTGACTTACGCACTGGGAACCTGCCCAGAACCACATCCATGGACACCATCCCGGAGAGAGATGACTACCAACTACGTAGAAGAAGATCCCTGTCTCCCAGAGTCCATGGCCCACCAAGGGGCAGAAACGCAACCTACACAAGCCCTACAGCCTCACCAGTTCACCGGCGACCACGCCAAGATAATTGAGGCTCCCTTCCTCACCTACCCCAAGACATCACTCTCAGTCTTTTGATACCAAGATCTGTCGCTCTCATACTCGTCTACTGCAACGAGAGCAACTTTTCCTCAACTAACAAAATCCTTTGACAACGGAACGATCCTACTTCCTACTCAAACTTTGCCCGGAAGGGAAACTCGCTCAGGAGAAGCTTGAAGACCTGCCCCCATGCAAGCCACGGACCTAGAGAAACTCCCCCCCTTTTTTTTTTTTTTCTCTCTTGATTCTCCTCTGTTCGCCCTTCCCAGATTTTGCCGTGAGGAACACCATGAGAAAACCCTAGGCCTGTTTCACCGATCACAAAACCTAGAAACCTAGTAAGATCTCTCCCCCCAGTCACCCACCCCAAGTCCTCAGGGAAGCCACATAAAATCACAACTTTGAGCATCGAACAGACCTCCCACCTCAAATGGGAAGCAGAGACACCATATATACCTCCTCGGCAGAGAACGCTCTCCTGTCGGATTAATATTCCCCATTGCCTGCCTAACCCAACAGCCCCCAAAACTATCCCTCCTGCACTCCCTATCACCCCTACCTATAGACAAGGAACTCTAGATGCTGAAAAGTACTCTGAAACCTGAGGTTTGATGGGTTATACACCCTTTATGAATGTGAAATGTTTCTCACCTCCCTTCTCTTTTGCTAGATGCTTTCTTGTTCCTCACTCTCCCCCAATGTTGTTTCTCCTCTCCCTGATCTCTTTTTTCGCAGATTGGAGAGGACGCC
>BLSH010433070.1:187826-199842 GCA_018402905.1 Glandirana rugosa
GATCCTTACGAGCCTGGACTGTGGGTATTACACCACCACGTGGTAGAACGACCTTTTTGAGTCCCTTGCACGCACGTTCCCTGAGTTTTTCCAGCAAGATGGTGCACCACCACATTATGGGTGTCAGGTCCGAGCATTCCTAGATGAACAGTTTCCTGTCGTGAGCCAGTTGAATGGCCCCCAAGGTCTCCCGATCGGACCCCCTTAGACTTTTATCTTTGGGGTCATCTGAAGGCAATCGTCTATGCTGTGAAGATACGAGATGTGCAGCATCTGAAACTACGGATACTGGAAGCCTGTTCTAGCATTTCTCCTGCGGTGTTGCGATCAGTGTGTGAAGAGTGGGAGAAGAGGGTTGCATTGACAATCCAACACAATGGGCAGCACATTGAACACATTTTATAAGTGGTCAGAAACTTGTAAATAACTCATGAAAGAATAAAGTTATGTTAAAACCAAGCACATCATTGTTTTTCTTGTGAAATTCCCAATAAGTTTGATGTGTCACATGACCCTCTTCCTATTGAAAAAACAAAAGTTGGATTCAAAATGGCCGACTTCAAAATGGCCTCCATGGTCACCACCCATCTTGAAAAGTTTCCCCCCTCACATATACTAATGTGCCACAAACAGGAAGTTAATATCACCAACCATTCCCATTTTATTAAGGTGTATCCATATAAATGGCCCACCTTGTATATCGCATTTTGCATTTCTATCTAAACTGGCAATATGGACAATAAAGTAATCTGAGTGTCTTGGGGATAAAAGTCCCAGTCACTTTACAATGGAGTTGTAGAACAAAGGCCCAGAACCTCTTAATCAAGGGGCACTCAGTCCATATATGAAGCATAGTACCCCCTTGATAACCACACCATCAACACAACCTAGATGCTGAGGGGTAAAGATGATGTAGCGTATCTGGACACTTGTACCATTGTGACTGAATTTTGACATTTTTCTCACGCTGGTTATGGAGAGCTTGTGGCTAAAGTTGAGAGAACCCGAACTGTAAAGTTTGGGTCCATACCGAACTTTGGGGTGTCCGGGACCCAGACCTGAACCTGGACATTTCAAAAAAATGTTCGGGTTCTGGGTTCTGGTAGTTGATCACGCATGTTGAATAGCTGCAGGGCAGCCAATCAACAAGCGTTTCACTGGTTTGCCCTTAGAAGCCATCACAGCCATGCCTACTAATGGCATGGCTGTGAATGGCCAGTGCATCATGTGACCCAGCCTCTTTATAAGCTGGAGTCAGTTAGTGCTGCAGTCACATGCTTTCTGAGACTATGACTAGCGTAGGGAGAGGAAGCTGCCTGCGTTGTGAGGGACAGATTGCAGGTATTTTAACATCTCATCCTGCATTACAGAACGATCTGATTCTGGACTAATTAGAGATTACTACTACTGCTGCTCTGAGGGACAGATTGCAGATCTCACCCTGCATTACAGAACAATCTGACTGCACTAGGTAGAGGCTACTACTTAGAGGGACAGATTATTGTTCTAAAATCATCTCTTATTTCTATAGGGTCAGGTTCCAGCTGTTGCTGTAAGGGACAGATTATTGTTCAAAAATCATCGCCTACTCCAATAGGGCCAGGTTCCAGCTGTTGCTGTAAGGGACAGATTATTGTTCAAAAATCATTGTCTACTCCTATAGGGCCAGGTTCCAGCTGTTGCTGTAAGGGACAGATTATTGTTCAAAAATCATCACCTACTCCTATAGGGCCAGGTTCCTGCTGTTGCTGTAAGGGACAGATTATTGTTCACAGATCATCGCCTACTCCTATAGGGCCAGGTTCCAGCTGTTGCTGTAAGGGACAGATTATTGTTCAAAAATCATTACCTAATCCTATAGGGCCAGGTTCCAGCTGTTGCTGTAAGGGACATATTATTGTTCAAAAATCATCACCTACTTCTATAGGGCCAGGTTGCAGGTGTTGCTGTAAGAGACAGATTATTGTTCAAAAATCATCTCCTAGTTCTAAAGGGAGAGGTTCCAGCTGTTGCTGTAAGTGACAGATTATTGTTCTATAATCATCTCCTAGTTCTAAAGGGAGAGGTTCCAGCTGTTGCTTTAAGGGACAGATAATTGTTCAAAAATCATTGCCTACTCCTATAGGGCCAGGTTCCAGCTGTTGCTGTAAGGGACAGATTATTGTTCAAAAATCATCGCCTACTCTTATAGGGCCAGGTTCCAGCTGTTGCTGTAAGGGACAGATTATTCAAAAATCATCTCCTAGTTCTAAAGGGAGAGGTTCCAGCTGTTGCTTTAAGGGACAGATTATTGTTCTATAATCATCTCCTAGTTCTAAAGGGAGAGGTTCCTGCTGCTCCTGTAAGGGACAGATTATTGTTCTATAGTCATCTCCTAGTTCTAAAGGGAGAGGTTCCTGCTGCTCCTGTAAGGGACAGATTATTGTTCTATAGTCATCTCCTAGTTCTAAATGGAGAGGTTCCAGCTGTTGCTGTAAGGGACAGATTATTGTTCAAAAATCATTGCCTACTCCTATAGGGCCAGGTTCCAGCTGTTGCTGTAAGGGACAGATTATTGTTCAAAAATCATCGCCTACTCCTATAGGGCCAGGTTCCAGCTGTTGCTGTAAGGGACCGATTATTGTTCAAAAATCATCTCCTACTTCTAAAGGGAGAGGTTCCTGCTGTTGGTGTGAGCGGTGCATTTCTTGCACCAAAATAAAAAGTGCGTCTATGTTGGTGTTTTCCAAAAAAAAAGAATGCATTAATTAGTATTAATAAATACTTAAATAGAGCTACATAGTACATTTGCGGGCACAATGAAGAGAGCATAAAATAAGGGACGTGGTCATGGTGGTGCTGGTGATGCTGGTGCTGCTGGTGTTGGTCGTGTTGGTGAAGCTCCTGTTGGAAGGAGAGGACTTGGTCGATGTGTGCCAGCTACACGCAAAAGTGAAACACCTTCCTCAGGTAGCCAACAGAACCTTCATCGGTATATGTGTGTCCCGAATGCCGCTCAACGATTGGTGAGGCCAGAACAAGTACAGGCGATAGTAGATTGGGTGGCTGACAATGCCTCCAGTTACTTCAAATTGTCTCCCTCCCGATCCCTTGATGGAAGCTCAGAGCTGGCACCTGAACCCCATGGCCATCTGTCTTTCACCTCAGCCCCTTGTAAATTAGCCAAGCAGTCTGAGCCCCAAGTCATGCAAGAGACTCTTATGATTTTTGATGACTCTCCTGGTGTGCTTTCTGTGGGCCATCCACATGGCGCTGCCCCAGAAGTGGAAGACATTGAGTGCACCGATGCCCAACCACTTCTGTTGCAGGACGAGGACATGGAAACACCAGCATAGCACGTCTTAGATAATGACGAAACAGGTGCCAACTGCTGCAGCTTTCCATAGTGTGCAGACTGACAAGGAGGGCAGTGGTGAAGGGTGGGTGGAGGATGATGGGGAGGAGGATGATGAGGTCCTAGACCCCACATGGAATGAGGGTCATGCGAGTGACGTGTGCAGTTTGGAGGAAGAGGTGGTGGTCGCACAGAGGCACCAGCACAGCAGAAGAGGAAGAAGGTTGCAAAAGCGGAGCGAGCGTCCCCTAGACAGTAGGCCTGCTACTACCCACCGCACCCAGGGACCTAGCACACCAAAGGCAGCTCAAAGGCATTCCCCCGCGTGGCAGTTCTTTAGACAATGTGCTGACGACAAGACACGAGTGGTTTGCAAGCTGTGCAATGATAGCCTGAGCCGGGGCATAAATGTTCTAAACCTAACTACAACCTGCATGATCAGGCATCTAAATTCAAGGCACAAGCTGCATTGGAATAATTACCTCAAAATCCAAGAAAGGTCTCGGCCTCCTCCTGCTTCCTCTTCTGCTGCTGCCTTGGCTTCTTCCTCCACCTCTACCATGACAGTGTCACCTGTCACCCAGCAAACATACGATATGACAGCAATGCCGCCATGTCCGCCACTGTCCCCAAGAATTTCCACACCACGGTCCCATGGAAGCTTACAGCTCTCAATCTCCCAAACACTGGAGAGAAAGAGGAAGTACCCCCCTACCCACCTGCGATCCCTGGCCCTGAATGCCAGCATTTCAAAATTCCTGGCCTTTGAAATGCTGTCATTCCGTCTGGTGGACACGGACAGTTTCAAAAACCTTATAGCGGTGGCTGTCCCACAGTACATGGTTCCCAGCCGCCACTACTTTTCCAGGTGAGCCATCCCTTCCCTGCACAAACAAGTCGGGACAAGATTAAGTGTGCACTGCGCAACGCCATCTGTGGCAAGGTCCTCATAACCACTGATACCTGGACCAGTAAGCACGAGCAGGGACGCTATATCTCGCTAACTGCACACTGGGCAAATGTAGTGGCGGGTGGGCCTGAGCTGGCTAGCCATTTGGCACATGTCCTTCCACCACCGAGGATTGCAGGGCATTTCTCTTTGCTTCCTGTTGCCTCCTCCTCCTACTGCGCTTCCTCTTCTTCAACCACCTACTCATCCGCTCAGCGTAACACCTTCACCACCAACATCAGCACATCCAGGGGGAAACGACAGCAGGCTGTTTTAAAACTGATATGTTTGGGGGATAAACCCCACACTGCGCAGGAGCTGTGGACGGGCATTGAACAACAGACCAATGAGTGGTTGTTGCCACTGAGCCTCAAGCCCGGGCCTGGTGGTGTGCGACAATGGGCAAAATCTCATAGTGGCTCTGGGCCTAGCCCGTTTGATGTACATCCTTTGCCTGGCGCATGCGCTGAATTTGGTGGTACAGAATTTTCTAAAAAACTACCCGGATATGTCAGAGCTGCTGCAGAAAGTGCGGGCCGTCTGTACGCACTTTCGGCGTTCCCACCCTGCTGCTGCTTGCCTGTCTGCGCTGCAGTGGAACTTCGGCCTTCCCGCTCACCGCCTCATATCCGACGTGCCCACAAGGTGGAATTCCACCTTGCACATGCTGGAGAGACTGTGCGAGCAGCAGCAGGCAGTAGTGGAGTTGGGCCTCCATGCGAGACCTGTGTAGCGTATTGCGGTGTTTTGAGTACTCCACCAACATGGCCAGTGCCGATGACGCTGTTCTCAGCGTTACTATCCCACTTCTATGTCTCCTTGAAAAAACACTTTGGGCCATGATGGAAGAGGATGTGGCACAGGAGGATGAGGAGGAGGAAGAGGGGTAATTTCCACGGTTATCAGTCCAGTCATTCGCAAGTGGCTTGGAGGGTGGGTTCCTGCACCAGCATAGGCCAGGTCAAAAATATTCAAGCCAGGGCACAGTTCTGGAGGACGAGGAATATCATGAGGAGGAGGAGGACCCACAGGGTGGCACCCAATGCAGCTCGTGGGCATCACTGGAGCGTGGCTAGAGGGATACAGAGGACACAGATGATATACCTCCCACAGAGGACAGCTTGTCTTTGCCTCTGGGCAGCCTGGCACACATGGCCGACTACATGCTGCAGTGCCTGCACAATGACAGCCGAGTTGCCCACATTGTAACGTGTGCCAATTACTGGGTGGCCACCCTGCTGGATCCCCGTTACAAGGACAATGTGCCGTCCTTAATTCCCTCACTGGAGCGTGATCGGAAGATGCACGACTACAAGCGCACGCTGTTAGACGCGCTGCTGAGGGCATTCCCAAATGACACCGGGGGCTCAGTAGAAGCACAAGGAGAAGGCAGAAGAGGAGGAGGAGGAAGAGGCCGCCAGCGCAGCTGTGGCACCGCCAGCACCTCAGAAGGCAGGGTTAGCATGGCCGAAATGTGGCAAAGCTTTGTCAGTAGCCCGCCACAACAAACAGCACCACTAGCTGATAGACAACATCTAAGTAGGAGGCAGAATTTCCGCAACATGGTGGAAGAGTGTGTACACATGCCTACACGTACTGACTGATGGGTCTGCCCCATTCAACTTCTGGGTCTCCAAATTGGCCACATGGCCTGAGCTTGCCATTTATGCCTTGGAGGTGCTGGCCTGCCCTGCAGCCAGTGTATTGTCTGAACGTGTGTTTAGCACGGCAGGGGGCGTTATCACAGACAAGCACAGCCACCTGTCCACAGCCAACGTGGACAAGCTAACGTTTATTAAAATGAACCAGGCATGGATCCCACAAGACTTGTGTGTACCTTGTGCAGAATAGACATTTAGACCGGACTCACACAGCCATTCGTATACTTGTTTTTTTTTAATATGCCTCAATATTTTGGGGGCTACACAATTATAAACAAAAAAAACAGTGTTGGCTACCTCCTCCTACTCCTCTACCACCGCCACTTCCACCTACACTGCCACGGTCACGGCCTAGTCAACCTCTCCACATCCACCCCCCTTCCCATTTTTTTTAAATTTGAATTTAATTTATTTTCCTTTTCCCCATTTTTTTGTAGGGCACTTGCCCTACTCTTACCCCCAGTTTACTTCCTTTTGCAGCCCTCTAGCACTTGCCAGGACTTTGTTACAGCCATTTTTGTGCCGAAAAGTTTGGGTCCCCATTGACTTCAATGGGGTTCAGGGTCCGGGATAAAGTTTGGGTCAATTTCGGTACCGAACCCGGACTTTTTCCGGAAGTTCGACCGAACCCACCGAACCCAAACATCCGGGGGTTTGCTCAACACTACTTGTGACACAGTAAAAAGACCTTCTCCCAGAGAGCGCATGTGCAGCCCTAGCTGGTCGGACATGCAAAGCTAGAGCTCCGCTCCCCCGTGGGACTACAAGCCACATAGCGCCGCAAGCTGCAGCCAGACAACCCGCCCATATAGCTCCGCTGCTTGCCGCCACCCCGGAGCACATCTCAGACCAATCATCATGGTCCTGAGATCCACAAAAGGCAAACCCAAGACCACCTCAATTAAAGAGGTTTTAGCCCGGGGCTACATCAAGATGGCGGCAGCCTCTCCCTCCCCACACATCTCTCCAGGGAAGGGGGCCCGTTCTCGGAAGCAGCTGCTCCCACAATCCTCCATCCAGGAGGAATCGGACAGTGAGTACCCCATTCTCCCTAGCCCTATTACAGAACAGGCAGCAGCCCCCACAGCGATCTTACAACAATTTGAAAAAATTCTGCACAAGGCCTTGAAACAAACTTCAGACCACATAACAAGCAGCCTCACCAAAGAAATTAGAGAGCTAGGGGCCCGCACTGCTGCGTTAGAGGAGAAAGTAGATTACTTGGAGGCCTCTACCCAAGATCATTCGGCTGAGATTGAAAACTTAAAAGAGGAAAACCTCACTCTCAAAACCAGACTGGAAGATTACGAAAATAGGTCAAGACTATCGAATATTCACATCCATGGGATCCCTGAGACTCTAATAGACTTACAGTCCACTATCACAGCCCTGTTCCAGGAGCTCCAGCCCTCAATCCCAATAGAGCGGTTAGAAATGGATTGTATACACCGAGCCCTGGCCCCCAAGAAACAAGAGGACCCCTCATGCAATATAATTGCAAAGTTTCACTATTACCAAACAAAAGAACAGCTGTTGGAAGCCGCCCGCGGCAGAGAATCCCTCACATTCCAAGGTCACAATTATCAGCTTTTTGCCAACCTATCGCAATTAACCATTGCCAAATGCAGAGCCATGAAGCCGCTACTCCTGGAACAGCAAAAACGCTGCATCACTTACCAGTGGGGGTTTCCATTTTCCATTTGTTTTTCACACCAAGGCTCCAAATACAAATGCAGATCACCAGATGAGCTATCACAAACCCTGCAAGAACTCCACCTAACGGACAACTCTCCAGGTACCGGACCCTCAAGACGCTGTTCTGCCTCAACCTCCCCACATAAACCTGTGCCTCCCACAGGTAACCACGATGAGGCCTATCTGCACGAGAGGAGTTTACTGGCCTCACCACCCCACACACAGGAGGACTCGATGGACTGAATCTTCTATGCCGGCTTAACCACTTCATTGGCCCTGGCTTCGAGGCCGCCTCACTCCAGTTGATAGGGTATAACCCCAAATCTCCTACTCAACAAACCCCTCTACATGGGCAGACACCTCTTCCATGCCAAGGTCCTGTTTCAATTCTTTCACCTCATCATCTCTCCCTGCACGATTCATCCTATACTTAATAGAGTCTTGCCACCACACCAGCTACATTACAGCTTGTCAAAAAGTCATACTCCTTTCAAACATTCACGGTGGCTCCCTTTTGTCCACTTTCTGTACCCCTAATATCCATTCAGAACACCTTGGATTCAATGAACCCCAGATCCTCTGTTTCTCTTTGCCCTCATGCTCCACTGCAAGTTCCTACCCACCACGAACCCCAGCAGGACTACCCCCTGAACTCCAGCCCCAGACTGGGCACCCTTACCGACCTATATTGGTACCCATCAAGCTGAGACTCTTCAGACCTGAACTGTCCCCTCAGCCCTTCTCCAGCAAACAATTGGGCCCTACTATGCCTGCACTTTCCCCCCTCACCCACTTTTGCACCTCACATTCTATGTATTTTGCCTGATTACCACTGCTGGTTATTTGTCACAGAAGCGCAGCTAAGACTCATCCTCCAATACTTCTTTTTCTGGCTTCTGTCCCCGGTAGGAGAACCCATGCGCTCCACTCACCCCTCCTCGCTGGTCCACCCTTGATATGTGGACCTACGACAAAGGAACGTTTTCCCCTGAGAGGGATCTCCTTTCCCCTTAACGGGCTTTGATTGTATTTATTGGTTTAGGTTGTATTTTGCTCTGTACTAATACTGTTCCTTTTTATTTCCTCTCCCCTCCTCTACAACCCTTTCATCCACCCTACGAGTCCAGGCGGGTGAATCTTAACTACCAGACCTTGGCTCCAACCGGTAAGCTGCTCCCTGCACCACCCTCCTCACCATGGCGCCCTTAAACATTGTCACCGTTATCTTAGCTGACTTATACACTGACTCTATCCTTAGATCGTTTGAGGAATTGTGAGGGAGCTTTGACCTTTCTATGCACAAGCTTCTATAGATACCTTCAGCTGCGGCATGCTTTGCATGCCCAGTTTGGTCACAATGCCCCGAAATTCTCTAAGTCCCAGTAATAGGAATTTTGAAGTCTCAGGGTCCCGGGGGTCTCATATCCGAGCTGTATACTCATCTATTGATGTCCACTGTAGGTCATGCTCCGCTTTCGGTACGCCTCCAGTTGCAACAAATAATACCCGACATTACAGATGAGGAATGGGATGAAGCTTGTTCATCTCATCTGCGGGTATCCCCAGCTGTTAATAATAGGCTAACACAACTTTATGTGATACATAAAGACATATCTCACACAGGTGCCTTTGCATGCAATGCATTGCATTCCCACAGCTGAATGTATGAGATGCACTAATCCACATGCAGATTTTGTGCACTTAATGTGGGAATGACCTGTAGTGGCTTATTTTTGGAAGTACTCTCCTCAGTATTGTCCATCCCAGTCCCCTGTGAACCCAGGGTATGTCTGTTGGGTATCTTAGATGAGGAACACTGGCAGTGATACCAAAGAATTTTGTTAAATTAAACTCTTTTTATGGCCAGAAAAACACTGGCCTTGATATGGATCCAGCCCAGGCCCCCATCCATTCACAGATGGATTCAATTAGTGAAATCAGGTTTTACCATATGAACAATTAATGTATGAAAACCGAGGGTGCCCGCACACATTTAATAAAATATGGGATGAGTGGAACGCTTCTGAACTTACTGTGGTTGGAATACGTGACTGAGGAATACCCCTCATGTTTTGTGTTAAACAGGTGGGCAACAATAGGTTAGGATCATATACTGGGTACGAACAGCTCTATGCTGCTTCTGCTAGACACTGTTGTGTAAAGTGACTACATTTAATGTTCATGTACGATGTCCCACCATGTACAAAATGTAAGACTTGTCATTGTTTCTCTTTTGAATGATTGCCGATGCAAAAATCCATTGTATGATGTTTCATGTATTAGTCAATAAAAAGTATTTAAAAAAAAAACCCAAAACATTGTCACCTTAAATATCCAGGGTTTCAACGTGCCACAAAAAGGCACCAAAACATTTAACTACTTCAAAACACAGAAAGCACACTTAGTCTGTCTGCAGGAGACACATTTTACAAGACATAGTACCACTAAATTTTTCTGTAGATCCTACCCCCAGGTTTTCACCACCTCAGCCACAGCTGAAAAATGAGGAATACTGATAGCGATCCACAAATCCACCCCGTTCTCCCTCAGAGCTGAAATCAGAGCTGAAATTTCTAACAGACATGGCGGTGACGCTAGTCTCTTACTACTCCCCAAACAAACACCCTCACTCCTTTCTCTCTCATCTCATGCAAGTTATCCACTGCCACAAATTTGGCACAGTAATCGTCTGTGGAAATTCAAACCAGGTCATCTTCCCATTCCTAGACGGGACAAAGTCCGGGTCCGGGTCCGGACGGAACCCGAACGATCGCACGGACAACGAACCCCATTGAAATCAATGGGGACCCGAACTTTTAGGCACAAAAATGGCTGTAAAATGGCTGTAACAAAGTCCTGGAAAGCCCTAGAGGGCTGCAAAAGGAAGTAAAATGGGGGTAATGGTAGGACAAGTGCCCTACAAAAAAATGGGGACAGGGAAATAACTTTGAATATTTTTAAAAAAATAAAAACATAAAAAAAGCAAAAATGGAGGTGAATGTGGATCATCTTCAAACTGTGTCTGAAAAGTATTAATTAACGGTAGAAGCCATATAACTGTTCTAAAATCATCTTCAAACTAGGGCAAGTGCCCTACAAATAAATGGGGATAGGGAAAATAAATTAAAATCAAGTAAAAAAACGGGAAGGGGGGTGGATGTGGAGTAGGAGCCTAGAGGTTGACTAGGTTGTGACCGTGGCAGTGTAGGTGGAAGTGGCGGTGGTAGAGGAGTAGGAGGAGGTAGCCAACATGTTTTTATTTTTTGTATTGAGGCCTATTCAAAAAAAGAAGTATATGAATGGCTGTGTGAGTCCGGTCTAAATGTTTATTCTGCACAAGGTACAGACAAGTTTTGTGGGATCCATGCCTGATTCATTTTAATAAAGGTTAGCTTGTCCACATTGGGTGTGGACAAACGGCTCCGCTTGTCTGTGATAACGCCCCCTGCCGTGCTAAACACACGTTCCGACAATACACTGGCTGCAGGGCAGGCCAGCACCTCCAAGGCATAAAGGGCAAGCTCAGGCCATGTGGCCAATTTGGAGACCCAGAAGTTGAATGGGGCAGACCCATCAGGCAGTACGTGTAGGCGTGTGCCCACATGTTGCTGAAATGCTGCCTCCTACTAAGACATTGTCTATCGGCTGCTGGTGCTGTTTGTTGTGGCGGGCTGCTGACAAAGCTTTGCCACATTTCAGCCATGCTAACCCTGCCTTCTGAGGTGCTGGCGGTGGCACAGCTGCGTTGGTGGCCTCTACCTCCTCCTCCTCCTCTACCTTCACCTTGTGCTTCCGCTGAGCCCCGGTATAATTTGGGAATGCCCTCAGCAGCGCCTCTACCAGTGTGCGTTTGTAGTCGCGCATCTTCCTCTCACGCTCCAGTGAGGGGATTAAGGATGGCACGTTGTCCTTGTAACGGGGATCCAGCAGGGTGGCCACCCAGTAATCAGAGGAAGTTACAATGTGGGCAACTCGGCTGTCATTGCGCAGGCACTGCAGCATGTAGTCGGCCATGTGTGCCAGGCTGCCCACAGGCAAAGACAAGCTGTCCTCTGTGGGAGGTATATCATCTGTGTCCTCTGTATCCCCCCAGCCACGCTCCAGTGATGCCCACGAGCTGCGTTGGGTGCCACCCTGCTGCAATTCCTCCTCCTCCTCCTCCTCATCTTCCTCGTCCTCCAGAACTGTGCCCTGGCTTGAATATTTTGGACCTGGCCTATACTGGTGCAGGAACCCACCCTCCGAGCCACTTGCGAATGACTGGCCTGATAACCGTGGAAATGACCCCTCTTCCTCCTCCTCATCCTCCTGTGCCACATCCTCTTCCATCATGGCCCGAAGTGTTTTTTCAAGGAGACATAGAAGTGGTATAGTAAC
>BLSH010433070.1:227974-238821 GCA_018402905.1 Glandirana rugosa
TCTGTGGGTTCCTGTAGATCAGTGCCACGTGTAGTCGACCCCTTTGTCTCTGGTGTCCTAGAGGGTCCACATACGTGGATTATAGGGCCCCTCTGTCAAAAAATGACTGGACAGTATTGTGGATGATGTTGTGGGTGTATGAGGTGTATATCACCTACCACTAAAATTAACGTGGGATTTGCACTGTCTACTATCTAGAAGGGGTTTCTCCGTTTAATTTTTGAGACTTAGGGGGTGATGTTGGATGTAGAGGAGGTACTACTTGAGGGAGGTGGAATGACTAAACACCTAAATCACCATCCACTATATGTGGAGTATGTGGGTGTTGTAGTAGGTGTTATGACAGGTCAGTAAAAAACTGTCTCCCCGGGATATTAGGTGCATACACCTGGGAGATCCTGTGGTCTCTGTTTCCCCAGCTGATGTGCACCGTGACTAGATGTCCTTGGGTGTCTGATTCAATTGACAAAACCTCGCAAGGGAGGTTCTTGTGGATTGATACAAGAACACCTGCATGAAAATCAGATTGGGATAAATGGGATTCCTGGATCAAAGCTATGTCAATCTTTAACCATTTAAGGTGCTGCAATATCTTGAGTCTTTTATTGGGGGACCTAAGCCCTTTCACATTCCATGCTGTAATTCTCATGTGGGGGAATTAAGAAGGGGAGAAGGGCAGGTGTTATATACATGGCCGGTGTAACCAGGGCCGGAGTAGGTTTTGAAATGTACTGTCTCCTTAGAGGACTCTAAGAGATAGCTAAGGCTAATTAAGAGGGTTGCAGGGGAAGTGGGCATATGGTAGGTCTACAACAAAGAGGATGGGAAGGGATGGGGTAACTGAAACCAACATAACCAAACAACAATCCAGTAGTATGACTTCTCTTTTTTTCCACATGGTGTCACTGCATAAGTGCCAGCTCCCAGGTGCTGCATCCCTGCTTCAAAATATGCGGGGTGCCCCGTATGAAAAGGGCTGACTGCCTGGTTTAATGCCCCAAATGAAAATTAAGGGAAGCCATATAGTACGCTCTGGTGAAAAAAAAAGAGTGTATAACTTAGTAATTCAGTGGGAGAATGCCACATATTAAGGAAGTAAACAAACCATAAGTGCAGCAAGAGCGTTTTACCTATGAAGAATAATGTTATTAGTTGTAGAAAGCATAGTCATTTACCCATCTGGAGGGAAAAGCGTATACAAAGTTTTGTGAAGAAACATTCAGTGAGGATGTTTTAAGAAATTTGCCCCGGTAGGTTTGAAATGTTTTGGAGGGTCCTTTCTAGGGCTCCTTTGGTCCAGAGGATGGGGTGGGGTGGTCTCCCTGGAGACAACATTTGCGTAGATATCTGGGTTTAAAGAGCGCAGGAAGTGCTCAGCCTCCAAAGGGTCATGGTATGTGAGCTGATCTCCATTATGTGCCTTAAGGCGCAAGACGGCTGGGAACGCCAGAGTGAATTTAACTTTGTGCTTGAAAAGTTCAGAGCAGACATATTGGAATGCTTTCCTTTTTTTTGCCACTTCAACCGAGCAGTCAGCGAAGATGAGAATCTTTACGCCGTCAATGTGCAGAGACTTGGATTGTCAATATTTTTGTAGCATGGTGTGTTTTTCAGCGTAATTCAGGAATTTGGCTATGATTAGGTGTGGGGAAGTTCTATATAAAACTGGCCCATGAGCACATTCTTGGAAACACCCAGAGGTTCTATTGGCCTGGGATCACTAAGGAAGTGGAAATCCACTGTTCCTCTTGTCCAGTGTGTCAGATTTCTGCACCAATGCCACATTTTCAGTCCTTTGGTACCCCTGCCCATCATTGAGGTCCCTTTTGGGAGGATTACCATGGATTTGGTTGGCCCCTTGCTGAAGTCGGCTAGAGCACACAAGCACATCTTGGTGAAAATGGACTATACCACCCATTACCAAGAAGCAATTCCTCTCTGAAACACCTCTGCCAAAACCATTGCCAAAGAGCTATTTCAGGTTTTTAAACGCTACTATTAGACAGGTGAATTTGTTTGGTGACAGACTGGTCGGTAAGTTGAGCTTGGAATTCTTTGTTGTTTGTTTGTAGATGCCCCTCCATAGCTCCTTGCTGTAGTGGCCAGTTATAGGTGGTGGACAGTAACCTTGTTTTGTATTGTAACTTTGGGCGCACACTAGATGCACACCAGCCATTAGGCCACGGCTGGGTGTCTGGTCCTGTACCTTTAAGGAGGGATGGGCTCCTCCAGTCACCTGTCCTCCATCTATCCATTAAATTGCATGTGCTTCCATTGTGAAGCCTCACATATAGAGTTAGGTCTGCAGTATACAGGGAGCCTTGACGGGGCCTGCAGCTTACGCATGCACTTGCAAATGTGTGTAACCAATCCCCTGCCTTTTAAACGCTACTGTTAGATAGGTGAATTTGTTTGGTGACAGACTGGTCGGTAAGTTGAGCTTGGAATTCTTTGTTGTTTGTCTATTTCAGGTTTTCAGCCATGCGGGCCTTCCTAACTGTACTAACTGACCATGGCACCCCATTTATGTCTAGAGTAGCAAAAGAGCTTTGCAAACTTCTTAAAGTGACCCAAATATGTACTTCTCTGCATCACCCTCAAACAGATGGGCTGGTTGAAAGATTTAATAAAACGTTAAAATAAATGCTGAGGAAGGTGGTTGATAAAAACAGAAAGAATTGGGATTGTCTATTCCCTTATTTGATGTTTGCTGTCAAAGAGGTTCTCCAATCATCAACAGGGTTCTCTCCTTTTGAGCTACTGTATGGGAGGCACCCACATGGACTAATGGACGTTGCCAGGGAAACATGGGAGAGTGAGAGTTCCCCTCATAGAAGTATTATTGAACATGTGACACAAATGCAAGACAGAATTGTGCAAGTAATGCCTATTGGGAAGGAACTTTTGACAAAATCCCAGTTGGCAATCATGGGTCCCAGGTCTGTTCTTTTTCACCTGGTGATAGGGTGTTGGTCCCCATGGTTGAAAGTAAATCCCTAGCCAAATGGCAGGGTCCCTATGAAGTGTTGGAAAAAATGGGTGATGGGAATTAAAAAATTAGCCAACCAGGAAGACGAAACCTGAGCAGATATATCATGTAAATTTGCTAAAACCATGGAAGAATAGGGAATCCTTGGTCGCGGAGACTACCCCACTTTTTGCTCCACCTAACCTGGTTATCCCTGAAGCGGAGACTCTGTCCAAATCTCAGCAACAGGAAGCTAGAGAGTTAGTGTTCCGAAATAAAGAGAAATTTTCATAATTGGCAGGTGGGTGTCTGGGGTTGAACATGCCATTATCACCACACCAGGGGAAAGGGTTAAGTTGAAACCTTATCAAATTCCCAAAGCCCGGCAAGAGGCAATTTGCCAAGAAACAAACAAATGTGTGAGCTGGGGGTTATAGAAGAGGCAAATAGTGATTGGTTCAGTCCTATTGTGTTAGTGCCCAAACCAGGTGGAAGTTGGCAGTTTTGTAATGACTTTCGCCACTTGAATAAAATCACTAAGTTTGACAGCTATCCCACGCCCCACATAGACGAACTGATTGATTGCCTAGGGACAGCCTGGTATATGATGACTTTAAACCTGATTTGTAACATGATCTGCACTTTCCAAAGAGTGTAGAAAGGGAAAGACAGTAGATATTCATGTGAAACTTATGTAGGGAGATTTGTTTAATCTCTGTGTATCATCTGAGGCAATTCACTTCACTGGGTATAGGAGAGGGTTTACATCTACTTTAATGTGTACCTCAGTTTTCTAAATCCATATCCAACATCTTTATGACTGAACTCAACTCTGTGACTGTTACTTCCCCTCCGAGTCTATAGCCTCACCCCCCACTTCACCTCTCATCCAAGTTTAATTACCATTGCTGTGTATGTTTGTTTGTTTTTACCTCAGATATTGTCTTATATAACATTCTGCTAAAACTTGACATATTAGTACTGCTTGGACCTTGAAGAAGGGGGAACACCCCAAAAACTTGTCCTGAAAATTTGGTTGTTAGTGCAAATAAAAAAAAAATATTACAGACAGTACCAAATTGTTATTTCAGAAACAACTTTATTTTACAGCAAACTATTTGATCCTGTATGTCAAGTGTTGTGAGAAATTGACACATAGTCACATAGTTACATAGTTGGCAAGGTTGAATAAAGACACCAGTCCCTCCAGTTCAACCTGTGGTGAGTGTATGTGTTTGTGTGTGTGTGTGTTTATGTCAATAGTAAGTCTTATATCCCTGTGTGCTGCGATCCTTAAGGTGCCCATCTAATCATTTTTTTAAACTACTGACGCTCCCTGCTGATTCCCTGTGAACGGAATTCCACATTCTTACTGCTCTGACAGTAAAGAACCCTCTACGTGGTTTAAGTTTAAACCACTTCTCTTTCAGTTTCAATGAATGGCCCTGTGTCTTTTTAAACTCCCTCCCACTGAAAAGTTTTTTCCTATGCTAGGGTCACCAGTAAGGTATTTGTAAATCACTATCATATCTTCTCTCAAGCGTCTCTTCTCCAGAGAGAATACATTTAATGTTTGTAGTTGTTCCTCATAGGTGAGGTCCTCTAGTCCCTTTATTAGCATTGATGCTCTTCTCTGGACTTTCTCTAGTGCCAGCACATCCTTTATGAGGACTGGTGCCCAGAACTGGGCGCATACTCAAGATGTGGCTTTACCAGAATCTTGTAGAGTGGGATGCATGCTAATATTCTGCTGGCTTTGCTTGCAGCAGCTTGGCATTGCATACCATTGCTGAGCCTGTCATCTACTAGGACCAACGCGGTACCTTGGCCTAGGCCAACTAGGCCCAGGCCTAGGGTGGCATTTTGCAGGGGGGCAGCATGAAAAGAGTCCCCGCCGGCTTGCACTTTTAGTGCTGCCAGTATGATAATACAGGCAGGGCCACCATTAGAGGGGGGGCAGCCCATACATATGTGGGGGTCCGGGCGTCCCGAAGGACCTAGGTGGCAGACCCCAACCAATGAGTTGTTGTGCGGGCAGCTGGCGTTCTGCAACTGTGGGGGGGGGCACGAGTTTAGTCAGGTCTAGGGCAGCACAAAACCTAAATACACCACTGACTAGGACCCCAGATCTTTTTCCAATCTGGACTTCCCCAGAGATTCTCCCCCTAGCAAGTAACTTGTGTTCATGTTTTTATCACCCAAATGCATTGCTTTACATTTTTCTGGTTCAAACTTTTTATTGTAAAAGAACAACAACAGTACAGAGGTGAGCATTGTCAACACAGAAGTGTCCCATGATCTTACAGTATGAATAAAAACAGGGAAACGAGGGAACAAGGGAAGATACAGACCAAAGGTGTAGGGTAATGAGAATGGCAACATAGGGGAGGACCCACGAGAAGAGCTGTATTGCGGTTACCCTGCGTCACTTTGCGGGGGGGAGGAAGAAAATAAGGCATATGAGCCTAGTGATTAGGGGTAGTTCCTATAGGGTGGATCTTCCCGTCTTAAAATGGTGGGTCGGTCTTAGGCCCGATTGGTGAGTGCATAAGGGCCAGGGACGTCCTGGAAATATTGGTTTGAGGTTGTCGCCCTGTAAAAGGGGGAAAGATGAAATGGAGGTGGACAGGATCAGGAAATCGGAAAAAGAGGGGGAGAGATAGAAGAAAGGCCATAGGCCCAAGGTGAGCTAGGGGAAAAAGAGGGGGAAGAGAGCTTGGGGGGAGAGGGGGAGTCAGGGGAGGGCAGGTCACATGGGGTCTGGGGTCGGGGTTATACATATACATGAAGTGTATATTCCAGTATGCAAAGCGATCAGGGTTTGAAAAGAGAAACGTCAAAGCCCAGGGGGGTGAAGTGGGTTAACCACGGTCCCCAGAGGCGCTCATGCTTGGATAGCTTGTCTGAGACTATAGCCTCGATTCTGGCGTGGATCATTGCTTTCGTGACCCTGCTTTTGGCCTCATCTATTGGTAAATGTGGGGATTTCCACGCATGGGCATTGGTTTGTTGCTTTACATTTTCAACATTAATTAAACCTCATTTGCCATGTAGTTGCCAACCCCATTATTTTATTTAGGTCTTCTTGTAAGGTTTTAACATCTTGTTGTGAATTATCAGCAAACACTGAGATTGAGCTATGTATACTAACCTCTATATCATTAATGAATAAATAAAACAGAATTGGTACCAGGACAGATTCTTGGGGGACCCCACTTACCACCCCAGACCATTCTGAGTACTCACTATTTATCACCACCCTTTGGACACACTGTTGTTACCAGTTTTCTTTTCAGGTACTCTCCTTATGGTCTATGCCTACAGACCTCAGTTTGTAAAGTGAATTTTAATGGGGACTGTATCAAATGCCTTTGCAAAATCTAGGAATACCATGTCAATAGGCTTACCTTTATCTAGATAAAGGTTTGTTGTGGCAGGCTTACGTTTCTCCCACAACCATGCCTAGTTTGGTCTTAGTTGCCTTAGCCACAGGTATTGCATTTTAGCTGTTTAATTCACATGTATCTTTATGTTATTATTGTATTGCTGCTGTTATACCTTTTTTGTAACCACAATACAATTGACTATTCTGATTGAATGGAAAAACAAGACAAAATGATTCTTCATTTTTTTTTCTTTTATGTCACCAAATCACCTAAAGCTATAATAGCAGCAGCATATGTTTAAAGAGAGCAGTGACCCATGTTTACACATTAAACATAAAGAACATTTAAAAAAATACAATTTAATGGAATAGTTTGCAGTAAGTAAAAATAAATATATAAACTAAAGTTTTATATGTGACATGACATCTAACATGTCTATATTGGTAATAATTTTCTATTAGATTTATTTTGTTTAGTTGCAGTAGATTTTTTGCAATACAATAGATATATGCATGGGTTTTGATTTATACAGCTGTATATGTCCATGGTATGTTCATGACCCTGATTTTACTGTCTATGGCATCAGTGATCATCTGTTGTTTCCTGTAGCTTTTAGATTTCTAGCAGTTATGTGCCAGTAAAATAAAAGAAAGGTTATTATGCATTTCAAAACAAAACACAGAGAAGGAAAAAACTAGAGAGATTGCAAATAGACAAATAGGATTTAGGAGAAACTAAATGAGAAACAGAGATCATAACAGAAGGAACAGAAAGTGACAGAGAGAATGATATAAAATGAAAATCCCTGTCATTCTGTGTATTTATGAATGCTTTAAATACCTGTCTCCCCATATTTTTTTTTCTAACCATACCTTCCTAAAATAGACCTTTGAACAGCTGATTGTAAAAGTCTGTGGGAAAAGCTTAATACTAATAATAATGCTGACCATGTATGTATATTTTGCAGTTTGCAAGTGGTTTACCAGGGTTATGGTGGAAGCTATCAGCTATAACCCCATTTTTTTTTCAACCAGCGCCTGGCTTTCTCATAAAAGCAGTCCAAGTGGCTAATTATCTGGATCACTTCCAGAAGCAGCAGGAGAGGATGTCCCCCCTCCCACCGCTTGTTGGTATTAATTACTGGTGCGCCCAAGAAATGATCCGACGGGTTCCCAGAGACCAGATCATCTCTGATTGCCTCTATGGTCTTGGAGGACCAGAGCGATGTCATGATGTTACTTCCAGTCTAGGGTCAAAGTAAACATTTTTTTTTTAACGCAAAAGATTATTTTTTTTTTATCTTTTGCTTTTAAAGGTCTTATTGACCTGCTGTGCTGGTGCCCGCTGCCATGCCCACTGCCCAGCCTGCTTTTCCAGTGCCTGTTGCCCAGCCTGATGACCCAGTGCCTGCTGATCTGGTGATTGATGACCCGGTGCCTGCTGCCCAACCTGATGACCCGGTGCCTGCTGCCCAGTCTGATGACCCGGTGCCTGCTGCCCAGCCTGATGACCTGGTGCCTGCTGATCTGGTGACTGATAACCCGGTGCCTTCTGATCCAGAGCCTAGTGACCCCGTGCCTGCTGATCCAGTGCCTGATGACCCGGTGCCCACTGGTTCAGTGTCTGATGACCCAGTGCCTGCTGCCCAGCCTGATGACCCAGTGCCCACTGATCCAGTGCCCAACAACCCAGTGCCCTCTGATCTCATGCCCACTGATCCAGTGCCCGCTGATCCAGTGCCTGATGACCCAGTGCCTGCTGCCCAGCATGATGACCCAGTGCCTGCTGATCCAGTGCCTGATGACCAGGTGCCCACTGATCCAGTGCCTGATGACCTGGTGCCCCCTGATCCAGTGCCTGATGACCTGGTGCCCGCTGATCCAGTGCCTGATGACCCAGCGCCTGCTGATCCAGTTCCTACTGCCCAGCCTGCTAATTTGGTGCCTGTTGATGCTTTCCTGCCTGATGCCCAGTTTGTCACTGATTACCCCCTTCTTGATGCCCAGACTGACTCTGATGCCCCTGTGTTGTCTGCCTCCACTGGTTTCATGCCTGCTACTTAGCCCCAAAATTCCAGACCCTGACGGTGGGGTACTTGATCTATTACCCGACTCAGGGGGCACGCCCCCAGTGGGTTAAAGAACTCTGGACTGAAGAGTGCAAAGAAGCTGGCAAACATAGTGGGTAGACTTTTTGGACTTTTCCCACACCCATATGAACTGTCAGGCTAACAGGGGAATGGAGCATCCAGAGGCCGCTCCTTAAGGGGGGGGGACTGTCAGGACCTGTGTCATTGCTTAGGTCACCTGCTGGTGGCACTGTTGCATTTAGAACCAATGGGTGTAGTTCTGTTGACCACCAGCGGGTGTCTCCCAGCAGAAGGACCACACAGGTAATTAGGCTGCACCTGACATGCCTGCTGGAGGTATATAAGCCCACCTTACACCTTGGTCCAGTGCTTCAGTATTTTGCCTGCAAGCTGTGTCCCTGTCTGAGTCTGACCCGATCCTGTCCTTGATCCTGTATCCTGATCCTCAGACCTGTATCCTGCTTCCTGTCCCCTCTTCTCTCCTTCTGCTCCAGTACCTGGCTCCTTGTTCCCCTTATCTCATGTCCTGTCTGTCCTGTTCATTTATATGTGTTTCCCCCACTTGCATATAGTTAGTTAGATAGTTAGGTGTCCATATTTGGGTTGCTATGTTTACGTTTTTCTTACATTTGCATTGTTTATGATTTACTGGTGTTGGTTTTGGGAAGTGTGTCTTTTTCATAATAAATATATATATATTTTCACTCACTTAACTGGTTCTGATTCCTTTATGTGCAGCCAACCAATCTGATCATCCATGCTGGATGCCTGCATTAGGTATTCCTGACAGCCAATCTCCCTTTCCCACTTTTCCCTACACGACAACAGGTCAGGGGCCTGTATGCATGTTAATAGTTGTATGTAGGTTCTGGAGATAACACCTTTTTTCTCAGTTTCCTTGTATATTGATTCCAGAAAAGGCAACTCGCAGCAGCGAGCGATTGCTCTGGCATCTAATAGCATGACGTAGTTGAATGTATTGGTAGTAGGAATTCCCCAGTAGTGGAATCTCCGCTACCAATTGAGCATAGGGTTTCAATCCGAGTCATCAAAAAGCTGGTACATATATTTTATTCCTGCCATTTCCCACCGCGTAAGACTATCAAGCTTGTCAATCTCCTCATAATATCTGTTTTGCCATATAGGTGTGCTAGTAAGGAAGCCAGTGACTCCTACACTCCTCCTAATATTATCCCATAATTTCTTAATTAGGCAGATCATGGGACAATAGGATGGGACATCAGGGAAGCACATCTCCATATGGGATGGGCAGAATATGTTGAATGCTGGTTAATTAGCAGGTATTTAGAGGAATCTAGTTAGTATAGCAGATGAATCCTACCCAGCAAAGTGTTGCATTTGTGCAGCAAAAAAATAGGTCTGAGCATGGGGGATAGCCAGCCCTCCCTGATCCTTGGGGTACTGTAGAGTAGCTAGTTTTATGCGGCCAATGTTATTTTTCCATATAAGGGTTCTAAATTAAGAGTCTATAATTTGGAACCAATATGGTGGGAATCCACACAGGAGAATTATGAAGTATATATAATAACTGAGGTGCCCAGATCATCTTAATTAAATTTAGCTTGGCCCATCACGGTCAGTGGCAATTTACACCAGGCCTCACTTTTATGTTTAAACTTCTATAGTATCGGCTTCAAATTAAGGGTTATATATTCTGTAGGGTTCTGCATTACCACTATTCTCCATTACCACTATTCCCAGATATTTGAAAGATGTAACTACTTGCATCCAGGGGCGGATCCAGAGCTTAGTCTCGGGAGGGGCACTACCTGAAAATAAGGTGTTGCTTACAGAACTGTATCATACAGTCCTTAAAACAGTGACACGTTTATCATTCCAGATTAGATTATTACATTTCAGACAGGGTTCGTTTAACCACATATAACTTTATTATTACAAAGATCATAAGCAGTTTGTATGCTTATAACAGAATATTCCCAGACAAAATATTCACAAACAATATAAAATTATGTGTACAAAAAAAAAAAAAAACGTAGGAGAACCAAAACATTATCACTCCCCATTGTCTCCAAACACACACAACAACAGAAACATTTTATGTGCAAGTTACATAACATGAAAAATTCACAGAATTAGCTCAAGTCTTCCTTGTTTGGCAAACAGCTTGATAACTTGGTCAGTATTCACAGGAATATCTCTATGAATTTAACCGGTCCTCCACCATTCGTGACCGTAGCCATGTTTTAACATGACAGAGGTTTGAGAAAGATCTCTCTCGAGTCTCGACTGAGGCCACACTTACAGGGAGAACATGCAAACTCCATGGAGGTAAAGCCCCAGTCTGAAATCAAACCAAGGACCCCAGTGTTGCAAGGCATAAATTGTAACTATTAAGCCACTGTGCTGCTTTTTTTTTACCTAT
>BLSH010433086.1:1466-14440 GCA_018402905.1 Glandirana rugosa
CTCGATCACCTACGTATAAGACTTGTTCTTAGGCTCGAGGTCGCGGAGGTTTTATTCGAGCGACTGGATCTTCTAGCGCCCTCCGCGTTATTGTATTTTAAATCCCCCTAGGGCTTAGTTATGGGGGCTTGCTCGACTGTTGGAAATATGTTGCAAATTACTTCCGAGAATATGGTAGTGATTCACTATGTCTTGATACGTATCTATCTCGAGTGACGGATGGCTTTGGATTTAAGGACGGTCTGTGTCGCGGGTCCCTGTGGGACCGTGCATAGGTAATGAAGGTACACTTCCTCTCCCAGTACAATCGTCGATTTGCAAGCGGACACCAGGGACTACTTAAGTACTTGTACAGGCGAACGTTTAGCTGCTAACATGACCCTCTCCTTCACATGGAAGTAATGGATACGTGCCAGGGTGTCCCTGGGCGCTGTGTCTGGCAGGAATTTAGGTTTCGGTAGGCAGTGAGCTCTATCTATGCATAGTTCTGTATCACTTAGTGATGGTATAAGAGCCTTCATTAAACGTTGTATAAAGGTTGTCAGCTCGTTCGGGGGTATTGATTCGGGATCCCCCTAAATTTTATGTTATTGCGCCTCCCGCGATCTTCTAGGTCAGCGAGCTTATTTTGGAGGCGCTGGAGCTCGGATTCTTGTTCAGAATATGCATCCACTAGCTCATTATTGCGGTATATAGATCCGCCATCTTGTTTTCCAGGTGTAAAATTCTGTCCTCATGTGCATTCACTGTGTCTTGTAAGGGGTTAAACATATTAGAGAAGTCTCTGAACAGGGTGCTTCTGAAAGATAGGAGCATGCTTTTCATAGTGTTCTCTGATATTGTTTGTTCTGTTGCAGGAAACATGTCTATGGTAGGGCCTTGCAGGGGTAGCTGTGTTGTGGCCTGAGGCATTGTGCAGTGCGGGCTCATCTCTGGGTTCTCTCCCTCCCTCCGCAGCTTCAATTTTGCTGGGCTGTGGGAGGTAGGGGTGGAAGGGGGAGAGATCTCTCCATTGTGATCCGGCAGCTGGGAGATTATCAGGGATCCCTGGTCTGTGTAGGCGCTCCCGCGGGAGCTCCGGTCCCGGCTCCGCCGCCATCTTGCCTTCCTCCCTGCCTCGCGGCTGGGAAGAAATCTGTCAGGTGCTGCGGCTTTTTAGTGTCCTTCCTCCGCTTGCTCATCTTCCCCTCACTGTCCTTGCCTTCCCCCACTTACTTGTGCTGAGAATCGGCTCTCCCTTGCCTTGTATTCGGTAGCTCTGATAGTGTGGGACGCAGGAGCTCTGGATTACTCGGCCATCTTCTCCGCCGGCCGGACACGCCCCCCCAGTTTAAAAATGCTTTTAAGTTATTCCCCTGTCCCCATTTCTTTGTAGGGCACTTGTCCGACCCTTACCCCCACTTTCCTTCCTTTTGCAGACCTCTAGGACTTTCCAGGACTTTGTTACAGCAATTTTCAAAACTTTTATTAAATTACCAGAACCCCGGATCCGAACCCGGACTTTTTTTGAAAAGTCCGGGTTCGGGTCCGGGTCCCGGACACCCAAAAGTTCAGTACGGACCTGAACTTTACAGTTCGGGTTCGCTCAACTCTAGACACAGAGGCTGCTTGCCCTCTTTTAGTGGCCTGGGAGCATCTGCCTCTCCTTTGAGGCCTTCCTGACATGATGGTTTTTTTTTTTTAGCACCGCACTACACTGTACTATATATCGTACACCTCCGAATGCACCGATTTATAGTTTACTCTCAATACTCTGCATGTATATCTGTATACACTAGACTGTATATATTTGAAGACAACACACCAAGTAGTGCGCTATATACTGTACACCCCCAAATGCACCGATATATAGTGCACACTCAATACACTGTGTGTATATATATATATATATATATATATATATATACACACCAGGCTGTATTTATTTTTATACACCACGTCAAGTGGACTATATACCTTAGGTACAGATATATAGTGCACGCTCAATACGCTATGTGTATTTATATATACCAGGCTGTATATACTTTAATACACCACGTCAAGTGGACTAGACTATATACCTTATGTACAGATATATAGTGCACGCTCAATACGCTGTGTGTATATATATATATATATATATACCAGGCTGTATATATTTTTATACACCACATCAAGTGGACTATATACCGTATTGTATATGTAGCACACTGTGTGTATATATATATATATATTTTTTTTTTTTCCCTACAATAACCTGTCTGCACTAACTGACAGATATATTTTATATGTCTAACTATCTATCTAGTTAGTTAGCTATCTATTTTTTGTCTATTTTTTTCAATCTAGCTATCTAAACTGCCTGTATACAGGAACCTACGCTCTCTCTCAAGCAATGCCGACACACTATCATAGAGCCGCTGTACAGCCGGCTTTATATAGTGTGGGGTGTGGATTGAGACTGCTGTGCAGTGATTGGCTAAAGGCATTCTGCCTTTAGCCAAACAAAGCTCTCACAGCAGGCCGCTCGCTGATTGGCCAAAGCATGCAGGTCATGTGCATGCTTTGGCCAATCAGCGGGCGGCATTCCGCCGCCATTTTAAAACGTTATGGGGTGTGCGAAGTTGCTGTGAAAGCCCCATAATGTAAGTGAACATCCGAACGAGCGAACACCAGATGTTTGGATTGAAAGTACGTTTGATCCGAACATGAACACCATCCCTAATTACCAGTAAAACAATAAAAAAATAAAAGCCCTTACATCTAGGCACCCTAACTTTTGTGCAAACCAATCAATATACACTTATTGCAATTTTTTTTTTACCGAAAATATGTAGAAGAATATATATCGGCCTAAACTGATGAATAAATTTATTTTTATATATTTTTTTGATTTTTTTATATTATTTATTATTATATATTATTATATATTATATCAGAAAGTAAAAAAATATTTTTTTTTTTTTCAAAATTACCGCTCTTTTTTTGTTTATAGCGCAAAAATAAAAACCGCAGAGGTTATCAAATATCACCAAAATAAAGCTCTATTTGTGGGAAAACAAAGGTATCAATTTTGCTTGGGTACAGCTGTGCATGACCGCGCAATTGTCAGTTAACCAGTTATCTACCGAATCATTGTAAAATGACGTCGGCAGGAACCCTTTGTCGAACCGGGCGGGAGTCATATGACGTCCACCGCTTTTCACCACTAATATGGGCCCCTGGGGGCCCGCAGCGAGGCGATCGCGGATTGATCATGTCCCTCGGGACACAGCCCCCCCGATTGGGGTAAAGAGTCAATAAATTTGGCTCTTTACCATGTGACCGGCTGTGTTCAATCACAGCTGGCCACTTTGTTGATTCACGTTGCTGCGGCTCGTGCGCATCTCCAGGGACGCGCAGCATGGCGATCGGGGATGAGGCTTGTCCCTGAGACAAAGCCCAGCCCCGATCAGGGTAAAGAGCCATTTTATTTCATTTCATTTCATTCATCCAATCACAGCCGGTCATAAATGTAAACAATCCGCCGGTAACCCAGATTGTGCCAGATTGTGCCCCACTCATATAAAGAGTGCCTGTGCACTATCATTTCCGGGGACTGTCACGTGCACTGCGGGCCCCCCCCTCCCCCCTGTGCCTAGCTGGGCGTGGGGTAGGTGGGGGCCTCCACACTGGGCGTCAGCATCACGCTCTACACGCTGGACGCATGACGTCATGTTTTGGCGCCAATGCGTCGGTGTTTTACCATTCGCTCGGTACACAGGGAATTGCTCTGATGTCGCTGTCCAGATGGTTCCCCACCTGGATGATGGTGCTCACCTTTTCCCACCCCGTACCAACTTGCGTGGTATTGGTGGGTGTTCTGCGGCTGGGCCTGCCTGGGCACCCTCACAGGTATTTCACTCCATGCACCTTTCTGCTTTCATCTGTTCCTGTTCACTTTCGGTCACATCATTATCCACCAGGTAGTCATCTTCACCTATCTCCCTCTGCTGGTATTTCTTGTTCACTATGGGCCTAAGCTACATTCTTGCACCTTTTCTTTCACTCCTTTGCCCTGCTCACACACCTGCCTCCGGCAAATGGGTCACCTTTTCCCACTACCTTCCAATGCTCCCACACCTTCACTGGAGACCCTCCCTGGGGTATATTTACCCCCTGATACAATTCTTATACATATATTCTTTCCAGAAATTCCCCACAACATGGCCAGTCTCACCTTTGCTCTCACTGCAGGATCACTTCTATGCAATTTCTTCCCTGGGGGTGCCTGTGCAGCTCTTGTCATGTGGATAGCTCGCCACAGTCCCCCCGGATGGCATTTTCATGGGAGGGTCTCTCCCTTTTGGCTCTGGAGATGTGCCGTCATCTTGCAGTCTCACTTGTAAGTACAGATGGAAGGTAAAACTACCTCCTTCCCCCATATATTTATATACAATTGATCACTAAGACATATATTACAGTATTTTATTGCAGTTTTTTTATCACATGCCTGCCCCTGAAGAGCGGCCAAAGCTGCTAAATGTGTCAGGCTCATTTTAGCTGTGGTTTACATCTTCAAATCAGTTTCTACATGCAACCATGTTTTCATCTTTTTATATGTTCACAAGTGTGATTTGTAGCAATGTATACAATTATGACCACTCTCTATTGAAACAGGGACCATCAATTCTTGACCTTAATATCGTGACTTCTATTCATGCATGCATATATGTATATGTGATGAATTTTAATATTATGTACAAATATGAATTTTAAGGGTTTATACTCTATATACTCAATATCGATGCACTCAGATATTTGATATAATTACATGCATGAACAAATAAAAACATATTTTTTTTTAAATTATTTTTTCTACACACTTTGCAAGCGCACACTTCATTTAAAGTCCCACCCTTGCCTCATTTCAAAGAGTACCTGTCAGTCTATCAGAGTACCTGTCAGTCCATCAGAGTACCCTACCATCACATCAGAGTACCTGTCAGTCCATCAGAGTACCCGTCATTCCATCAGAGTACCTGTTAGTTGATCAGAGTACCTTTCAGTCCATCAGAGTGTCTGTCAGTCCATCAGAGTACCTGTCAGTGCATCAGAGTACCTGCCATACCATCGGAGTACCTGTCAGTCCATCAGAGTACCTGCCATACCATCAAAGTGCCTGTCAGTCCGTCAGAGTACATGCCATTCCATCAGAGTACCCGTCAGTCCATCAGAGTACCCATCAGTCCATCAGAGTACCCGTTATTCCATCAGAGTACCTGTCAGTCCATCAAAGTACCTGCCAGTCCATCAGAGTACTCACCAGTCCATCAGAGTACCCATCATTCGATCAGATTACCTGTCAGTCCATCAAAGTACCTGTCAGTCCATCAGAGTATCTGTCAGTGCATCAGAATACCTGTCAGTCCATCAGGGTACCTGTAAGTCAATCAGAGTATCTGTCAGTCCATCAGAGTACCTGTCAGTCCATCAGAGTATCTGCCATACCATCAAAGTACCTGTCAGTCCATCAGAGTACCTGACAGTCCATCAGAGTACCTGCCATACCTTCAGAGTACCTGCCATACCATCAGACTACCTGTCAGTCCATCAGAGTACCTGTCAGTCCATCAGAGTACCTGCCATAGCATCAGAGTACCTGCCATACCATCAGAGTACCTGCCAGTCCATCAGAGTACCTGTCAGTCCATCAGAGTATATGTCAGTCCATCAGAGTACCTGCCATACCATCAGAGTACCTGTCAGTCCATCAGAGTATCTGTCAGTCCATCAGAGTACCTGTCAGTCCATCAGAGCATCTGCCAGTCCATCAGAGTACCTGCCATACCATCAGAGTACCTGTCAGTCCATCAGAGTATCTGTCAGTCCATCAGAGTACCTGCCATACCATCAGAGTACCTGTCAGTCCATCAGAGTACCTGTCATACCATCAGAGTACCTGTCAGTCCATCAGAGAACCTGCCAGTCCATCAGAGTACCCGCCAGTCCATCAGAGTACCTGCCATTCCATCAGAGTATCTGTCAGTCCATCAGAGTACCCGCCAGTCCATTAGAGTACCCGTCAGTCCATCAGAGTACCCGTCAGTCCATCAGAGTACCTGTCAGTCCATCAGAGTACCTATTAGCCTATTAGTCCCTGACGAGCAGTCCAGTGTCACCTGTCATACAGCCACCATGTCCAAAAGGGTATACACTCCAGAAGAAGCACATCAAATGCTATGCCTGACTGATGAGAGCAGCGGGGAGCTCTCATCACCCAATGACAGTTCCGATTACGGTTCTGATTTGGAATACCAGCCCATCGAAGAATGTGTATCATCGCCTGAATTTGAGGAAGAAGTAGTCCATTGGAAAAGAAGATGGTTTGAAGATGAGGCAGCTACCAGCAGCGCCAGAGACCCTAATGGCCAATCGGCAAATGCCAACGGCGCTAGACCACAGGAAGAGAGGCCCAGTACAAGCACTGGAATTTCACAGCAAAGAATTAGGGCCCAAACCCAGCTTCCAGATTCCTTGGCAAACTCGCAGTGGCTGCCTTCTAGCACAGGGTCAGCCACAATCCCCCCTTTTACACAGCCAGGCATGCAGGCCAACACGGAAGGTTTTTCCGAAATTTATTTTTTTAATCTATTTTTCTCTAATGAGCTAGTGCAAAGCATCATGGACCAGACAAACCTTTATGCCCAACAACACATTTGGAACAACCCCAACTCATTCTATGCCCATCCTTTTGAATGGAGACCCCTAATCGTGGAGGAGCTTAAAATATTTTTTGGACTTACGTTCAACATGGGGACTACAATAACAACAAACTGCACGCATATTGGTCTACCTACCCCATCCACCATATGCCAATTTTTTCATCTGTCATGACGAGGTCCCATTATGACATGATAATGCAGTTCCTGCATTTCAGCAATAACTCACAGGGCCCCCCGAAATCATCCCGACTTTGATAGATTGTTTAAAATTCGCCCCCTAATTGATTTTTTTCTAAAAGGTTTGCTGAACTCTATATCCCCGAGCAGAATATCTCAATGGATGAATCCCTGGTCCAATTTACAGGCCTCCTGGGTATGAAGCAGTACATCCCCAGTAAGAGGGCCAGGTACGGATTAAAACTCAACAAGCTTTGTGAAAGTTCCACTGGATACATGCACGGCTTTCGTGTATATGAAGGCAAAGACTCCAATCTCCAGCCAATCTTCCCATTGTCTGGGAATTGGCATACCCACTCCTCAAAAAAGGATATCATATTTACATGGACAATTATTATACGAGTTTGACCCTTTTCAACCACCTAATATTGGTAGGATACTTTGGCCTGCGGTACAGCAAGAAAAAACAGAAAGGGCTTCCCACAGAGTCTAGTCACCACAAATCTACAAAAGGGGGAATCAGCAAGCTTCAGGAATGAGGAATTGTTGGCTGTGAAGTGGAGGGATAAGAAAGACATGTACATCATGTCCACAATCCACGATGCCACCTCAGTGGAATTTCTCAGAAGACAGGGTCCTGTTGAAAAGCCTCACTGTATCCACGAGTACAAATAATTCATGGGGGGTGGTGGATTTAAATGACCAGATGTTGCAGCCCTATCTACCAACTAGAAAATCCCTCTTCTGGTACAAAAAAGTTGCGGTTTACTTATTGCATATGGCCATGTATAATGCATATGTCACCTACCGGAAATCAACAGAAAGACCCAACCCCTTCCTAAACTTCATTCAAGACATCATTACTGCCCTGATATATCCCCCAGCGTTTGTGTCAGCAGACTGCATGAGCGTAATTTTCCTGACCATATTCCCCTATCAGCAACCGGAAGAAGATGCCAAAAAAAATGTTGGGTGTGCAGCAAAAGAGGAGTTATGAAAGACACCAGTTTCTATTGTCCCCAATGTCCCTCCAATCTTGGCCTTTGCATCGGAGAATGCTTCAAATGCTTTCATACACTTGTAAATTATTAATATTTCAAATAGACTACCATTTCCCCATTTTCAATTACTGTGCTGATTATTTCTCTGGAGCCTCAACCAACCATACCACTGCCTTCCATGTAAACTGACCCTGGCCTGTTTATTGACTATGCCCCTGCCTGCCGTCTGCATTGTTTATCCACCATATTTCTGCCTTTCAGGTGAACTGATCCTGGACTGTATCGACTATGCCTCTGCCTACCATCTATTTCTGCCTTTTACCTGCACTGACCTCGGCCTGTTGACCGTGTTTTTGCCTGCCCCTTGGACTGATCTTTCACCCTGCTACACAGGGGTCTCGCAAATGTGAGGGGCTCCAGAATGATATTCTTATTTGAGAAAAACAGTTATTGGTTTTCTCTTTGTTTTTTAATACCCAGAAAAGGGTCTGGTGTCCGGAGGCTTCAAAGCAATTTGGGTGGGAGAAGCCTCTACCCCTGTCCCCATTCTTTCCTGACCGAGGCTCTAAGCTTGATAGTCCTGCCTGCTGCCTGGACAGATACTTTGGCTGTACTGACAATATCTCTGCCTGCACTGACCCAGGACTTTTTATGGACCATGTGCCTGTTGCCTGGACCCAATACTTTGGCTGCACTGACCATATCTCTGCCTGCTGTCTGTTCTATGGACAATATTCCTGCTGCTACCTGGATCAATGCTTTGACTGTGCTGCCAATATCTCTACCTGTACTGACTATGGACAGTATTCCTGCCTGTTTTGCTGATGCTGTCCATGTTCCTGCCTGCTGCCTGGACCAATGCTCTCCTCTGTTGACCACTGCACTACTAAAACCGCAGGCAATCTTTTCTTACCCTTTGCTCAGCAAAATGTATTTTGGTTTGTAATTTGTATGTACAGTACATGCTATGTGCTAGAAATATAAAGGGCCTTCAACAATGTGATAGGTTGGCAGGAATGTATGTGTGTGTGATTCATGTCCCTAGAACACCTGGAGATGGATATTGGGCCTCTGTATGTGGCCAGGCTGTGTAAAAGTCTCACACATGTGGTATCACCATACTCAGGAGTAGAAGAATGTATTTTGGGGTGTCATTTTTGCTATGTACATGCTATGTGTTGGAAATATCTTATAAATGGACAACTTTGTGTAAAAAAAAATGTGTTTTAATTTTTTTCCACATTTTGCAAAAACATTTGGAAAAAAATGAACTGTTCAAAAGACTCATTATGCCCCATAGATTACACGTTGGGGTATTTGCTTTCCAAAATGGGGTCATTTTGTGGGCAATCCCATTGTCCTGGTGCTCCATGGCCTTCAAAATGTAATAGGTGGTTGAGAAATGAGATGTGTAATTTATGCTCGAAGAACGCCTAAAGGTGCTTCATGTTAAGCCTCTGTATGTGGCCAGACTGTGTAAAACTCTCACACATGTGGTATTGACATACTCAGGAGGAGTAGCAGAATGTATTTAGGGATGTCATTTTTGCTATGTACATGCTATGTGTTTGAAATATCTTATAAATGGACAACTTTGTGTAAAAAAAAATGCGTTTTCATTTTTTTCCACAATTTCCAAAAATTACTGGAAAAGAATTAACCATTCAAAAGACTCATTATGCCTCATAGATTATACGTTGGGGTGTTAGCTTTCCAAAATGGGGTCATTTTGTGGGCATTTCCATTGTCCTGGTGCTCCAGGGCCTTCAAAAATGTAATAGGTTTTTGAGAAATGAGATGTGTAATTTATGCTTCTAAATGCCTAAAGGTGCTACTTCAATGTTGTTCCTCTGTATGTGTCCAGGATGTGTAAAAGTCTCACACATGTGGTATCGCCATACTCAGCAGAATGCATTTTGGGCGTCATTGCAAGTATGCATATGCTGTGTGTGAGAAATAACTTGTTATTATGGCAATTTTGTGTAAAAAAAAAATGTTCAATCAAGCTTATTTTTACCAAAGATATGTAGCAGTATAAATTTTGGCCCAAATTTATGAAGAAAAATGACTTTTTTGCAAAATTGTACAATAGAAATTAAAAAAAAAGTGTTTTTTTTTTTTCAAAAATGTCGCTCTTTTTTCGCATATATTGCAAAAAAAAAACCTCAGCGGTGATTAAATACCACCAATAGAAAGCTCTATTTGTAAAAAAAAATGATACAAATTTTGTTTGGGTACAGTGCAGCATGAGAGAGTAATTGAGATTCAAAGTGTGAGAGCGCTGAAAGCTGAAAATTGGTCTGGGCAGGAAGGGGGTATAAATGTCCTGTATTGAAGTGGTTAAAGTGACACAGTGCCGTATCACAAAAAATGGCCTGGTCATTAAGGGGACAAATCCTTCTGCGGCTGAAGTGCTTAAACAATCTGTACATTCACTACTTTACATTGTAGCAACATGCCATGCATTTTGTAAAGTGCTGCATCAACTGATGGCCCTATATAAATATTGTCTATTAACATCTTCCTGCCAGCGCTATAGCCGAAAGATGGCAGCACACTCTGTGATCAGCGAGTCCATGAGACTTGGCTGATTACAGATCCTTACAGAGCCTTACTATGATCAGCTGTCAGCCAATCATGATCATGAGATGTAAACAGAAGCCAGTAATCAGCTCTTTTTTTCTCATCACGCTGTCAGCGTGAGTAGAAAAAAAAAGGCGATTACCAGCTTGTGTAAACGGGACATCGGTCCCACATACTCCACAACACCTACTACTGCTAAGCAGTGCCCACCAGTGCCACCTATCAATGCCCACCAGTGCCACCTATCAGTGCCCATCAGTGCCTCATCATTAGTGCCAGCTATCAGTGTCACCTACCAGTGACTATTAGTGTTCATCGGGGCCACCTATCAGTGCCACCTATCAGTGCCTATGAGTGCTACCTATCAGTGCCCTTCAGTGTCGCCTATCAGTGCCCTTCAGTCCCGCCTCTCAGTGCCCATCAGTGCCACCTATCAGTGCAACCTCATGAATAGAGCTTCTTACCTCAAGTTTCCTATTTTACAGGAAACCTGTGAAATCAACCTTCAGACAAGAGGTTCCAAATTATATTTATTTATTACGTAATTATTGTTGTACATAATTACGGAGAGCACACACATACAAGGCCATCAAGGTATGCTCTGATCAGATAGATCTCAGACTACCCTTTTATAGGGTTCCTTATCACAAGCAACATACATAGCATGTCATTTATGGTATACCATCATGGTATGCCATTTGATATTGTATGGTACTTTCCTTGATAAGCACATTAGCCAAACAGGATATGTTTATGAGCAAAAGACATTCTAAAACCATCTGGGAAACACCATGTTAGCTATTTGTGTAACATGTAGGATACAACCATATTAATTATTATCATACGCAATATATTAAAAAAATACAGGAATGGCGCTGTCTGTGTTAAACCTGTTTCACTTCACTAAGTAAATTGGATTTTAAATATATGTAAAATAATCCAGTTGAGCATTAAATGATTGAAAAACTTGTGCTCATAATTCGTGAACTGTAAACCATCAAACTACGTGTAAAGTGCCAAATGTGCAGTTTATGCAGTGAACTGTAAACTATAAAACTCTATATAAAGTGCTAAACGTGCAATGTTGCCACCATGGATTTCAAACTTATGTAAATGATCTAGGTGAACAATAAATACCATCCATAAAAAGTGCATAAAAGTAATAAATATATAAGACTGTAAATTTATGAAGAGTGCTGAACGTGCGTAACCACCATGACAATGTGAGGTTCTAAAAAAGTCCGTAAAAGTCTGTAAACAACTTTCCAAGTTTGAGGGGTAAATATAAAGAAAACTAATGCTAAAAATGAACCACCCAAGAACTTGCAATAATACAAAGTCCTACAGCTCTATTTCCTTGTGAGAACTCTGGTATGTGCAAAAAACGTGATTAATAGTTCTCCTCTGGTATCCAGTGTGACATGGGGGGTGATAACCACTCGTGCTCCCCCTGATGTGCCCTCACTTACCAGAATCTTCCTACCCCTACAGGGGTACTGCGCGTTGGGTAAATGGGGTCTTTTGCTCCTCAGTGGGTAGGCAGGGATCCACGCTGTTTATCCACTCCCAATGTGGCAGGGTCCACTCCAGACCACCTGCTCCGGCCGTTCACAGCTATCCCAAAGGTTCCAAGCGGTATATGGAAAAACAGAGGTCCTCGATAGTGTAATATTTCCAAAACAGGGGTAAGTTTATTAAAAGGTTTTTTAAAAACAGCAAGCAGCGTCTTCCAGTTAGCAAAGCTAGCAGGCTCCTCCTGCTTGAGGAAGGTTGGAGCCCCTTCCTTCCTCTGGGTCCACTCTGCGTTCCACCAGTGGACTAAACGGCCGGAGCAGGTGGTCTGGAGTGGACCCTGCCACATTGGGAGTGGATAAACAACGTGGATCCCTGCCTACCCACTGAGGAGCAAAAGGCCCCATTTACCCAACGCACAGTACCCCTGTAGGGGTAGGAAGATTCTGGTAAGTGAGGGCACATCAGGGGGAGCACGAGTGGTTATCACCCCCCATGTCACACTGGATACCAGAGGAGCACTATTAATCACGTTTTTTGCACACACCAGAGTTCTCACAAGGAAATAGAGCTGTAGGACTTTGTATTATTGCAAGCTCTTGGGTGCTTCATTTTTAGCATTAGTTTTCTTTATATTTACCCCTCAAACTTGGAAAGTTGTTTACGGACTTTTACAGACTTTTTTAGAACCTCACATTGTCATGGTGGTTACGCACGTTCAGCACTCTTCATAAATTTACAGTCTTATATATTTATTACTTTTATGCACTTTTTATGGATGGTATTTATTGTTCACCTAGATCATTTACATAAGTTTGAAATTCATGGTGGCAACATTGCACGTTTAGCACTTTATATAGAGTTTTATAGTTTACAGTTCACTGCATAAACTGCACATTTGGCACTTTACAAATAGTTTGATGGTTTACAGTTCACGAATTATGAGCACAATTTTTTCAATCATTTAATGCTCAACTGGATTATTTTACATATATTTAAAATCCAATTTACTTAGTGA
>BLSH010433086.1:36365-72006 GCA_018402905.1 Glandirana rugosa
AGAGGTTTAATCGGTTGTTCTACACGACGAGGTTACCCGGGGGATACTTGATAATTCTCAATGATGTCTAAAGTTGAATTATCGAACGACAATTAGACCACTTGTGTCGTGGACATGGTGTAAAGAAGATGTATACTACGTTACAATAAGAAATGTGTGTGACATTACAAACTTTATACGAAGTTATTTTTATATAACTTATTTTTTTTTTTTTGTCAACTCCAGGTCCAACAAGACTTACCCACAATATTATAGAATTCTCTTTTTGCAAACCAACCTATCGTGGACCCTGAAATTTCCATTGTTTACGGTACCTTTAAAGTCCCAGGTGCTATCCAACCAAACGTTTTTCTCTTAAGATATTATAACACCCATTCAGAACAACCTGGACCTCAACTGTTTTTTTTTTTTTATTCAATATATTTTTATTGAAGCATATTTCAAACATTACAGTGTGTGTAAAGAATAACATTGCATCATATGTAGAAGAAATGTGGTACAGGTGCTGTGTTCACCAGATTAACAGCAAGCTATTAAGTTGAAATCTGTAGTAACTCTTAATAGTTCATAGGGGGCCCATTGGAGCAGCACATCTTGTTGGCTAATTTGGAGAAAGCGGTTGTGTAGATAGGGAAAGTGTTCATCGGGGATCCAAATGTTAAGGTTCCTGGTGTCTTCAGACCTTCCGGCCACCCCTATGGGCTCTATCTGCAACCAGAAGGGGACACAACCTGCAACGTTGCCCCATGTGACCATGCTGCTACCAAGGGGTTAAACATAGTTCACACAAAATAGTATATCAACCAAAAGGGTAAGGCTCTACCAGTGGGGATAAGGGGAAAAGAATTACATATGCACAGTCTTCCAACGAAACCATAACGCCCATTTCAGGGCTGTAATGTTGGTTGTGCCTAGCGTATTGGCCATAATTTGTTCATAAGAACAATGCAGGTCGTTGTCTCAATGACATCTTGTATTGTAGGGGGGAGAGGGCACTTCCACTTCCTGGTAATGCTAATTCTTGCAGCCAGTAACATATTGATAATAAGATGGTGGGAATTTGGGGGGAAATCTCCTATGTTCAGGGAGAGTAGTGCCAAGGCTGGTGTTGCTTGAATGGATACATTTGTGACTCCTGATAATAGATTAAAGACTGCAACCCAATAAGGTTATAGTTTGGGGCAAGTCCACAAAGTATGATAGAGGTCACCTCGGTTCCCGCACTCCCTCCAGCATAGGGGTGATGAATTTGGGCTAAAACAAGCTATTTTCCTGGGAGTAAGGTACAACTTTAAGATATTTTCGGAGTCATTTCCCAGAGGGTGGAGTTTCTAGTTGCCTGAAAGGTGTGTGTGAATGCTGCTTTCCAATTTTGCATGGGGAATGACTGATTCAAGTCCTTTTCCCATTATACATGGGATCTTAGCTTTTGTGGGGTGTTCTTTTGCTGAATCGCATTGTATTAGCTTTTGGGTTTGTGTTCAGTGACGTAAAGTGCTTCCATAATTGCTGAGGAATTTTCAGGGGCCAAATGACGAATTGTGAGATGCAGTGATGAATACGTAGGTAGGTGAAAGTTTCAGAGATGTGGAGGTTATATTCATCTTGGAGAGAGGTGAAGGGTTTGGGCTTTTTAGTAGCTGCTATAAAGAGGTTATTGATATATAGGATGCCTTTTTGGTGCCACCTCAAGACTTGGATAGAGTCCATAATGTGGCCTAGGGCTCATAGGGGGATTTGGACCGGAATAGCAGAGGGATTGTTTTGAGATTTCTTTACCAAAGTTTTCCATATGGATGCAGATGCTTGGATTGCCAATGGGTGATAGGTATGGGTTTTGGGCATCAGGGGTGCACAAAGCAACCATTCTCTTAGGGAGGAGTTAGAGATATAGGAGGCCTCTATTTTTTCCCCATGCAGTCCTGGGGGAAGGGCCAAACCAATCCTTCAAGTTAGATAGAATTGAGGCTTTGTAGTAATCCACAAAATCTATGTAACCGGCCCCCCCTACTTGTCTCTGTCTAATCAGGTTGTTGTGAGCTGTCCTGGGTTTCTTCCCCGCCCAAACATAGGTAGAGAGCAGGGATTGCAGGGATTTGAAGTAGGATGAAGGGATTGGGATTTGAAGTGTACGAAAGAAGTAGAGGAGTTTTGGGAGATGGATCATTTTAAAGGCCGCCAGTCTACCCATCCATGAAAATTTGAGTTTGGATAGGGCAAGAAGGTCTGATTGGAGTGTAGATCTCAGTGGGAGGTAGTTGATGTTTTGGTGAGGAGGATGCCCAAGTAGGGGATACTGCTGTCAGCCCAGGTGAATGGGTATTGTTGCTGTAATAGGAGTTGAGTCGTTGCATCTAAATTAAGGGCCAGAATGGAAGATTTAGAATGATTTAGTTTATAATATGAGACGTTGCTGAACTAGGACAATACTTTTTGTATTTCACGGAGTGAGGAAGCGGGATTGGTAAGGATTAATATGACATCATCGACAAACAAATTTATCTTATGTTCTAGGGAGGCTACTTTTAATCCGGTAATGTTGACGTTGGATCTAATATGTTCGGCTAGAGGTTCGATCATTAGATTACAAATTAGTGGGGACAGTGGGCACCCCTGCCTTGTGCCGTTTGTAATTTGGAACGGGGCTGACAAGGCGTCTGATGTGAATACTCTTGCTGAGGGGGTGGTGTACAGGGTCATCACTGCTCTGAAAAACAGGCCAGTGACACCAAAGTGAGACAACACAGAGGAAAGATATAACCAGTTTACTCTATCGAACGCCTTATCAGCATCTAGTGAAAGAAGCAGAGAAGGCGTTACGGACGTTTCGGCAAAATGCATGAGGTCTAGCACCTTTTTAGTCGCATCTGAGGACTGGCGTCCCTTTATGAACCCATTCTGGTCTTCGTGAATGAGATGTGGGAGTAGGCTGCTAATCTGTTAGCCAAAGTGTAGCATATATTTTTAGGTCAAGGTTCAATAGAGAAATGGGGCGAAAGTTTTTCAGGGAAGTGGGTTCCTTGCCCAGTTTGGGGAGGGTAACTATGGTAGCCTCTAACATTTCAGCTGGGATGGCCGAGGAAGAGGCAATCTGGTACAAGGCATTTGTCAGATGGGGGTGATTAGCTCTAGGAACTGCTTATAGTGCTCCCCAGGGAAGCCATCGGGCCAGGGGATTTGGCTGGAGGGAGGTGGGAGATAATGTTTGCGAATAGGTAAAGGGTTTGTTTAGGTCACTGACCTGCTGCAGGGTCAGGGAAGGGAATTTGACTTGTTTCAGGAAGGCTTGTATTTCATTGTATGTCGGTTGGTGGGTGTGAGAGTCTGTTTTTAAGTTATACAATTTGCCGTATTAGTGGCTGAAGGTGTCTGCTATGTCTTGGGGTTTTAAAATGTTTTCGTTGGTGGATGGGTGGTTCAGGTACTGGATTCTGGATCTAATGCAGTGGCCTTTGATTTGGGAAGCCATAGCTTTCCCTGCTCTGTCATCTTTGGTATATATTTTGGCTTTCAGCTTCAACTGTGACCTCTCAAATGATTCCAAAAGGAGAGAGCGCAGTTCAAGACGCAAATTGAAAAGTTTATTTTGGAGGAGGGTAGAGGGGGATGCCTTATTCTTTTGGTCTGCATCTATTATAGCTGCATTGAGTTCCTTCAGTCGTGACATTTTCTGCTTTTTGACTCTAGACCCAATTTGGATGAGGGTGCCTCTCAGAACTGCTTTATAGGCAAGCCACACTGTCACCGGTTCTGTGGCTGTGTCAGAGTTTATGTCAAAGTAGTTTTGGAGTTAATGGCTAAGAGTGGTTTTATGTGGGTCGTTTTGGAGGAGAAAGGTGTATGTGCATGGATTGTTGGATTAGTCAGATAGTGAGATACTGATGGGTGTGTGATCGGATCAGGTGACAGTGTGGATCGTCGCAGATGTTACATTTTTGAAAAGCCATCTGTCAGTAATGAACAGATCTATGCGCGAGTAGGTGTTGTGACGAGAAGAGAGTTATGTATAAACTTTCTCGCTGGCGTGACAACACCTCCACACGTCAAGTAGCTCATTAGAGATCAAAAGGTTTCCCAACGGGGAGTTATATCTTTTGTTCATAGCTGTCGTGTCCATCTTGGTGTCTGGAACTATGTTAAAGTCTCCACATAGGAGATGTCCGTGTTGAAAGGATTTCGCTTTCTTGATAACTGAAGTAAGGAATCGTATTTGCCTCTGGTGAGGAGCATATAGGGATACCAAAGTATAATCCACCGAGTTCATCGTGCATACCACATTTATGTAGTGACCCTCTGGGTCGAGTAGGGACTGAGACATGTGGAAGTTGACTGTATTTCTAATGGCGATAAAAATTCCCCTCTGTTTTTTGGAATAGGAAGCTTCAAAGTACTGACTGAATTGGGGGTGCTTACAGGGTAGATGATGATCCTTTTTAAAGTGCGACTCTTGGACACACAATATGTCGCAGTTATGGAGTAGAGCAGTTCTCCATAGAAAAGTGTGCTTGGCTGGGTGGTTCAGCCCATTTGCATTTATTGAAACTATGTTTACTGGAATGTTGGAGGAAGTGAGGTGGAACAACTCACTGCTCTGTGGGCTGCAGGTGGATGGCTGGATTCGGTGGAGCAGGTCCTGCTGGAGCGTGTGCACGTCAAGTCCACTCTCGTAAGATGTAGGTCTGTTTCCAGGGTGTTCTTTGGTAGGTCAAGGATGGTTGGTGGGTTGCTGGCCAACACAGGTGAGCAGCAGGAAGAGAAAACAAGAGCAAAAGGAAACAAAACAGCAACAAAAAAAAAAAAAAAAAAAAATAAGAAAAACCAACAGTCAAAACTGAGCGACGCAAAAGGTCGCAAATAGATGCTCTTACATTAGCTGTAAGAGCTCGTAAGTGAGTTTAAATGGCTCAGGATGTAAGTTTGCGGCACTTAAAGGTTTGGTAGCCGCTTCAGGCTAGTGGGGGTAAAGTCTGCTGAACTTGGTATGTTGAGCTGTATGCTTGACCGGGGAGGTGATGGTGATCTTGATCACCAGGCAGGCATCATTTGGTTCTGGGTCTGCGTTGCTCCCTATTGTGCCTTCTCTGTGGTTGGGGCGCGTCACCTCTAGGAATGAGGTTAGGGTTATCAGGAGGGTCCACCATAGACAAGTCTTCTGAAGACATTGCGGAAGTGACGAAACACGTCAGCTGGAATGCAGGGTACGCTGGGCCATGTCCTGTTGGTATGCAAGCTGACATTGTCTCAGTTGTGGCGACCACGGGCGAACATTGCATTTGAGGTGCACTTGTCTATGGTGGTGGCCAATAAACCTTTTTAGAGGAGACGCGCAATGAGAGTTTTTCTTTTCCTTTTCTTTGCCACATACCGGGGAAAGAGAGCAGTGAAGCCATAAGTGAACGGGTGAAAGGACGCTTACCCACGGTTGGGTGAGAGACCGCAAGCGCATATTGACTCCTCCAAGTCCTATGACTGTGAGGGTCAATAGGGTCTGGTAAGTAGGGCACCCCTACTTTATTATCTGCACAAGGTGATCTGGACATGGCACAAGCACAAGCACTTTGATACACACAAGGGAAAGAATTATTAACCAGCATGGAAATGTATTAGCACCAAGTCACTTGAAGACTGGAATGCACTTTATATTGGACTATACTACACTTTGATACACAATATATATCAGCGCCTACCTATATGCAAATAACATTAGTCTATAAACAATATAAGTGCATAAATCATTGCTGTGCAAATTAATATTGAAGGAGAAATAATAAATCCTCAAGAGGGGGGGCTGCAGAACCTCAGGTCATAAACCTGCTTGACAATGGAGATGGAAATATCAGCGCCAACCCCAAACAAAAAAGTCCAAGCAAACTATAAAATCAACACAGTTCATATGGTGCAAAAAACGGTGCTCCAAATAAAGTGCTCTTCAGTGCTCAGCATAGACATTCAAGTGTATGGTGAAGCGTGACTGGTGACCCCCTATATTGCCCGCACTCACCAGATGCTATGGACCCACTGCTTTTCAGTCAGTGGGTCAAACAGGCTGAAGGGGGCTTATAATCCAATCCGACCGGGACCACAATAGGAAATCCGAATTCCAAGGCACTCAAAGGAAATAAAAACAATCCATAGTGCAGACTGCTAAACAGCATTTATTTGCGCAAATGTAAAATCTACTTACAAAATCAATCTGAAAAACAAGCCTCTGGTAAACGTTCTCGTTCCCGAAAGTTCGTATGGCGTGCATTCCACCCGCAACCACGCTGTGGGAAGTGACGCCAGTGACCGCGACAGACCCGGAAGTGACGTCAATGTGTTTCGCTCGTCAAAGGAGCGTCATCACGGACGATCTTCCTGTCTGTCGCTTACACCATATATCTCCAGTAGGCCCGCCCACAGGTCCGAACCAGTAAGAACGGACCACCAAGGAAAAACTTACAAGGGACTGCCACGGTCACTGTGAACGCCATCTAGTGGCAACCCGGCAGAACGCACCCCACAAACCTTTGTTAAAAAATGTGATAACATCCCGTGAGCAACACACATGGCACTGCAGAGACTGGCCCCACTCAGCGTACTCTAGACTACCAGTGTACCAATACAGCCCACATAAAAAGCAGGTGTGCCCAGTGGATGTCAATTAAACAAATAAATTGATTAAAATACAAAGCATGTTATAAAATACATATATCTAAAAAATATATATAAAAAATACATATATAAAAAACACACAGCATCTAGCCTGTAATGTAAAAGCATTATAATAAATGGTTCTAATGTTATATAAATACCCACTCACATATGGCATAATTGAAAAATTATTGTGAGGATAAATACATAAATGAATGTTATTAACAAATACCAAAACTAACATAAAGCAGCAGATATGACAATTACCAATTAGAGAGGAAACAAATGACATCAAGATCCACATTTAAACCCAGCGGAACCAAAGTCCGCATTCTGTGGATCCACTGGGATTCATTCTGGGATATGGCTTGAGTCATGTTGCCTCCTCTCCAGTGTCTCTCAACCCTATCAATCCCACAAAATTGTAAATATCTGGGATCCCTGTCATGGACTAATCTAAAATGATTGGATAAACTATGGTGTCTAAAACCCTTTTTTATGTTTACCACATGCTCACGCAATCTGACTTTTAGTTTGCGTGTCGTGCGACCCAGTTATTTTAGGCCGCAGGTACAACCTAACAGGTAGGTGACATGGGTGGTGTCACAAGAAATAAACTTTTTAATCTCATATGTCTTCCCTGTGACTATGGATTCAAAACTTTTTGTGTACCGTTTCCTAAAGACAGAAGTAGTACAGATAGAACATCTACCACAACTATAGAAACCCACACTATCTAAGAAAGTGCAAGTCTTGCAAGGTGGATCAACAACATTAGGTGCTAACTTTAATCTCAGAGAGGGGGGTTTGGTATATACAAAAAGCGGTTTTACTGGTAAGATCTGAACCAATTCTTTGTCTCTCATCAACAAAGGCCAATGACTTTTAATTATCTGTTCAAATTGTCGATACTCTCTAAAGAACGGTGTCATCAAAGATATACTAGGATCAAACAAATTTGTCTTGTGTGATTGAAACAAGGATTCTCTATCTAGGCCTCTGACTGAATCTCTAATTGTTTCTAGTTTCTTGTGGCTGTAGCCCTTTTCCACAAACCGTTGGATGATGGTTTCAACCTGTTTATCATAATCATCAATCTTGGCACAGTTTCTCCTGATTCTCAACATTTGTCCCCTGGGGATGCCATCAAACCATTTAGGGTGATGGCAACTCCCCAGGGGAATGTAGCCATTTCTATCTACTTCCTTAAAGAAAGTCTTGGTAAAGAGCATGTTCCCACTAATGAAGATGGTCAGATCTAAATAGTTGATACTTTCATCTCCTGTTTGTTCAGAAAAAGTGATGTGCAATGGGTTGTCACCCATTTTCTTGATGAACTGTATTAGAGATTCCTTAGGACCTGCTCATACGATTAAGATATCATCTATATATTGTCTGAACATTCTTAACCCAGGGGGGGGATTGGCAAAGATGGCTTTCTCTTCCCACCAGCTCATTACCAAGTTGGCTACTGATGGGCATATTTAGCCCCCATTGCCACTCCCTTGATCTGTCTAAAATACCTCTTATCAAACCAAAAGAAATTGTGACTCATGGCTAATTCGAGGAGATCCAAAATAAGTGATTTTTGTTCTGTAGCTAGTTCTGTGTCATTTAATGCCCATTTTACCGCTTCAATGGCATGGTCCTGCTGGATACTTGTATATAATGAGTTAACATCTATACTTGCCAACAGACAATTCCCTTCAATCACCATTTCATTGAGAGACACCATAAGGTCCTTGCCATCCTTAAGATAGGCAGGGTATTTTTTAGTTAACGGTTGTAAAAACGTGTCTATATATTCACCTGTTCTTGCGACAACAAAAGAGAAGCTAGATATTTGATACCTGATGCACCAAAAACAGCAGTGATATACCAGCTTCCAAAAATACATAAAAACCTACCAAACCCCCGGGGAGACCTATCATCAGCGGGGTTGATTCTCTGTTCGCAAGAAGAGGTGAATATATAGACACGTTTTTACAACCATTGCCGGGTGGAACGCACGCCATACGAACTTTCGAGAACATTTACCAGAGGCTTGTTTTTCAGATTGATTTTGTAAGTAGATTTTACATTTGCGCAAATAAATGCTGTTTAGCAGTCTGCACTATGGATTGTTTTTATTTCCTTTGAGTGCCTTGGAATTCGGATTTCCTATTGTAGTCCCGGTGGGATTGGATTATAAGCCCCCTTCAGCCTGTTTGACCCACTGACTGAAAAGCAGTGGGTCCATAGCAATATAGGGGGTCACCAGTCACGCTTCACCATACACTTGAATGTCTATGCTGAGCACTGAAGAACACTTTATTTGGAGCACCGTTTTTTGCACCATATGAACTGTGTTGATTTTATAGTTTGCTTGGACTTGTTTGTTTGGGGTTGGCGCTGATATTTCCATCTCCATTATACTACACTTTAATTATAATCTCTACTATTATTATTGAATTTATATTGGAATATATTGCACTTTAATTATAATTTCATTATTATATTGAATATGGACAATATGGTGTTACGGAATTAAGGGATGTAATGTTTATCCTTTGACATATTTTGAATATAGATCTAGGCTATTTGCACATTTGTCACAGACAAAGCACCATTTTGCACATTTGTTATTTGTATTAGAATTTTTTAACACTAATATGTGACACACTTTACCAATATTTTATAGGAGAGCACAGTGGGAGTTGTTTTGAACACATTAGTGGATAAACTAGCAAGCGCTGTTACCCATTACACCTGATTACAATCCCTCACATAGGTGAGGATATAACAGCAGCTGCAGATTAGCTCATCAAACTGTAGCGCGGGAATTCCAGTTATGATACCACATAGGTGAAGAAGCTGCATGCCTTTTTCCAGGGACGAGATAGCAAGGTTGTTCCCGTTATGTGTGATCAGAATTGTGGCCGGTGGTGCCATTTATATTGCAATTTATGGTTTAACGGGGCTTTGGTAGCCATTTTCAGTTCCCATGCGGGTTTGCAAGGTATGCTTAGAGACATCCGGATAGATTTGGACTCTTTCATATGGTGCAGGAAAGACGTTTAACGAACGGGCTTTGGCTAGGATCTGTTCATTGACAGTGAAAATGTGTACCCCCATCAGGATGTCCCTTGAGATATTATCCTCTAGGTGGCTGGGTTTGGGGATCCTATGGATCCGGTCAATGATCAGGTCCATCAGAGAGAGTGTGGGCAGGATGGCGGAGAACAGATCGGTGGCGTATTTCTGTAGGTCGTCGGGAAGGACTGATTCAGGGACCCCTCGCAGCTTGAGGTTGTGATGTCTGCTGCAGTCCCCGAGGTCCACCAGCTCGTCCCTGATCCAGGATGTGTCTGTGTTTGATCGGTATAAGCGTCAACTAAATCGTCGACTGTATGGGCACATTCAGTGAGCTTATTTTCTAGATGTTGGACCCTGTCTCCCATTTGGTGCATTTCATTAGACTTTCTGTTAAAAATAGAAGAGAGGTTGGCCATAAGCAAGGACTGTAAGGACAGCAGCATGTCCTTCATGGTCGTGTCCAGGGCCGGCTGGCCCAGAGAGGGTAACGTGTGGAACAATGTGGAGCTGCTGGCTGTGATCTAGGCCTGAGGCCTGTGCGCCTGTACTCACTGTGTCTGGCGAGTGGTGGGGAGAATCCAGGCGCATTCTGGCCTTGGTCGGACTGTTCCGGGGTGAGATGGGGGTGAATGCCGCTCTATTTCTCCCTGGATTTCCGGGAGGTCCGTATAGGCCGTGTTGGGGGATCTGCAGCTCCTAGTTAGAGTTTATACACAACGTGAGCAGAGTCCTTAAAAGGGATGTCTCTAGTGTAAGAGAACTGACATTGTGGAGAGTCGACTGTATCCTGTGGACGAAGGAAGTTTGAGAAGGTATTCCATCGTTTCTCGAAGCGGGATGTTGCGGGAGGATAGTTGAAGTCTGTTAGGAGTTTTTCTCTCCGAAGCTGCGTAGTGAGCTCCTGCGTCACTTGGGACAACGAAGGGGTAAAGGAAGAGATCCAGTTCTTTAAGATTGCTTTTCTGGCTGTGAAGAGGCAGATGAGTATCCAGTCTTTGTGGTGGTGGGACATATGGAGTGGAGGTTTCCATTTATGATTGTCCCAGTAGCCAAAGACCATAAGGAAAGGGTCTCTGGGTACCTGAAGTTTAGTTACCCTGAAGATGAAGTTTGAGATCTCATCCCAGTAATTGGAGATAGCTGAGCATGACCAAAATCGGTGCGTGAGTGAGGGTTTCTGGTGATTGCAGAGTGGGCACGACATAGAAGAAATGTCTTGAGTGTCTATCAGGAAGGGCTTGTGGGCCCGATGTAGAATCTTTAATTGGGTTTCCCTCCATACTTCGCAAGGAGAGAGGTTAATTGTGGTATTGAATCCCCGGAGAAGTTTATCTGTAAGATCTGGGTCGGCAAAATCTTTTCCCCAGTTCTTGATGGAGGTGGTGTTGAGTGGGGTTGCTGTTTTGGCTAGCAGAGGTTTGTAAATCTGTGATATGCTATAAGATCCTGAGCCCATAAGGGTATCAATGAAAGAGGAATTAAATCTCTTCGCTTTGTCGGTACAAGAGGAGCGGATGAAGTGAGTACATTGCCAGAAGTTGAATAGATGAGATTTGGGTAAGGAATATTTCAGAGCTATGCTGTCGAAGGGGAGAATATCTCCCGTAGTCGGATGGCAGAGATTGTAAAAACTTGTTAAGCCATTTCTGTTCCATAGTTCAAATGCTTGGTGCATCAGTCCGGGTGGAAAATTTGGGTTTCCCTGAATGGGGAGGTGTCTGGAGATGTATAAAGGGACCTTTAGAATTTTTCAGACCTCTCTCCACGCTATGATCGTGTCTCGTAGCAGGAGGTTGTTTTGCAGGTTGGGTGTAAGTAATTTCCGAGGCGAATAGAGAAGGGCTTTAAGTGAGTACGGTAGTGTTATAGAAGATTCTAGGAAGGGGTTAGCATATCTGGATTCGTTTCTAGACCAGTCTAATCAAATTCGTAGGAGGCACGCCAGATTATACAATCTAATATTGGGTAGGCAGGCGCCCCCTTGATCCTCTTCTTTAGCTATTTTCCGTTGCTGTATAGTTAATATACTATTTGCAGATACATTTACCAATAAAGCATGATATACATCAGGACTTGCCACTGTCATAGCAATTATGGGTTTGTGACGTACACTAGGGGGAATCATAGCACATATCCAGCAATCTGTGGGATTGAATTGAGTACTGATCACCTCATGTAATTGGATCATTCTGTTCAAGAAGGCCTGGCCTCCCACATACATCGGGCTCAGGATTAATATCATCCGGACACCCTGCCATACTCCCATCTTCCTCCTCCACAGATGATTTATTTTAAAAACTAAAAGGACACAATTAATGTTCTTCCTAAGAACCACCTGCCAAGATTTGGGGCCCCCTTTGAGGCCTAGAATCCTTGAGCTAGCCTGATTGCTCAGGTACCATGGCTTTATGCATGTGTTTACAGTGTGATGCATGCATCCAAACATCTCTGCCCCCAAGCTTTAAAATAATTGGGGTCACCATTACCACATGATGGGGTCCTGTCCACCTGGGCTCAAGACCTTTCCTCTGGTGCTTCTTAACGTGATTGTAAAGGCTAATTTTCTTTTTAAAAAATAACAAACATGTCATACTTACCTCCTCTGTGCAGCGGTTTTGCACAGAGTGGCCCCTAACCCTGTCTTCTGGGGCCCTCCAGAGGTGCTCTGGGCTCCTCCTCTTCTCAAGTGACCACCAGGCTCCAAAAAGCATCTCATAAGGAGATATCTTTTCTTTCTGTTTTGGAGTAGTTCTTAAAGAGAACAATGCAACTAGTAATATTTGTAACCAATTCAATCCTGTCTAAGCTTTAATTTCCTCAATTTTGCTTTTAGCCACTTCAGCCCCAGAAGGATTTTTTTTTTTCAATAAAGGTTTTTATTGAGAATAAACAAACATAGGCTTGTATAAGTATACATTGTGTGCATGAAACGTTAATAGAGAAAGCAGTTGACATTTGATTGTTTCAATTTGTTGTAGCATATGTACAGTTGACAAAATAAAAAGGAAGAATAAAGACAATGGATAAAATAAAGTGATTTTCACACAGAGTAAATTTAGTAAATTTTCACACATAGTAAATCTACCAGACCTAGAGCTTGTCATGATGTATGTGATTAAGTAATGGTGTTTTATATTCCAGAATTGATGTATTGTGATGTAATGGTATGTAGAGTTAGTCAGTTAGTGTTTTTGTCTTGTTACTTGTGTTCACTGATGTTGTAGTGGGGGTTTGCTTTGATTTTTGTTATGATTCGAGTATATCAGCGTAACCTTTTGAGACCTTAAATGAAGCCCATGGTTTCCATAATTTATGGAATTGTATGGCATTTTCTTTTTTTATTGCCACTGTTTCTTCCATCCCCATAATTCCATTTATTTTTATTATCCAACTTTTAGTAGAGGGCGTTAGAGTGGATCTCCAGGCAAGTGGTATAAGAGTTTTGGCCGCATTAAGCATATGTCTTATTAATGATTGTTTGTATGTCCTATAGGAGAGGTTGCTGATGTTTAATAGGCAAAAAGGGGCATCGAGTTCAATTTTTGTATCTGTTATACATTTAATCCAAACAATGACTTCCCTCCAAAACGTTTGTATTTTATGGCAAGACCACCATATGTGAATAAATGTCCCCACTTCTTTTTGGCATCTCCAACATTTATTTGATACATTTTACATCCAATTATTAAATTTCACGGGTGTGATATACCATTGAGTGTGAATTTTGAAAGATGTCTCTTGTATACGGGTGCTTAGGGAACATTTGTGGTTGAAAACACAAGCTTTCTTCCATTGTTTCTCTGAGATTTGGATATTAAGATCTTGTTCCATTTAGGTTTGTATTTATCTGTGGTTGTTGAGCTTGGTTGAGAGATCCAGTTGTAAGCCAGCGAAGTGGCTCCTCTGAGTGGGGTTTGATCAAGGCAATTTTTTTTCTAGGTTTGTTAGTGGTCTTGTCATATATTTTTTATCTTCGTTATTCTGGATAAAGTCATATATTTGGATGTAGGCCCAGTAGTTTAGTGACTGGTTGGCTAGAGTCTTAGTCAGTTGTTGATAAGTAAGTATGTTGCCTTTGTTTATGCAGTCATGTATCAGTAGGGGTTTGTTTTTTTTTTGTTAGTAGTAATTTTGTGTTCATCATACCCGGAGGAAATTCAGGGTTCCCTGCTATGGAAGTGAGCGGACTTATAGATGATGAAAGTTGGTGGGTTTCAAGGTTTTTCAGGCAAATTTTCAGGGTGGTGCTAATCAGGGGGTGATTTTGGATTTCTTTGGGGTAGTGTTTGGGTGAGGACCAGGGTAGATATTGAGTGAGGGTCTTTCTTCCCTTGAGTTCTAGTTGGACCCATTCTTTGTTGGTGGCATGACAATGCCAGTCAAAGAGTCTAGTGATGTGAGTTGCGTAGTAGTATTTTTTGAAGTCTGGTACTCCTAATCCTCCCTTGTTTTTGGGTAGTGTAAGTAATTTTAGTTGAACACAAGGTTTTTTATGTGCCCATATGAAATTTCTTTTAGCCTTAGTAAGTTTTTTAAAGAATTCATTTGGAATTTCAATTGGTAAGGCATGGAACAGGTACAATAGTCTAGGTAAAATTGTCATCTTTAAGATGGCTGCTCTCCCGAACCAGAAGAATTGTTTCGTGTTCCATAATTTGAGATCATTTTCAATCTTTTTTAGTATTGGGTGAAAATTGTAATGATAGATATTTTTAATGTCGGGTGTCAATTTAATTCCTAAATATTTGAGGGCATTTGTTTCCCATTTATATGGGTAGTTTTGGATAGTGAGTTGTTCTGCCTCTTTTGAGAGTGTTAAGTTCATTGCTTCGGATTTGCTATTGTTTATCTTAAAGTTGGATATGTATTTGAATAGACGGAATGTTTCGTTTAGATTTGGGATAGAAATATGGGGTTGTGAGATGAAGAACAGCAGATCGTCTGCGTAGGCAGCGAGTTTATACTCTTTATTGCCTGTATTGAAACCACGAATATCTGGATTGGCACTTATGGTTCTTATTAAGGGTTCAAGGGTTATGATGAACAGTAAAGGGGAAAGGGGGCAGCCTTGACTTGTACCATTTTTAATGTGTATGATGTCTGAGAGGTAATTATTAATTTTTATTCTTGCTGTTGGTTTGTCATATAATGATTGGATCCATAGCATCATTTTATTCCCAAGCCCAATATGTTTGCAGGTGGCGAACATGTAGTCCCAAGCTACTCTATCAAAGGCCTTCTCCGCGTCGGTTGACAGGAGAAGGCCTTCTGTCTTGTCTTGGCGTATCTTATGTATCAAATTCAATGACTTAATTATGTTGTCTTTCGCTTCACGTCCTGGCATGAAGCCTACTTGCTCCCTACCAATTATCCTCAGAAGTAAGGGTCTCAGTCTACTGGCTAGAATTCCCGCCAATAACTTGAGATCTAAGTTCAAGAGTGAGATTGGTCTGAAGTTTGCACATTTTTTATGGTCTTTGTCTGGTTTGGGTATGACTGTGATTTGAGCTGCTAGAAAATGTGGTGAAGGTTTTGTATTTTTATGTAGAGAATTAAGGGCGTCTTTCAATGGTTTGGAGAGTAATGGTTCAAAGGTTTTATAGTACTGTGAGGTCAGGCCATCTGGTCCTGGACTTTTCCCCGATTTAAGATTTTTGATTGCAGAAGTAATTTCTTCTGATGTGATATCATTTTCTAACTGTTTAGAGTGTAATTGTGATATTTTAGGAAGTTTACTTTTAAGGAGGAAATCGTTAATGTTTTTTTCTCTTTGGTCTGGTATTTTTTTTGTTTTGTTTTGTGGTGGTAAGTTGTATAGTTCCGAATAATAGTTTTGGAAAATTTTAGCGGTTTTGGTTGTATCGAATGTTTCAGTTCCTTTTGGATCGTGTATGCTGTTTATGTTAGTTGCGACTTTTGTATCTTTCAGAGTTCTGGCTAGGTATTTGCTGCTCTTATATACATATTCATAATAAATTGCTTTTTTGAGATATAATGATCTTTTTATCTTGTTGTCTAGGAGGGTCTGTAATTCTTTCCTCGTCTCAAGCAATTTTTGTTCTGTTTTGATTGCCAATGTTTGTTTGTGTGTGTTTTCTAGATTATGTATTTTTGTCAGGAGGTAGGTGATGTGAGTTTCCTTTTCTTTTTTCTTTTTTGAACCCCATTTAATGAAGTTCCCTCTTATTACACATTTGTGTGCTTCCCATGTTGTTAGGGGTGAGGTATCTTGAGGTTGATTATTTAGGAAATAGTTAGTTATTTCTCTATTTGTGTCGGTTAGTACTTCGGTGTCCACTAATAATGCAGGGTTTAGTCTCCAATTAAAGATTTTCGGATCTTGTGACTTGGTGCTTAGATGAATTGAGATGGGGGCATGGTCTGATAAAAGGATATTGCCTATATTAGCATTTTTTAGTGTTGGTAAGTCTCTTTGTGAAATAAATAGGTAATCAATTCTCGTGTATCTCTTGTGAGGTTTTGAGTAGAATGTGTAGTCTTTTTCATTGTGGTTTAGTAGTCTCCATGTGTCTAGTAAGGTAACGATTGCAAAAGTAGATTTTTTTTAGTATTCTATAAGTTATGCTAGTCTTGCCTGATGATGTATCTTGTTGTGGATTCAAGGGGACGTTAAAGTCCTAGCCTAGAATTATACATCCTTCTGCAAAACTTTTCAATTCGTCTATCACTAGCTGACAAAATGTGATATGGGCTTTATTGGGGAAGTACACGTTCACTAGTGTGGTGGGGATAACTGACAAATAACCTTTTAGGAACACGTATCTGCCGTCTGGGTCTGTATGGGCATTTTCTGTTTGAAATGTTGAATTTTTGCTCAATAGGATTGATACGCCTTTTGTCTTAGCGTGTGGGTTAGTTGAGTGGTATGCATGTGTAAAAAAGTTGTTTGTCATTTTAGGTATTTGTGATCCTCTAAAGTGGGTTTCTTATAAGAAAACTATTTGAGGGCTGTTTTTTTTAAGCTCTCTCAGGATTTTTTGTCTTTTTTCTGGTGTGCTTAGGCCATTTACGTTGTGTGAAATGATAGTAGGGTATTTCCCTAAGTGTGAATAGGCCATGGTAGGTGTTTACTCTGTGTGAAATTGATCAGTAGTTAGTTATATAAAGTATCACGTGTAAGGTGATAGGTAATGAAGAAGGGGGTTAGATCGGTTACAGAAGAGTTTTCACGATGTGTATGATAACTGACACTAAACATTAGTGTCAGAAGATACTTGTTTGGTTAGAAATTTGGGTGTTATTGAGGTATTAATACTGTCTGTATTTGTTTCTATTAGGGGTTTGAGGAAGCGGTATCCTTCGTGGGTTGGCTCTCGTTGCTATTAATTTGAGTGTTAGTGAGTCATGTAAAGGCCACCAGGTAGTTTGTATATGTATATTTGGACTTCTTTTTGTATAAGTTAACAAGATTGAGCTAATTTTATTCTGAAAGGAAGTTTGGATTTTACGTGTATGGATTATCTCCAAGTTTGAGAGTTGGAGTTTTTGTTCGATATTTGGATTAATAGTTTAAGAAGAAAGTGAATATAGTGTGGGGTGTATAATGGGTGAGGGAAGTTTCAATCTGAGGTAGTTGTATAAAATATTTAGCCTTTCTATTTTAAACAACTTAACAGTACATTCTCTAAAATAATTTACTTGGCGCTTCGCGTCATGTAACAATGAGAGCTACATCCCAAAAATTCCAGCTGTCAAATGTTGATGGATTTGAGATTTTATTATATCTTTATCATGTGTCAAGGTCACTGCAACAGGCAGTAATGATTTTACGCTGGGTTAGGTGGGATGTAACTCAAGCAATCTAAGAAAACATTTAAACAGATATAACCTGAAAGAATTAAATGAGTTAAGCATAAAGCATATGATTCATCAGAACGTAATGTTTCAAGTCTACGAGTAAGATATCCTTGACTGTTGTGTTTTAAACGTGGTGTCTATTGAGACTTTCTTGTAAGTAATAGTCATGTTTGAAATAAGGCATTTTAAGTTTTTTTGTGAATAGAGTGATCTTGTGCCTAAAAATACCTTACAGTGGGTCCATCTCTAATGATTAAGATCATCTCTCTTCACTCTTTGTATCTTCGTTGCGGAAAGTAGAGATCTATACTGTAGAGGTTATTCAGTTATATAATTAACCAAAAGTACATATTGTTAATAACAGGTTATCTGAATTCTGTGAGTGTATGGAAGATATTTCTGAATGTCTCCTTTTTGTATGAAGTGAGGATGAGAAGGAGTTAGTAAAGTGTGTCTTTATCCTGGTATATCATAGTATACGGGGTCTTTATGATTGTAGGATGTTGACCTCTTGTGGGTGTCTGTATTATTGCAGATTGTAAAATTGTTCTTATAGATCTGTTACTTTACATTGAGTCTAAGTCCGTAGGTCTGGATTGTTTCTTCTCCTTTGTTTCTTCGAGTTTTGTGTATTAGTCTTTTATGTTGACTACTCGTATCTAAGGGTCTTTAGTATGTCGTCGTCTTGATAAATTCTGAGTTTAAATGGTGATTTATTTTATTTCAAGGTCTGAAAATAGTTTCAGGTTGTGATTCATGTTAGTGTTAGTTAGTATAAATTCCAGAGTTTTTCTGAAATTGTGATCAGTTGTCCTGCTTCAATAATGGTTATCTCTCATTCTGGGTGTTTTTGATGCAGGTGTTCCTGATGCTTGTCCTTCTTGTTGTTTTTGTTTCTTCCCTTTTGGATATGTGGGTTTTTGAGGTGTAGAGCCAGGAAAGGGTGTCGTTGTTGGGATTTGTGGAGGTAGGCGAAATTCCTGATACCACTCAGGTAAGTCTATTAGATCGCTTTGAATGGCGACGCAGAAGAGTGGGATGTCTTCTGGGGTGCGTAAAAGGACTTGTTTGCCTTCAACCGTGATCTGTACAGCGAAGGGGAATTTCCATCTGCATGGGATCTTTTTTTCTTTTAGGATTTCCAAAATTGATCTAACCGCTCTCCTGTTCTTTAGTGTTATGGGTGATAGGTCCTGGAACAGTTGAATGATTTCTCCGTTAAAAAGGATTTGGTCATTTTGTCTTGTCGAGTCCATAGGCCTTTCCAAGAGGTTATTAAAGATGGAGGTAAGGACTGGTTTTATTTCTTCTGCGTTTATAGCTTCTGGTATCCCTCTTATTCTGATGTTCTTTCTTCTTCCTCTGTTGTCGAGGTCCTCCATTTGTCTATTAAGGGTGATCAATGTTGGGAGTGTAGGGTGGTTACTCTGTCAAGTCTCTTTATGGCTCTGTCTCTTTGTTTTTCTGATTTCTCTATTGATGACATTTGTTCGGTCATTGCTGATATTTCCGCTTTAAGTTCAGATATTGCTGATGAAAAGGACTTTTTAATATCAGCGGCTATTTCTGTCATGTCTCTGTAGGTTAAAGGGTGGTCCATATTTGTTGTACTTCTTGTCGGGCCTTCAGAGGCTGCTAAAGATTCATCATCACAGTCTTCTTCATCTGTGTAATCCTGTGGTTGCGTGTTCTTAGGACCTTCCAGGTTCCTGCTTTTTGGGGTGTTTTTAAAGATGTCAGCAATGTCAGGGCTAATGAGCTTGCTAATGAGCGGTGTTGTCTTGTTTGTGAGTTAGATTGTGTGCTGGTTTTTTGATATTTGCCCATCTTGTTATTTTAGAGAACTACGTGGTGCCCTTATTGTTTGTTCACATGGATGTCATTTCCCTTGGCGTCAGAGTTAGAGAAGAGATGTATGTCCGGTAGGTCATCAGTTACTGGGTATGCCAGTATAGATCTTGTTTGTGGTTTTTTCAGTTTCTCTCTGTCTTAAATGTTTTCAGCAGAGGATTTACTGTGGTGGAGTAGAGTATTATGTCCGCTGGTTTAGGGAGTTTATTTAGTTGAATTTCTCCTCTGTGTATTGTCTAATCTGAAGCCCCAGCAGGTCCCGGGCCAGAACTGTGAGTTCCAATGATGTCAAGATTGAGATTTCAATAGGTTCCAATCTTGCTTTTGTTATCAAATGTGTCAATAATGTTGGTGCTGCTAGTTGCTTATTGATGGTCTTATTGATGGTCTGTGACATTGCCTCCTAATGTTCCAAGATGTATATGGATATGCTGTGGAGGTTAGGTGATTGGGGATTGCCTGTTAGATGTTCTCAGTGACATTTTGTCTGTCCTGCAACCATAGAGTGGAGGAGGTTGTTGCACAGTAAGTAGTTGTTTTATGGCCACAATAATCCTCTTGCAGGTCAGTTATGATGTGTGTGGAGGTGGTGTCACTATTGTTGTGGTCTGTGTGGGGGTCGCTCTTTTCCTTTTTACTGCGGTCTTTTTACTGTGATCGGCGTGTCTCATCCGCGGGTAGCGGCTAAATTTAGTCCGGTATCCGCCGGAGGCTTATTGAGGCCTACTAGTATGGCGGCGTCTGAATGACAGAGAGTTATCTGACTCTTTTACTCTTAAACCTCTTGGTCAAATCTCTTGATAAGGGTCTTATTATAAAGCTAAGGGTTATGGTGGACTATTGTTGGAGAAATAAAGTCTCACCAAGCCTTTGAAGCCGTGGATTCCTCTGGATGGATGTTGTCTCTGGCAGAGTTTGTCCAGAACACGTCCGCCATGAAGCTCCACTAGCGACGCCCCTCAGCCCCAGAAGGATTTACTCCCTTCCTGACCAGAGCACTTTTTGTGATTCGGCACTGCATTGCTTTAACTGACAAATGCATGGGCGTGCAATGTTGTACCCAAACAAAATTGCCCTCCTTTTTTTCCCACAAATAGAGCTTTCTTTTGGTGATATATTGTCACCTCTGCGGTTTTAATTTTTGTGCTATAAACAAACAAAGTTCGACAAATATGAAAAAAATACAATATTTTTTACATTTTGCTATAATACATATCCAAAAAAATATAAAAAAAACTAATTTATTCATCAGTTTAGGCCAAAATGTATTCTTCTACATATTTTTGGTAAATAAAATCACAAAATGTGTTTATTGATTGGTGTGCACAAAAGTTGTTGCGTCTACAAATTATGAAAATTGATTTATGGCGTTTTTATTTTTTACTGGTAATGGCGGCGATCTGTGATTTTTTTTTTTTAAACATTAGTTTTTTATTGAATTTTTTCAACAATACATAGGTAAGCAGTAGAGTATGAATGAGAATTAGCTGGGGGTTGTGAAGGAACATGCAAGTTCCGATTATGCAAAATAACATATAGTTTGTTGGAAAAATAACATCATTATAAAGTACTTGATTCTAAGAGCATCGGTACTATGTACTTGGATGATAACTTCGCATAGTCAAGGAAGTGTGGCATAACAAACAGGATTAAACATTAAGGTAACTTTTACAGTTCCAGTTTAGTAACAGAGTAATATAACTGCTAAAAGGGGTAAGGTTAGAAGAGGGGGAATAGAAGGAGGAAAAATAATAGGAAGAATAATAGGGAGAATAATAGGAAGAATAATAGGAACATGTACGCTGTATATATAAGGCAAGGGTCCACTCGGCAGAGATAAAATAGTGTCATTTGTTAGACCATATCAACTTGGTTGATAATATATCAGGTAACATTGAGCTGTTCCCTCCAGACTTCCCAGTGTTTGATGAAAAGTTTAAATTTTTTCAGGTTATTGATTATAAGGGATTCGTATCTGTAATGAGTATGAACTAAAGGTAGGATCTCTGAAGGATTAAGGACTTTGTCGGATTTCCAATTTCTAGTAATCAAGGATTTTGCAGCAAGGAGGATATGTGTGATAACTGCTCGGAAGTCTGGGGGGAAGTTCCCCACTCCCAATCCAAAGAGGGCCAAGGCCGGGTCTGGCCGTGTAAGACACCCTGTGATTGAGGGCATTTTTCTGAATACACCCCTCCAGAAATTGGTGAGGCTTTTGCAACACCAGAAGATATGCATAATGTGTCCGATCTCTCCGCAACCTCTCCAGCAAAGTGGGGAACAAGTATTTGAGAATTTGGATATTCTAAGAGGGGTGAGGTACCACCGCAGGGTTAATTTCTGATAGGATTCCCAGTGGTTTATGCATTTGGAAGAACTATAGGTTATTAGGGCTGCTTTACGCCATTGTTGGGGTGTGAAAGTTCAATTAAGTTCAGACTCCCATTTTAGGTGGTGGGAGGATTTAGAAAATAGCAGTTTTTGATGGGGGAGGTTGTAGAAAAGGGAAATGCCCTTATTCTTTTGTTCAGTATCTGTAAAGAATTCCCATGCTGACTTGTGCAGTTGGATTTTACAAGTTGTCAAGGAGCGGAGGAGATGGGAAACCGATCAGAGATTTTTATCGGGACTGCGATACTGCGGCAGACAGATCTGACACTTTTTGGCCCTTTTTTGGGACCATTGACATTTATACAGTGATCAGAGCTAAAAATAGCCACTGATTACTGTATAAATGTCACTGGCAGGGAAGGGGTTAAACTGTAGGGGCAATCAAGGGGTTAAATGTTTTCCCTCACTATGTTCTAACTGTGGAAAGGCCGGGCTGGCAGGGACATGACAGATCACTGTCATATCCCCTGACAGAACGGGAAACCGCCGTCTTTACATTGGCCTTTGTATTAGGCGATCTAAACCCGCGACCTATGGCCACACTCATGCAGCGCACAGTGGTCATGAGAGTATGCCGGCTGAGGCGCACGCCCGCCCACAACTGCGGCTGCCCGAATCGCCATTTATATATTGCGATTTGCGTAGCGGAGCAACTTTGTAGCAATAAATCTACGTGACGCGGTCGGCAAGTGGTTAACAGTCTGTTATATTTTTCTACTTTACCACTTGCAGCAGGGTTGTATAGCGTATGCAGGCCTATCACTCTCTATTGTTTCTGGAATTCCATTCCTGCACACTACCTCCTGTATCAGTTTCTTAGTGGTTGCTGTTGCTGTAGCCTTCCCCACTGAGAAGGCTTCCAACCAGTTTTGCCATTGTCTTAATACATGGTGCAAACCACATTTTCAAAATTATATCAACCATCTGTCCTTTGGCAACATGATAGGGGAGATGTGCCATAGAACATAAAGCAGAATACATAGAATGAGGGGCACAAGATCTTTCATCCTCATGATGCCAAATACCCTTTTCATCCTGTTTGCAACCCGCCTTTTTTCCATTTACTTATCTCTTTTTGGAATGCTGCATCTTGTAATTTCTTTAATGTTTCCTCATCAGGTATACTTTTCAAGAAACACACTTGTTTATTTTTCCCATCGTATAGAGGGAATAGAGCAGCTTCCTTAGCAGCTTTATCTGCCCTTTGGTTCCCACAAGCACAGACAAGCATATGTTATGTAAGTAAAAATACCCAATCAGGCCCGTGTCTTGTCTGCTGTTATGAGGCCGTAAAGACCATAATAACATTAGCTAGCGTATGAGTCAAATGGCACCAAATAATGAATAAAGCTTCTTACCTTAAGTTCCCTATTTTACAGGAAACCTGTAAAATCAACCATCAGATGAGAGGTTCCAAATTATATTTATTTACTACGTAATTATTGTTGTACATAATTGTGGAGTGCACATACATACAAGGCCGTCAAGGTATGCTCTGATCAGATAGATCTCAGACCACCCTTTTATAGGGTTTCTTATTACAAGCAACATACATAGGTATGGTACTTTCCTTGATAAGCACATTAGCCAAACAGGACATGTTTATGAGCAAAAGACATTCTAAAACCATCTCAGAAATGCCATATTAGCTATTTGTGTAAAATGGAGGATATAACCATAATAATTATCATACCCAATATATACCAACTTACAAATACAGTATGTATGTGTATCGATATTAACCACTATTAATGTTTACTGTAGTGTGAATCAGTTAGTATCATACATTGTCCCTACACACTCATCAGTGCCTCCTGATCAGTGCCCACCAGTGCTGCCTCATCAGTACCCATCAGTGCCACCTATCAATGCCAGACAGTGCCTATCAGTGCAACCTATCTATGTCCATCAAAGCAGCCTATCAATGCCCATCAGCGCAAATCAAAGAGAAAAATTACTTGTTTGGAAATTTTTTTAACAAACTATGAAAACTGTTTGTTTTTCAAAATTTTTGGTCTTTTGTTGTTTGTTTATCAAACAATAAAAACCCTGGTAGTGATTAAATATCACCAAAAGAAATCTCTACTTGTGAGAAAAAAATGATAAAAATGTCATACAGTGCAGTACAGTGTTGTATGACAACGCAATTGTCATTCAAAGAGTGACAGTGCCGAAAGCTGAAAATTGGCCAGGACAGGAAGGAGGTTTAAGTGCCCAGTAAGGAAGTGGCTAATAATAAAGTGGGTAGAATATATATATATATATATATATATATATATACACACACACAAACACGCTGTGCTGCCACAATACATATATTGCGGTAGAGTGGCACGTGCAGGCACAATCCTGTACATGTATATCATGGTGCCTACTGGGGCTAGGAGGGTCACTGCATGTCTTCTGGGGTGCGCAGCATGACCCTCACAACTGTTGTGTCCACTGGACACAGTGGATTGTGGTTCACAGTACCATTTCGCTTTGAACGGCCCTGGGATTATGTGATCACTATGCGATCAACGGATCACAATGTCTACAAAGCTGTTATGATTTAATCTAATTTATAACAGCTTTGCTTCCTATACTAGTGAGTTGTGGTTGGCCCACAGCTATCACGTGGTACCTGGGCCCATCACAGCACCATGTACCATGTGATTAGCTTTAGCCAATCACAGATAAGTAGCACAACTGTCATGAATGAAACTCATGAAAATACATGATAGGTCAAAGTATTGCTAGTACACAGATTTTCATTGTATCACCAATCAAAATGTTAACATAAAAAAATGGACTCCACCACCCCGAGTAGTACAGTGTTACTATGGTGACACTGAACTACTTTGATGAAAGTATGTTATATAAATTAAAAATGTATTTCAATAAAAAATCTTTAAGTTTTTGTACACACATTTTTGTTTTTTTTCCATTTTTAAATCACTGTCCTTAGTCAGTATCCCTAATCCCCGCCACACCAGCCATATGCTGATGCATAAGAACAGAGGTCATTTGCTTGGGCCAAGGGCTGGTTCGCACCACAAAAACACACTCCAGATCTGTTCTGGATGCATTTCTGTATGCACATTTTAAATGCATTTTTGATGCGTTCCGTTGCATTTTTGATGCATTTCCAGATGCGTTTCTGGATGCTTCCCAGATGCTTTTTTCTTTTTTTTTCCTGTTTTTATCCCATTGTACTGGGGTCTGGTGCATTTTTGATGCAGTCTGGTGCATTCCAGTCCATTCTTTCCATACCAAATATTTTTTATTAGGTTTTTCATTTCCACAATATTTTATTATGGATATTTGAAGTAGGAATACAGAGAAGGAATACCATAGAGAACCAGAAGTTACATGGGCCCAACAGCCTAAATATATAGATAAAAATTATGGAAATGGCGCTGTCTCCTTGGCGTGTCTGTGTAAAAATTCCATCAAAGATGTGTGTGGGCCTGTGTCTTTGGCACCCTTATTCAAATTACCATGAAGGAAAATAGAAAAATAAGAAAAAAGTGGGTGTCCGTAAATGTCCGTAAATGTCCGCAAAACATAAAATGTGTAAAATCACCTAAAATCACCTGATAAATAAGTACACGAGGAACAGGCAGATATAATACAGATAAAATTAAGGAGAAAAACTGTAAAAATAGAAATTGGTGAATAGTTGAAAAAATCATCCGTAAATGTCCGTATGTCCGTAAAAATAAAAATAAAGTGCTGTGGTGCCAAAATGTGCAAAAACAATCAGTGAACCTTAAATATAGTGCAATGGTTAAGAAAAAAAGGGGGTCTCCAAGGGTGGTTGTGTCTGATTGCGCTATTTTATGCCGCAATAGGTATTCAGAATCAGTATCTTTCTGCTATGCAATTATGACTTTTCCCATATCTTTATTTGAACAAAGAACAGTGATCCTTCTGTGGGTAATCCTTTTGCTGTATAAATAAAAAGTGACTTCCGTGCTTATTCAAGGTAGTAAGGTGACTTCCACGCGTGCTCTCCCGTATGTTCCCACACTTACCAGATGTTTCATACCCCTGCAGGGGTACACGCCTTGGTAAATGGGGTCTTTTGGTCCTCCTTGTTGGGTCCTGGTGTGTTTCTCCTGTGGTTGTGTCCTCAATCAGGATGCCTGTATACTGGACTCTTCCCTCAGTATCCGGCTCAAAAAATGGGGATCAGATACAAATAAAGGAAAGAAAAAGGACGGGGATCCTTGATGGTGAAGTACGTTTCAAACAATGGGGTTTATTGGATAAAAACAAACACAATAAAATCTTCCAAAGCAGCAGTGTAGTGATTGCTTATAAGGCAGTCACTGTATATAATAGCTGGCTGGCTGAGCAGGAATCACCTCTGAGGACGTCTATTCGACGAAACGCGTAAGGCGTGGTCACGTTCATTACGTAATTTCTGGTTTTTGCGTCACTTCCGGTTTTGAAGTTCAGCGCTGTGGAATGCACAGCTAGGAGGAAGGAAGGAGCTCCCACCTTCCTCAAGCAGGTGATTCCTGCTCAGCCAGCCAGCTATTATATACAGTGACTGCCTTATAAGCAATCACTACACTGCTGCTTTGGAAGCTTTTATTGTGTTTGTTTTTATCCAATAAACCCCATTGTTTGAAACGTACTTCACCATCAAGGATGCCCGTCCTTTTTTTCCTTTATTTGTATCTGATCCCCATTTTTTGAGCCGGATACTGAGGGAAGAGTCCAGTATACAGGCATCCTGATCGAGGACACAACCACAGGAGAAACACACCAGGACCCAACAAGGAAGACCAAAAGACCCCATTTACCAAGGCGTGTACCCCTGCAGGTTTTCTCTGTTCTCCACGTCAAAGTCTTAGTTGTTTCAATTAGGGGCAATTAGAAGTCTAACATCTATTGCTTCTCCTTATTCTTAGTAACCCCTTAGAGTCTAAATCACCCAGTTAAAAGATGCTCACTATGGCATGAAGCATCTGATCAACATTGTGACTTCTTATGTATACAGGAGAATCATTTTCACTTGAATTCATCTCCAAAGTGCAACCATTGAAGATTACCACATATATACCAGATGAACATGCCCTATAAAAAAGGTGGTGTTATGGTGGCCATCAGAGATACAGTGGACTCCATCTTCACCACCCTGTTATAGATCCCGCAGGTAATTTTATTATTCTAATATGCTCCATGAATGGTACTAAATATACCCTAGTGAATCACCATGGACCCAATTCCCATCAACTAGCTTTCCTCAAGAAAATACAGTAGAATCTGGCCAAACTTCAACAAGGCTTTTTAATAGTGTGTGAGTACTTTAACTTGGTTCCTGGCTGCCATATAAACTCCATTGCCGAGAGGTCCCACTGTTCCATTTTTCTACAACCATTTTTGCACAAGTATGATCTATGCGACGCTTGGAGATGTCATCATGAGTCTGAAAATGACTACTTTTGTTCCTCTAGACATAACACATACCCCAGGACTGATTTATTTTTAGTAGGCAAGGAGCTGATTTCTTGTGTTTCTAAAGCTGAGATCTACAACATTGACTGGTTGGATTATGTGCGCATCAGTCTGGATATAGAAGACAGAACCCCTTATGGAGATCAAACAAGGCTTTGCTAGAGAACCCTTTTTACTGCGATATTCTGCAGGGGTGCATGACAGAATTTTTTTCAGCATAATGTCTTATCAGTAAAGGACCCTTTTAGTATATGGAATGCTCATAAAGTGTTAATTTGAGGAATCATTATATATTAGCAAAAAAGAGTAAGACATGGCAATTAGATATAAAACACATGGAAGCACAAAATAAAATTAACCCTTCTCCTATTACTAGCTCCTTATTAATTAAAGGTAGGCATGACCTATAGGCCCTACTCTTTCACTCCTTTGAAAAGTCTGTAAGGAGACTAAAAGTCACTTACTATATCTCTGGCAACAAAGCAGGCAAACTCCTAGCGAGGACATTGAAAGGCTGTTATAGTAAATCTAAAATCCCCTTTTTATACCACCTGGTCTCTAAAGCCCAGTTGCATGATCCTCAAGATATTGCAAATGCTTTTAGTGATTATTACTACTCTTTATACAACCTCAAAGATAAGGTCTCTATTTACCAACCTTCCTCTGATTCTATTTAACAGTGTTTATGAAAAACCTATTTACCTTGTGTAAGGGATTAGCTAAGTAGTGGGGTGTGCAGGACCCCCTGGATGGGTCACAGCACTATGAAGTAGGCACGGACAGACAGCAGGATCTTTGTGAAAACAAAAACTGGTTTATTTACATGTCTGCGGTTACAAAGTGCAGGCATCAAAACAGGTACAATAAAACAAAACAGAAAATAAACCCTTGCCACTTTGGGCGTCTAACTACAAAGACACAGGAACCTGACTATTTATTCTGCCACAGTCTACCACCTCCCAGACACTGGCGGTCACAGAGAAAAAAACAGAGGCTTTTAGTCACCCAGATTTAATCTCACCATTGAGAGTATTACTGCTCCCCGGTCTGCAATGGTTCCAGGGTGGAGCCCCTTGTTGAAGCAACCGGGGAGTTTTATAGAGCCCTGAGTGCTTTATCTGTTACACCTGAGCTTGTTGTTAACCCTCATTGAGGCCAAACAGGCTCACTACACAGCACAAATACAAAAGCAATCAGTGTACAGCATAAACCTGGGACAAATATATCTCCCATCCTAGACACAACCCATAGATTTTCCTGGATTCCTGTCACATACCCCCCCCTCTTGTTTCAACCCTAGGGTCGGGACACAGGTTGCTAGGCGCATGTGCACTCGGGACAAAGCATCTGCATTTCCCATTTTAATACCAGGATGATGTTTCACTGTAAAACTAAATTCTTGGAGGGTCAGGAACCACCTATTTACCCTCCTATTGGTCTCTTTGTTCTGTGCCATCCACTTTAATGGAGCATGGTCTGTTACCAGTTCAAATTGTCTACCGGAGAGAATATAAAGCCCATTTTATCACTAAACATTCTTTCTTAAAGTTGGTATAATTTTCTTCATGGACCTTCAATTTCCAGCTGAGGTAAATGACAGCGTGTTCTTCCCCCTTGAAAACCTGAGACAACACAGCTCCTAACCCAACATTTGATGCATCAGTCTGGACCACAAAGTCCCTTGAAATGTCATTCGAGTATAACACTGGCTAACTACAGAAGGCTTGTTTTAAGGACTCAAAAGCTGCTTCTGCTTGGGGTCCATTTGATCATGACAGACTCCTTCCCTTTTGTCAAATTGGTCAGGAGAGCAGCATTTGAGGCAACATGTGGAATAAAGCGGCGATAATAGCCAGCGATTCCTAAAAATGCTTGAACCTGCTTCTTATTAGTGGGGCATGGCCAACTCTGAATAACCTCAACTTTGTTTACTTGGGTCTTTATTAGACCTCTCCCAATGGTATATCCCAGATACTTTACCTCCTCTAGCCCAATCGTACATTTTTTTGGATTGGCTTTCCAGATGGAATCTAACAGATACTGAACCTTTGTTAAGTGTGAGTCCCAATCCTTACTATGGATGACCACGTCATCTAGGTATGCAGCAGCATAGGCTCGATGAGGTCAAAGGGTCTTATCCATTACCTGTTGAAATGTGGCTGGAGCATTCTGTAACCCAAAAGGCATCCTCCGATACTGGAAAAATCCCTCTGGAGATACAAAGGCCATTTCTTTCCTTGACCGATTCCGAGAGAGGAATTTGCCAACACCCATTGGTCAGGTCTAACGTCATCATTTACCGGGCTATCCCTAGCCGATCAATCAGTTTGTCTATGTGGGGCATGGGATAGATGTCAAACTTAGTAATTTTATTCAAGTGGCGAAAGTCATTACAAAACCGCCAACTTTCATCTGGTTTGAGCCCTACCACAATAGGACTGGATCAATCACTATTTGAGTCTTCTATAACCCCCAGCTCACACATTTTTTTTACTTCTTGGCGAATTGCCTCTTGTCGGGCTTCGGGAATTCCATAAGGTTTCAACTTGACCCTTTCCCCTGGTGTGGTGACAATGCCATGTTCAACCCCAGGCACCCAACCTAGCAATTTCTCTTTATTTCATAGCACAAACTCTCTAGCTTCCTGTTGCTGAGTTTTGGATAGAGTCTCCGCTATCCCAACTTCAGAGATAACCAAGATAGGTGAAGCAGAAAGTGGGGTACTCTCAGCGACCAAGGATCCCCTATTCTTCCATGGTTTTAGCAAAATCACATGTTATATCTGCTCAGGTTTTCCTCTTCCTGGTTGGCTAATTTTATAATTCACATCACCCATTTTTGCAACACTTCATAGGGACCCTGCCATTTGGCTAGGGATTTACTTTTGACTTTGGTGACCAACAGCAACACCCCATCACCAGGTGCAAAATAACGGACCTGGACCCCACAATTGAAAATCCTCTGCTGAGCCAACTGGGCTAGTGCCAAATGTTCCTTCACAATAGGCATCACTTCTTCAATTCTGTCTGTATTTGTGCCACATGTTCAATCACACATCTATGAGGGGAACTCTAACTCTCCCAGGTTTCCCTGACAATGTCTAGTATTCCCCGTGGGTGCCTCCCACACAGTAGCTCAAAGGAGAGAACCCTGTGCACAATTGGGGAACCTCTCTGATAGCAAACATCAAATAAGGGAGTAGACAATCCCAATTCTTTCCGTCTCTATCAACCACCTTCTTCAGCATTTGTTTTAATGTTTTGTTAAATCTTTCAACCAGTCCATCTGTTTGAGGGTGATATGCGGAAGTACGTAATTGGGTCCCTTTAAGAAGTTTGCAAAACTCTTTGGTTACTATTGACATAAATGAGATGCCCTGGTCAGTTACTGCGTACATGTGGCATGGGTGCAGAAATCTGACACACTGGACAGGAGGAACAGTACATTTCCATTTCCTTAGTGATCCCAGGCCAATAGAACCTCTGTGTGATTCTTTCCTGGGTCTTTTCAGCTCCTAAATGTCCCCCAAGAATGTGCCCATGGGTCAGTTCTAAGACCAACTTGCGGTAAGGTTTAGGCACCACCAGTTGCTCAATGGTTTCCTCTACCCTCTGTGACACCTGGTATAACAGGTCCCTTTCCATGATGAAGTATGGTAGGGCAATCCTCTCATTAGGGTTAACTAATTCCCCATCTATTTTCACTACATTCTCCTGGCCCTTAGTAATGTGGGGTCCTTCAATTGTTCAGTGGCAAAACTGTGTACCTCTAGATCAACAAATACTAGAGGTCGCTGTTCCTCTTCTGGGGTTGCAGACTCTTTCCTAGGCCCTGTTGTTTCCCCTGCTTATACTGTCAAGGGAAACTCAGGAGAATCCTCACACTTAGAGGATCCCTTAGTAGAACCTTCAGGCTCTGAAGAACCACTTAATGGTGAATCTGGGCAATCCCAGAGCTCCCAGAATTTTGGGAAATCAAAGAGAGAAGGGATGTGACCTGACACAGCCACAGCAATAAGCCTCCATCCCTGACCATAAAGAATATGACAAAAAGAAAGAAAGAATGGGACTTTGAATGAAGCTAATTACTGCAAAAAATGGGTGTATGGACAGTTTATATATATAGAATAGTAAAATCTTTATTGTATCAAATACAGCTCCATAGTCTAGAAATGCATAATACATTTTCAAAACATGAGCACCACTTTATATAATGGGCTGACATAATGATAAAGATATATCACTGACATATACATTGTACAGGATGATAATGCATAGTAATACATATACAGTACATACAATCAATTACATGTTGAAAAAAGCCGAACTGTCTTGGCATCACATGGATGGAAAAACTCTACACACATTTGGTGAATCACATTCAGTCATTCAGTATGGATGAAAAAATACACTGCAAGTACATAATAAAAAAATCAGATATATAAATATATTCAACCCCTCATAAATCTTGAGGGGGGGGGGGTTCCTGAATGTTCCAAAAATGTTGGTTGAACTAGTACTAATACAGATCTGACTCACAAGGGGGTACAGGGCTTGGAAGAGGGGGCCCCCCCAAAATGCATCCGGTTCGGAGCGAAGGTAGGGAATCCCAAACCAGATCTGGAGGTCAGCCAACTAGCAGGTCAGGTCACCAAAATGAAATTCCTGAGAGGAAAGCTGATCTAAGACAAACCGCATCGATTTGGAGAGTGGTTGTATAGTGAGGGGTGTATGAAACGAATGGGATGTGAAAAAAATGGATAAAGGTAGAAAAAAATGTTTTTGATAGCTATTGAAAAAAGTGTTGTATAAAAAATATATGTATTGTGTAGAATTGTGAAGAAGAAAAAAATCCTAAGGAGGAAGTGAGGAAAAAGGTGTAATTGAAGTCCCATAGGACCCCTCCCTACCTTGCATGTGTATTGAAAAGTGTGCAACCAGTGATGTGATGTCTCTCTCCTGGTGAAGGATTGAAGAGTGATTCCCCAAACAAGCCCTAGCTGATATACCCAAGATCCAGCGTCATACTACACACTGAGTGGGCTGGAAAAGGCTAAGGTATGGATCCCATAACCGGCAGGATTGCCGGACTAGGATTCACACCTGCCCACCCTACAGCATGAGATGGATACGGCACGTGTGAACCACCCAACACCACTGTAGTGCGGCTGGTGGGACGCTGGGCATGACACCGATGCACAGGAGGACTCTACATCGGCGTTGGGTGGTTCACACACGTTGTATCTATCTTATATTGTAGGGCAGGTGTGAATTCTAGTCCGGCAATCCTGCCGGTCATGTGATCGGTACCTTTTCCAGCCCACTCAGTGTGTAGTATGACACTGGTGAGGACCCGCCCTGGATCTCGGGTATATGAGCTGGGGCTTGTTTGGGGAATCACTCTTCATTCCTTCACCAAGAGGGAGACACCGCATCACTGGTTGCACACTTTTTAATACACATGCAAGGTAGGGAGGGGTCCTATGGGACTTCAATTACAACCTTTTCCTCGCTTCTTCCTTAGGATTTTTTTTTTTTTTTGCTTCAAAATTCTACACAATACATATATATTTTTTTAGACAACACTTTTTTCAATAGTTATCAAAATATTTTTTTTCTACCTTTATCCATTTTTTTCACATCCCATTCGTTTCATACACTACTCACTATACAACCACTCTCTTCCAGATCAATTCCGTTTGTCTTAGACCATCTTTCCTCTCAGGGATTGAATTTTGGTGACCTGACCTGCCAGTTACACGTTTTTGGAATATTCAGGAATCCCCCCCCTCAAGATTTATGGGGGGTTGAATATATTTATATATCTGATTTTTTATTATGTACTTGCAGTGTATGTTTACATCCATACTCCTGATGAGTGAAAGTGATTCACGAAAAGTGCGTATATTTTTTCCATCCATGTGATGCCAAGACAGTTTGACGTTTATTCAACATGTAATTGGTTGTATGTACAGTATATGTATTACTATGCATTATCATCCTATACAATGTATATGTTCACAATATATCTTTATCATTATGCCATCCCATAATATATGGTGGTGCTCATGTTTTGAAAATGTATTATGCATTTCTAGACCATGGAACTGTATTTGATACAATAAAGATTTTAATATTCTGGGGGGCGTGGCTTGGACCTGGTGGACGACGGACGTGTTCTGGGAGAGCTCCGATCTCCCAGACACAATCCAAAGACATCCGACCTCCCTGTGGACAGGTGAGCAACCCAAACTCACCCAGGAGGCTTCCCAACATCCTCCCCTGCATCCCGGACTAAAAACCGCGGCCGCCCGTGCACGACCTCCGTGGCACTATAAATTTAGGCCGCGGCTTCATTTGCGGCCTAGGCCGCGGCTGCATCTAACAACCATCCCGCAGCCAATCCACAGCTTTGGATCTCAGCACAAGGCCCTTGAGTTTCCCATCTATGCACCCTGCAGACTGGGCTTAAAAACAACGCGATCCCACCCGACTGATCGGGACGCCCGAAAATCTAGCCCGCGGCTTCACCCACGGCTAGGCCGCAGTATCCAGAAAAGCCATCCTGACCATACCTGCCCACACATTCGCTGGCTAACTACTTTTGGGGTCCACTATACCCCCCTGTTCCCCAAAGTGAGCTGTACTGGATCCTGGGACCCCTGCTAAACGAGGCCTGGACTTGGAGAAGCAGCTAGCTCTTAAAGTTGCTCCTGCTCATTCGATTTGACACGGGTGAAGATGCCTAAATAATTTAGGGCCTGTGGCACCGCGGGGAGGGCAGCGTCTTTTACTGGAAACCTATTTTTCAAATGACTTTGTGATGGGCAAAATTGGCCGCCAACTACCCTTCTCTAGAGCTCCATACTCTCAACCGTGTCGTAACCTCTCTGACCTATTCCGCACACAACCCCCATCTGCTCCTAAACCTTCTACATCCCACTCCCCACCTGTCACGTACCTGGTGGTAGAGTCTGGCTTATGCGGGGGGCAACCTCTCTTGCGGCCCTGGTTCGAGAACCCCTGATAGTGGGAACAGGGAGCTCAGGAGCACAGGGGGGCACGAGGGCTGGACAGTCCTTAGCTGGTAGGCAGAAGTCCACTGGGGCTCGTGCAAACAGGAGAGTAGTGTTTCAGTCCGGGTCGGCAACTAGCGGGCGGTGCGGTACAGCGGGATCAGGCAAACGGATGGTCGGGTACAGGCAGGGTCAGCAACGTGCTGGCAGAGACGGTACAAGGGATCAGACAAGCGGAGAGTCGTAGGCAAGCCGGGGTCAGGTGCAGGCAGATAGCAACAAGTCCAAAGGGATAGCCGGGGTCACAGGAACAGGAAGTCACTCAGAAATAGCTTGCCGGGGGCACAGATGCGGGAAACGCTGTAGAACGGACAGCACTGGGCACTGAGTCCTGCAAGTTTAAATAGGGCCGATTGGCGCCTGTTTCCGGCGCGTGCGCGCGCACGGACGCGCGCGAACGCGCACGAACGCGCACAGGCACGCGCACCACCGCGGAAACCAAAGAAACAGCTGCGGGGCGTGGTCTGGACATGGCGGCGTGAGGACGCTTCTATCTGGAGCTCTGCACTGACCGGGACAATCTCCGTTTAATTACCGACCAGAGGACTCTGATAGCTCATGCCCGGGGCGCATAAACAATCACTGACCCCAGGGACGCCACGGACGGCCGAAATTACGAGGTATTTCCTCCGCCAACACCCTGCACAGACACAAGTACAAGCGGCGGCGGGGTGTCTCAAGATGGCGCCGCCACGAGTCACACAGCACGGACCAGTACAGGGCACGAAGAAGAACACAGCGCCGTCTGGCACAGGTGAGCCCTCCGGGGAGATCCCTCGCCCGCTGTCCCCCATCCCATCCCCGGAACTCCCACAGCCAGGTACACCGGCCACAGCGTGCAGCTCCCAGGACCCAGGGACACTAATAGGGGGAGACATCAGGGTCATGCTGGCAGACCTCCCAACACGACAGGATATACAGGCAATGGCTGCCTCTATTGTCTCAGCGCTGTCCAAAGAGCTAAGTGCCCTGAAACAGCAGGTCGATGGGGTGGAGGAAAGAGTGGAGACCCTGGAGAGTAGCTCAATGACTGTGAACGCTAGGCTGGAGGCTCTGGAGGCCCATCAGGCCGCAAAGAAGCAGCAACTCATAGACATGTGCCTGCAATTAGATGATGGGGAAAACCGCAGCAGGAGGAACAACCTCCGTCTCAGGGGTATTCCTGAAGCAACCATGGGGGGAGACCTGCGTGTTACTGTGGCTGCCATCCTTAATACCCTCCTAGAGCGGGCCCCCACTACAGACATTGAACTGGACCGCGTACATAGAATACAGGGCCCACGGCCCTTGTCGCAGGGAGCAGCAGAAAGGCCGCCACCCAGAGATGTGCTCTGCAGGGTGCATTTCTTT
>BLSH010433102.1:3802-13939 GCA_018402905.1 Glandirana rugosa
AGGTGTGAGTGGTGTAGAGTAGGTTAGTAGGAGGCCATTGGAGTGCAGTGACCTCATTGTCCAGTGGTGAGATGATTGGATGAGATGTGGGGAGTGTGGAGGCCATTGGAGTGCAGTGACCTCATTGTCCAGTGGGGAGATGATTGGATGAGATGTGGTGAGTGTGGAGGCCATTGGAGTACAGTGACCTCATTGTCCAGTGGGGAGATGATTGGATGAGATGTGGTGAGTGTGGAGGCCATTGGAGTACAGTGACCTCATTGTCCAATGGTGAGATGATTAGATGAGATGTGGTGAGTGTGGAGGCCATTGGAGTGCAGGGACCTCATTGTCCAGTGGTGAGATGATTGGATGAGATGTGGGGAGTGTGGAGGCCATTGGAGTGCAGGGACCTCATTGTCCAGTGATGAGATGATTGGAGCTTTGTGACATGGTGCATTATCCTGCTGGAAGGAGCCATCAGAAGATGGGGAGACTGCAGTCATAAAGGGATGGACATGGTCAGCAACAATACTCAGGTAGGCCGTGTTGTTTAAGCACTTGCTGACCAGCAGTTATACAGGGCAGGGCGGCTCTCCTGCGCGAACCTCTTTACCTGTACTGCAGTCTGTGCATGTGAGACTGTGGGTGCAGGAGCGCTACTCAGTAGGCATGTGCAGTTCGTTCCATTCCAAATTTGTTTTTTGACAATTTTTTCAAAATTCAGGAGGACGAATTCCGAATTTCACATTTTTCCGAATTTTCATTTCTACGAATTTGAAAATTCGATAATCCGAAAATCTGAAATGTGGTAATTCGGAAATTCGATAATTAGAAAAGCCGAAAATCCGAAATTCGAAAATAATAACAAACTAATAATAACTTAACTAATTTTACTAACTATTAAATTATAGGTATTGGAATTTCCTTGAAAATGTGTCTGTTAGCGATAAATTTCGGATTTAAGTTCACTAACAGCCAAATTTGAAATGAAATTCCAATACCTATAATTTAATAGTTATTTATTAGTTAGCTATTATTTCAAATGTTCTTTCTTATTTTTAAATTTCGTACCTTGAAATTTCCGAATTTTCGTTTTTTTTACTTCTGAATATCCGAACTTCCGACTTTTCAAATTTCGGCATTTTCGAATTACCGAATGCATGAATTTCCGAATTTTCGAATTACCTAGTTCCCGATTTCTGAATTCGTCGAATTCCCGAATTTCCAAAAAAATTTAAAAAAACGAAGGGAACGAAAACGCAAACAGACAAATTTTTTGGCCGTGCACAAGTCTAGTACACAAAGGCAGAACGTGGATCTGCCTATGTAAACAAGGCGGATCCCCGTTATGCCAGTTGACATGACTGAGATCTTCTGTTCCCAGTGATCAGGAACAGCGATCTCTGTCATGTCCCTGGCAGACCACCCCCCCCTACAGTTAGAACACCCAGGGAACACAGTTAACCCCTTGACCGCCCCCTAGTGTTAACCCCTTCCCTGCCAGTGTCATTCATACATTGATCATTGCATTTTTATAGCACTGATCAATGTAATAAAGCCACTGGTCTCCAAAAAGTGTCATTTGGAGTCCGATCTGTCCGCCGCAATGTCGCAGTCCCACTAAAAATGGCAGATCGCCAGTAAAAAAAAATAAAAAAATAAAATTCCATAAATCTATTTCATAGTTTGTAGATGCGATAAGTTTTGCGCAAACCAATCAATATACGCTTATACACTTATTGGGATTTTTTTTTACAAAAAATATGTAGAAAAATATATATCAGAACTTTTTACACTTTCGGTATTTCCGAGTATTTCCGAATGCTTCCGAGCATCTCCGAGTCTCACCAGCGCCCCCCCCCCCACCTCTGGCCACATGCGGTATTGCATGCATAGAGGCTTAGAAAATTACTTAGAACTCCCAAACATAACACAGTGGAACCTTGAATTATGAGCACGATCCGTTCCAGGAGAATGCTTGTAATCCAAATCACTTGTATATCAAAGCAAGTTTCCCCATAGGAAACAATGGAAATAATTTGTTCCACAGTGACTGCTTGTCTATGCAGTACTGTATGTGGCCAGAGGTGCCAGGGGCACTGGTGTATGCAGTACTGTATGTGGCCAGAGGTGCAAGGGTGCTGGTGTATGCAGTACTGTATGTGGCCAGAGGCGCGGGGGCGCTGGTGTATGCAGTACTGTATGTGGCCAGAGGCGCGGTGGCGCTGGTGTATGCAGTACTGTATGTGGCCAGAGGTGCCGGGGGCACTGGTGTATGCAGCACTGTATGTGGCCAGAGGTGTCGGGGGCGCTGGTGTATGCAGTACTGTATGTGGCCAGAGGTGCCGGGGGCGCTGGTGTATGCAGTACTGTATGTGGCCAGAGATGCGGGGGGTCTGGTGTATGCAGCACTGTATGTGGCCAGAGGTGCGGGGGCGCTGGTGTATGCAGTACTGTATGTGGCCAGAGGTGTGGGGGGTCTGGTGTAAGCAGTACTGTATGTGGCCAGAGGTGCAGGGGCACTGGTGTATGCAGTACTATATGTGGCCAGAGGTGCGGGGGCGCTGGTGTATGCAGTACCGTATGTGGCCAGAGGTGTGGTGGTGCTGGTAAGGCTCCGAGAGGCTGGGAAACGCTCAGGAGCTGTTTACACTTTTGGTATTTTGAGTATTTCCGAATGCTTCCGAGCGTCTCTGAGCCTCATCAGCGCCCCCGCACCTCTGGCCATATGCGGTATTGCATGCACAGAACCTTAATCCTGCTCGTTTTACGAGACAGCGCTAGCAAACCGAGTCGGGATTTTTTTTCTCTTTTAAAAACTGCTCATATTGTGAAACGTTCGTGAACCGCGTTACTCGCAATCCGAGGTACCACTGTACATATCTATTTTTTAACAGAGACCCTAGAGAATAAAATGCCGATCTTTTATGTTGCGTGGTATTTGCGCAGCGGTTTTTCAAATGCAATTTTTTTTTTGGAAAAATACACTTTAATTAATTATAATGCAACAAAAAAAAACACAATATATAAACCATTTTTTGGGTAAAATATAAAAGATGAGGTTACGCCGAGTAAATTGATACCTAATACGTCACGCTTTAAAATTGTGCACCCTCGTGGAACGGCGCCAAACTACGATACCTAAAAATCTCCATAGGCGATGCATTAAAAACTTTTTACAGGTTATCAGTTTACAGTTACAGAGGAGGTCTAGCGCTAGAATTATTACGTTTGCGGCGATACCTCACATGCGTGGTGCGAATACCGTTTACATTTATGTGTTCACTTCTCTGCTTCAGCACTTTTTTTAATTATTTTTTTTTTTATTCCTATTACAAGAAATGTAAACATCTCTTGTAATACAAATAAGGATGACAAGTCGTCATCGCCTCGTCCTTAGCAACCGATGACTCATCAGCTGTCAGCGGGCTTCCCCCCCCCCCCCCGACAGCTGAAATGTAAAAAAAAAAGGGACGCAAATGAAAAATAAAGAAAAATAACAATGTAGAGTAGAAATGTGCAGAGCGAAAAAAATTGTTCTGTTTCGATTTGTTATTTACATAAATTTGCTTCGTTAAATTTGTTTCATTCGTTGAATTCGTGTTCAGAATTTGTTTAGTTTGTTCGTTTTCGAATTGATCCAAAAAGTTTTTGAATCAATTTGGAATGGTTTTTAAATTTGAAAAGTTTTCGAATTCGAATCTTTTCCAATTTCCAAATTTCCATCCGAATTTCCGAAAAACTATAATTTGTCCGAATTTTAATTTGGAACGTAACGAACCGCACATGTCTGGTGTGGGGCCCTTATCTGAGCATGCAACCTGGCAGGTCAGGAAAGGAGGGGGACGCGTAAGCGCCTTAGCCCCCCCCCCCCCCGAACCATACCAGGCCACATGCCCTCAACATGTGGCTCCCAAAGCACCTTGGCCCCATGTCAATGGGGACAAGGACCTCTTCCCCACAACCCTGGCCGATGGTTGTCGGGGGTCTGTGAGAAAGGGGCTTTTCGGAGGCCCCCAGACCCCCCCCTTCCATGTGAATGAGTATGGGGTACCAAAAAAAGTGTAAAAAATAAATAAAAACACAGAGGCAGGTTTTCACAATTCCTTTATTAAGAAAAAAACAAAAACAAAGACAATGCCCCCCCCCCCCCAAAGTAAATCCATCGTCAATCACGATGACCGCCGCCGTCCCGAAAATAAAAAAAAGAGCTCTGCACCCGACGAAGGTTCCCGCCGTCTGAGAGATGTCACCAGGTGGCCCCGCCCCCTCATGCTGTCTTTTGTGCAACATCAGCTGTCAGAGAGAAAACCCGCTGACAGCTGATGAGTCATCGATTGTTCAGGACCTGGCGTCCGACTTCCCGGATCGCTCCTTAACCGCTTAGCGACCGCCCCATAGCAGATTTACTGTTAGAGTGGACGCTCTGTGCTGAATCACATATATATATATATACATATATGATTCTGCACATCTGGGTTTTGGCACGAGCGCACGCCGCCGGCTGCTCCCTCCTGCTGTGATTTTACACAGCAGGTCCTGCCCACCCGATGTCCACGGGGAGCCACCAATAATTCGGTACTCTGACAAAATTACAGTCTGCCTATGTAAACATTAGACATGTGCACGGCCGAAAATCACGTTTGTTTTAATTTCTTTTGTTTGTTTGTTTTTTTGGAAATTCAAATAATTTCGGAAATTCGGAAATTTTCGAATTCGGTAATTCTAAATTTTGAAAATTCGAACGTAAAAAATTTGAAAACCCGGAAATTCGGCAATTAGAAAATCCGACAATTTGAAAATAAAAAATAAAATCCGAAAATTCGAAATAATAACTAACTAATAAATAACTATTAAATTATAGATATTGGAATTTCCTTTCAAATTTGGCTGTTAGTGAACTTAACAAATGTATCACTAAGTGCCAAATTTGAAAGGAAATTCCAATACCTATAATTTAATAGTTAGTGATAGTTAAGTTGTTATTCGTTAGTTATTATTTCAGATTTTCCAATTATCAGGTTTTCCAATTTTCGGATTTCCAAATTTCCGAATTTTTGAATTTCCGATTTTCCGAATTTTTCGAATTTCCGATTTTTATGAATTTCCGATTTTCAGAATTCCTGATTTATGAATTACAGAAATTTTCAAATTCGAAATGGCAAACATTCGGAAATTCGGATTCGTCTGAATTAACGAATTTTGAAAAACGAAGAAAATCTAGACGAATTCGGAACGTAAACAAGGCAGGCTGTCATTATGTGAGTACAGAAGACATGGATCCTGAGTTTCTGACATGCAGGAACACCGATCCATGTCTTCAAGTAGTAAAAGCACCTCCCACAATGTTAGTAAGCACTCCCTAGGCACACAGTTAACCCTTTAATTGGCCCTGATGTTAAACCATTCCCAGCCAGTGTCATTAGTACGGTGACAGTGCATATTTTTTAGCACTGATCACTGTATTTGTGTCACTGCTCCCATGAGTCGGCATGAGTGCTGCCAGCACTGGGGAGCTACAGCTCATTGAGGGAACCATGAATGCCAACATGTACTGTGACATACTGAAGCAGAGCATGACCCCCTCCCTTCAGAGACTGGGCCACAGGGCAGTATTCCAACATAACGACCCCAAAGACGACCACTGCCTTGCTAAAGAAGCTGAGGGAAAAGGTGATGGACTGGCCAAGCATCTCCAGACCTAAACCCTATTGAGCATCTGTGGGGTCCTCAAACGGAAGGTGGAGGAGCGCAAGGTCTCTAACATCCACCAGCTCTGTGATGTCGTCATGGAGGAGGGGAAGAGGACTCCAGTGGCAACCTGTGAAGCTCTGGTGAACTCCATGCCCATGAGGGTTAAGGCAGTGCTGGAAAATAATGGTGGCCACACAAAATATTGACACTTTGGGCCCAATTTGGACATTTTCCCTTATGGGTGTACTCACTTTTGTTGCCAGCGGTTTAGACATTAATGGCTGTGTGTTGAGTTATTTTGAGGGGACAGCAAATTTACACTGCTATACAAGCTGTACACTCACTACTTTACATTGTAGCAAAGTGTCATTTCTTCAGTGTTGTCACATGAAAAGATAGAATAAAATATTTATGGTGAAGGGTGTACTCACTTTTGTGAGATACTGTAAATCCTGTATAATAATAATAATAAAAACAATAATAGTTTGTAGGCTCTATTGCTTTTTTTTGCAAACCAATCAATATACGCTTATTGGGATTTTTTTTTTTTTTGGCCTAAATTGATGAAGAAATTATCTTTTTTTTACATTTTTTTATTGGATGTTTTACAGCAGAAAGTAAAAAATATTGATTATTTTTATTTCATAATTGTTTTTTGTTTATAGTGCGAGAAAAAAAAACGCAGAGGGGATCAAATCCCACCAAAAGAGAGCTCTGTTTGTGGGGAAAAAAGGACGTCAATTTTATTTGGGTAAAACGTAGCACGACCGCGCAATTGTCAGTTAAAGTAACGCAGCGCCGTATCGCAAAAAATGGCCCTGGTCATGAAAGGGGGTAAATCTTCCTGAGCTGAAGCGGTTAATGGTACATTCCTTTCTCCTAACCTTCACCCCCCCCCCCCCCCCATTCAGCTTATGGACTCCTCCGCACTTCAATGTGACTCTTCTGGCCCGGAGGCTGCAAGTGGCGATTCCTAGGATTAATCACCAGACAGCGGCTGATTAGATGATTGCGGCAATCAGCATAAAGCACTCATACATTTCTATTGCTGATACAATATGGGGATAAGCAAAGCCTATTTTAACCACTTCAGCCCCGGAAGGATTTCACACTTTAGGACCAGAGCACTTTTTGCGATTCGGTGCTGCGTCGCTTTAACTGACAATTGCGCGGTCGTGCGACGTTGTACCCAAACAAAATTTGCGTCCTTTTTTCCCCACAAATAGAGCTTTCTTTTGGTGGTATTTGATCATCGCTGCGTCATTTCTGATCGCCGCTATAAACAAAAGAAGAGCGACAATTTTGCAAAAAAACCCAAATTTCCTACTTTTTGCTAATCCAAAAAAAAAAAAAATACAAAAAAACATTTTTTTTTCATCGGTTTTGGCCGATTTATATTCTTCCTCATATTTGTGATTAAAAAAAATCGCAATCGGCGTTTATTGATTGGTTTGCGCAAAAGTGGCCGCGTTTACAAATGATGAGAATTCATTTCTGGGGTTTTTATTTTTTTTTTTACTTGTAATGGCGGTGATCTGCGATTTTTAGCTGTACTGCGATATTGCGGCGGACATGTCGGACCATTCTGACACTTTTTTGGGACCATTGGCATTTATACAGCGATCAGTGCTATAAAAATGCACTGATTACTGTGTAAATGCCATTGGCAGTGAAGGGGTTAACCTGCAGGGGGCGCTCTGAGGGTTAACTGTGTTCCCTGGGCGTTCTAACTGTATGGGGACTGCCCTAGCTGGAGAAGGGAAGTGATCGCAGCTTCCATGTAGAGGAAGCCTGTGATCACAGCCCTTCCCCCTCTCACAATACGGGGGTCCATGTTTACTTACACGGTCCTCCGTTCTTTCACTCCGGGGGGGGCATCACGGGTAGCCGGCGGAGATCGAGTCCGCCGCACCCGCTCCCTGGCCCCCCTGAACACAGTGAGCGCGCGGGCGTGCCTCCGGCGGCGCGCGCACGCTCACAGTGCGCGATCTCGCAGCCGCCGTCGTATGATGGCGGTTTGCATCATCGAGCCACTTTGTCGCCGTCAACCTGCGGTTGACGGTCGGCAAGTGGTTAAAGTGGATGTAAACCCTTCTTCCATATACCCAGTGAAGTGATGGGCACAGAGATGAAACAAATCCTCCTACATAAGTTGTACCTGTTTATCTGAATTATGAAGCTTGCCTGAGCTGCCAGAAAAAAGGGGACGGAGAGCTGAAGTTACACTCCGCAGAGCTGAATAAAGAAATGTCTGAGAGCTGATTGGACGGAAGGGACATCCCCCCCACCCCACTTTGCACAGCTCACAGGAACAGAGCTGAGGCTTTCAATCCCAAGCTGTGTGCTGGTGCTCACCATTTTTCTCTTGGTTTCAGAAGTGACTCATGATAGCAGAGGAAGGGAGCAGCAGACAGAAATGACACTTAGTGCTCTGGACTGAGACAAGTACACACCATAGAGGTATATGCTTTGTTCATATTTCATGTCTGAGGTTTACAAACACTTTAAAGTAGACCTGACCCTCCCTGTGAGAGGAGGCAGATGTATCGATATGAGACAATCACTGATCCTGGGGGGGGGGGGGGGGGTAAAGCTCAATCACTGTGCAGCATTACTAAGCAGGATGCAGAGGCTGCATATTTAACCGCTTCAGCCCCTGAAGGATTTACCCCCCTTTTCTGACCAGAGCACTTTTTGCGTTTCGGCACTGCGTCGCTTTAACTGATAGTTGCGCGGTCGTGCGACGTTGAACCCAAACAAAATTGGCGTCCTTTTTCCCCCACAAATAGAGCTTTCTTTTGGTGGTATTTGATCACCGCTGCGACTGTGATTTTTGTTTTCCTTGCGCTATAAAGAAACAAAGAGCGACAATTTTGAAAATAAACAATTTTTTTTTTACATTTTGCTATAATACATATCTAAAAAAAATACATTTATTCCTCAGTTCTTCTACATATTTTTGGTAAATAAAAAAAATCGCAATAAGCGTATATTTATTGGATTGCGCAAAAGTTATCAAATTGACAAACTATGGGAATAGATTTATGGTGTTTTTATTATTATTCATTTTTTTACTAGTAATGGCGGCGATCTGCAATTTTTATTGGAACTGTGACATTGCGGCGGTCAGATCGGACATTTTTGACACTTTTTTGGGACCTCTGACATTTAGACAGCGATCGGTGCTAAAAATAGTCACTGATTACTGTATAAATGTCACTGGCAGGGAAAGGGTTAACACTGGGGGATGATCAAGGGGTTAAGTGTCCCGTAGGGGGGGAGAGAGAAAGCTGTTCCCGATCACTGGCAGCAGCAGATCTCTCCACTTCCCTGCATGGGCGTCTGCAGAACTTTTTTCGAGGGGGGGGCATCATTTTAAGGTCACCCATGCTCTGCCCCTTTTCGACAATGGCATTATCACTTTATCACAGACAGAGACTGCAGACATGGTACAGGAGACAGTCAGAGACTGTGGACATTATACAGGAGATGGTCAGAGACTGCAGACATGAGACAGGAGACGCTCAGAGACTGCGGACATAGTACAGGAGACGGTCAGAGACTGCAGACATAGTACAGGAGACGGTCAGAGACTGTGGACATAGTACAGGAGATGGTCAGAGACTGTGGACATAGTACAGGAGATGGTCAGAGACTGTGGACATGGTACAGGAGATGGTCAGAGACTGCGGACATAGTACAAGAGATGGTCAGAGACTGTGGACATGGTACAGGAGATGGTCAGAGACTGTGGACATAATACAGGAGATGGTCAGAGACTGTGGACATGGTACAGGAGACAGTCAGAGACTGCGGACATAGTACAAGAGATGGTCAGAGAATGCAGACATGGTACAGGAGACGGTCAGAGACTGCGGACATAGTACAAGAGATGGTCAGAGAATGCAGACATGGTACAGGAGACGGTCAGAGACTGCGGACATGGTACAGGAGATGTCAGAAGCTGCGGACATGGTAAAGGAGACAGTCAGAGACTGCAGATATGGTACAGGAGGCAGTCAGAGACTGCGGACATGGTACAGGAGATGGTCAGAAACTGCAGACATGGTACAGGAGATGTCAGAAGCTGCAGACATGGTAAAGGAGACAGTCAGAGACTGCGGACATGGTACAGGAGACAGTCAGAGACTGCGGTCATGGTACAGGAGATGTCAGAAGCTGCAGACATGGTAAAGGAGACAGTCAGAGACTGCAGACATAGTACAGGAGACGGTCAGAGACTGTGGACATAATACAGGAGACGGTCAGAGACTTTGGACATAGTACAGGAGACGGTCAGAGACTGCGGACATAGTACAGGAGATGGTCAGAGACTGCAGACATAGTACAGAAGACGGTCAGAGACTGTGGACATAGTACAGGAGAGACATGATACAGACGTCAGAGACTGGTAGAGGACATGATACAGGCGTCAGAGACTGGCAGAGGACATGATACAGG
>BLSH010433117.1:19976-34964 GCA_018402905.1 Glandirana rugosa
TTCTACCCACGTGTGAATGACGGGAGGGTGGGACCGGTGGGTCCGACGTGTCGACATGTCTCTGGACCTTTACATAATTCTTGGAGTTTTGTCAGAGGGGAAAAAACGCACGTAATTTTCAAATATAATTTATATTTTTTCCATAAGTCCGTGTCAAATAGTACGTTATATAGATACTGTAAATGTTTTATACACTTCCCAATGTAAGTTAACATTAACATTCCTAAATAACAAAAGGTCTGACAGTCGCGATTGGTCCAGGACAGGAAGTGGGAAAGCCATGGTCTTTAGTGGGTTTGACCTGGTTAGCGCTGACAGTCTGGAAAACAATAAATCCTTACAATTACAATTGAATGTAACCCTTCACATATTTTGTAAATGTCATAGATATATTGCATGATAAACTGTGCCTGAATACCTTTTTTATATTTAATATAAACTTTTAATGCACGCAAAAAAGGGGAGACTGTTTTGAGGTTCTTAATACATTTCCAGGTCTCTGTACAGCTGTGCAGCCTGGGTGGCCAGGGTGGGAGGGCAGTAAGTGTGCACCCATCTTTCCCTGTACCAGAGCAAGCCAAATACCTTTCAACAATTAGGGTGGTTATCTTGCAATGGGGTGGCAAAATCTCCCCTGCCTTGCAAAGTACCCCTGTCAGTGACCCAAGATGGTATGTACCAGTGCCAGCCTCAGCCTGTGCTTGCCCCAACACTGAAGCATGTGCCTTTATATAAATCGCACTCCCTTATTACCCCCTTCATCCTTCTGTTTCTACTATTCTCTGGAGCTATATTCCCTAATTCTGGGCCTCCATCATTTAACTACCACCCACTCCCTTCCTCTGGCAGCAGTCACAATCCACAAACTGTTATTTCTATTTCTCCTCTTCCTAGAACCAGTCAAACTTTCTTATGTGCACTTTGAAATATCCACTTAATCTGTAACAAGTTCCCCCCTGTCCATAGCCTTTTAATCACTAACTCCTTCAACCTACCTGCTGTTACAGAAACCTGACTTCAAGAATCTGACTTTGCCTCTTCTGCTGCCTTCTACCATGGAGGCCTCCATTACCAAGACCTAGTAGATGAAAGGGAAGTGCAGGCAGAACCATAATATCCCCTCAAAGCACCATTCAGGTTTCTCCTTCATTGCCTTTTTCTGTCCCTCTCCTCTTTTGATTCTGACTGTATTTGTCTATTTTTCCTGGATCAGTATCAAACTTCCATGACAACTTTTCTGTCTGGGTACCTTACCTTATCTCTCCCGAAATTCCCACAATCTTTTTGGTTACTTCAGCATTCTTGTTAATGTTAACACTCCAACTACATAAAGCTACCTAAGCTTCTCAGCTCTTTTTACCTAACACAATAAACCCACACTACTCACTCTGGTGGCAACTCCCTTGACCACAACTTTATTATCTTCACATTCTTAATGTCTTCATTCTCCTTCCCTTTCAACCGCCAAACAGTTACCTGTAGAAACTCCACCAATTCTAACGCTTCTCTTCTGTATTCTGTATTCTGCAACCAGCTACCTCTATGACAAAATGTCACCCCTGTCCTGCACTAACCAGACAACTTCTGTCTACAAAAGTGTGCTCTCATCTCTCTGGACGTAGTCATCCCCCTCACTACACACAGAACCAGGTCCTGACCTTTGCAACCTTGATAAACAGAAAGTAGCTCAAATCGCCCAAAACATAGCTGCACTCTGGTGAGTCTGTGACATAAAACTAAATCCCAGCAAGACTTCATTCTGTACAAATCTGCTCTCCAAAAAAAAAAAAAATATTATTCCTACCTCCTCACTGCCAAACAGATCTATTTTTTAATCTTTTTTTTTTTTTCCAATAAAGCTTTATTGAGAAATTGCTTCATATACAAAAAGATTACTTTTCCAGTAAAAGATAACAACATCTGTGTATAGTTTCAGGGTTACATGGCATTCCTCATATGTAGAGAAAAAAAAAAGGAAGAAAAGGTTCAAGTACATTTTTGTGAAGGCAATCAAATACAGAGATGGTTAAACTCATATAAGGAAATAGTTAGCTGGGGGTAATATTGTGTCTAGAGTAAAGAAAGATTTGGATCAGGATGGGAGGTGTTAGCTGAGGGAAACATCAGAGGTTTTTTTGTGTCTGGCCTTGTAATATTGGTGGATGGGGGGTAGAGGGTTCAGAATTTCATCTTGATAAAGTGGTGTAGTCATCTGATGATTTAAAAAGGGTCCAACTATACCACATTTTGTGGAATTGTGAAGTATTCTCTTTTTTGATTGCAAGTGTTTCTTCCATCTTGTGAATCAAGTTCACTTTAAGGATCCAATCTTTTAAGGAAGGGGTATTTGGTGACCTCCAATGAAGTGGTATGAGTGTCTTGGCTGCATTTAATAAGTGTCTGACTATGGATCTCTTATATCTACGATAGGAGAGATTGTTTATGTGTAGGAGACATTGTGCTGCTTCTAGTTTAACATTCGTCCCCGTTATTTTGGATATCCAGTTTGTTATTTCTGTCCAGAATTTTTGTATCTCTCTGCAGGACCACCATAAATGTAAGAAAGTTCCAGCCTCTCTATGGCATCTCCAACAAAGATCTGATAATTCAGGTGTCCATTTCTTTAGCTGCACCGGTGTGGTGTACCAGTGATTGCGTATTTTAAAGGACGTTTCCTGCATTCGAGTGCTAAGAGAGCATTTATGAGAGAAAACACAGGCCTTCTCCCATTGAGCCTCTGAGATTGTGATTTGGAGATCTGTCTCCCACATGTCTTTGTGTTTATCCCTGAAGTTTGAACATGGTTGAGATATCCATTTATAAGCTAGAGAGGTGGCACCTCTTACAGGATATCGGTCAAGTATTAATTTTTCAAAGTTGGTAAGTGGTCTTGCTAAGAGAGTTCTGTTTTTGTTATTCTGGACAAAGTTGAAAATTTGTAGGTAAGTCCAAAAATTTAGTGCTTGTCCGAGGATTTTTTGTCTGAGTTGGAGGAGTGTTAAAATCTTGTTATTTTTAATACAATCATATGCCAAAAGGGGCGAATCGCGTTCGGATTTAAGAGTGTTGATCTTATCAGATCCTGGTGGAAATTCAGGGTTACCTGCTATGGCTGTAAGAGGGCTTGTAATAGAGGAGATTTGGTGGGGTTCTGTGATTTTTTTGGATAATTTTAAGAGTCGTGTTTATTAAAGGGTGGGATCTAATTTTTTGAGGATAAAATTTTTGAGGGGTCCAAGGGAGGAATTTGGTATTAATCGACGGGTCGATTTCTTCGAGATTTACCCAATCTTTGTTGTTGGCATGACAGTGCCAATCGATTACTCTGGTGATGTGTGTAGCGAAATAGTATTTTTGGAAGTCTGGGATGCCCAGTCTGCCTTTTTCTTTAGGGTATGTGAGTTGTTTCCATTGTAGTCTGGGTCTTTTATGAGCCCAAGTAAAACTTCTTTGTGCTCTATTGAGTCTTCTAAAGAATTCCTGGGGGATGTCTATCGGGAGTGTGTGGAAGAGGTATAAGAGCCTTGGTAGTATCGCCATCTTTAGTACAGCTGCTCTGCCGAACCAAGAAAATTGTTTGGTGTTCCAATTTTTGAGGTCTGATTCGATAGTTTTCAGTAGTGGGAGAAAATTATGTTGATAAAGGTCTTTGGGGTTTCGTGTTAGTTTTATTCCTAGGTATTTTAGAGAATTTTTTTCCCATCTGTATGGACAGTTTTGCTTCGTAGGTTTTTCGAAATCAGGTGAAAGTGAGAGATTCATTGCTTCTGACTTACTGCTGTTTATTTTAAAATTTGATATGGTTTTGTAGTGGTTTAGAATTTTGTTCAGGTTTGGTATAGATATATGGGGTTGGGAAATGAAGAAAAGTAAATCATCAGCATATGCTGCTAATTTGAATTCTCTCTGGTTTATTTTGATCCCATGTATGTCTGGGCTTTTGTTAATAGTTCTGATTAATGGTTCGAGTGTTAAAATGAAAAGAAGTGGGGAAAGTGGGCATCCTTGCCTTGTTCCATTTTTGATTTGGAATGGATCTGAGAGGAGATTGTTTACTTTGATTTTAGCAGTGGGGTTCGCGTATAGAGAATGGATCCAGGACATCATTTTATTATTCAGGCCGATATGCTCGCAAGTTGCAAACATGAAGTCCCAGTTGACTCTATCAAAGGCCTTCTCCGCGTCTGTTGACAGGAGAAGGCCCTTTGTGTTCCCTTCTTTCATTCTGTGTATTATATTCACTGCTTTAATAGTGTTGTCTTTAGCCTCCCATCCTGGCATAAAGCCCACTTGTTCCTTGCCTATAATTTTGTGTAGGAGGGGTTTGAGTCTGTTTGCCAGTATTTTTGCTAGTATTTTTAGATCAGTGTTCAACAGTGAGATGGGTCTATAGTTGGCACCATTTTTATGGTTTTTATCTGGTTTAGGTATAACCGTTATCTGTGCAGAGAGGAATTCTTGCGGGATTTTTGTAGTCTTTTTATTTAGGGAGTTTAATGCCAGGAGTAGTGGGGAGGTTAGCTGTGATTCAAAAGATTTATAATATTGGGAGGTAAGTCCATCTGGGCCAGGGCTTTTTCCTGTTTTTAAGTTTTTAATGGTGTCAGTGACTTCTTCAGTTGTGATGTCTTTTTCAAGTTCCTCTGTTTCTTGTCTAGTCAATTTGGGTAGGTGGCTTTGTTGAATAAATTCCTTTATTAGTGTTGTTTTATCGTTTGTGGCCTGTCGGGATTTATTTTGGGACGGGATATTGTATAATTCTGTGTAGAATTTTTGAAATACTTCTGCGATGTGGTTAGGATCATGAATTTCTGTGCCCTTTGGGTCGTGAATACTGTGAATAACGTTTGTCATTTTAGTGTCGTGTAGTGCTCTAGCTAGAAGTTTGCTAGCCTTGTCTGCAAATTCGTAGTAAATGTTTTTTTTGAGGAAAAGTGATCTTTTTATCCCTTTATCGAGGATATCTTGAAGTTCCTTTCTTTTATTGATTAGTTCTGCTTCTGCTGCTGCAGAAAGTGATTGTTTGTGTAAACTTTATAGTTGGTTTATTTTGGTTACAAGGCTAGCAATATGGTTCTCTTTCTTTTTCCTGTTTCCCCATTTAATGAACTCCCCTCTTATAACACACATGTGCGTTTCCCAGGTGGTAAGGGGCTGTATGTCAGGGGTCCCGTTTAGTTGGAAGAAGTAATTTAGCTTTGATTTAATTTGTGACGTTATCTCTAAATCCGTTAGTAGATTAGGGTTTAACCGCCAATTGAAAGATTTTGGGGTCTGGTTTTGCTGTGTTAATTGAATTGAGATGGGTGCATGATCTGAGAGAGCAATGTTGCCTATTCTCGCTTTTTTGATCAAGGGTATGTCTCTCTGTGAGATAAAGATGTAATCTATTCTAGTGTAGCGTTTGTGTGGGGCAGAAAAAAAGGTGAAATCCTTTTCAGATGGGTTTAGTAGTCTCCATGAATCTATCAGTGAGAGAGACATTAGTGTTGTTTTAAGTCTTTTGAGAGTGCGGTAAGGGACACTTGATTTGCCGGAGGAAGTATCCTGGAGAGGGTTTAGGGGGATGTTGAAGTCCCCTCCAAGTATAATTCTACCTTTTGCAAAATTTTTGAGCTCATCTATTATTTTATGGCAGAAGGAAATGTGTGCTTTGTTCGGAAAGTAAATGTTTGCTAGCGTTGTTGGGGTGCCTGCCATAGTGCCCCTTAGAAAGAGAAATCTACCGTCTGGGTCAGCCAGAGTTTGTTCCATTTGGAACGAGGAGTGTTTGCTTAAGAGGATAGTTACTCCTTTTGTCTTTGCTAGTGGGTTGGTCGCGTGGAAAGCTTTAATTATGAAGTTGTTCGTCATCTTAGGTATATTTGTCCCTTTAAAATGTGTTTCTTGTAGAAATATGATCTGGGGGCGTGTCTTTTTGAGTTCTTTTAGAATTTTGTGTCTTTTCTCTGGTGTTCCGAGGCCATTCACGTTATGTGAAATTATTGTGGGATGTTTCCCTAAATTAGAGTATGCCATGATCAGGGGGGGAGGGGATTAGATTGGGGGAGAGAGAAAAGGGGGAGATGTTGTGGGTAGGGAGGGGAGGGAATCTCTGTTAATCACTAACTCTGCTGTTGGTGAGACAGTCCGAGTAGTGAAGAAGGTAGGATGTCGTATGTGTAGAGGCTCGTTTTTTCTCTTAAGAGATTTTTCCCTATGGGGGGGTTGAGTGGGAGTATATCCCGGCGGGTCAAGTGAGGATGGAAGACTTAGGTATTATTTAAGTCTGAAATTTGTTATTTGGTGTGTATAGATTTTAGTTGGTTTATGGTGTGGTAGGGGTGCCACATATCCTTTTAGTGATGTAACGAGTTAAGTTTGTATAGCTAGGGTTGTCAACTCAAAACATTTAAACAATCAGTGGGACATATCAGGACCCTTGTCGAATCAGCCCATTAAGTTGGACTGTTGCAGTGGGTCCTCTATCTCCCAACCATTAAACTTTTAGAACAGGAATACAAAGCATAAACAATGTTAATTCTTAACCATAAAACATATGAAAAACAAGATCACAAGTACTGTTAGCTGAGAGGCTTTTGTGCCCGAAGCGAGAGCTCCGCCCCTGCCTAAGGCCCATAATAGGGCTTGATTGAAGTGTTGTGACCTATATGTAGGGGATTATAAACCCCAAGAATTAGAATTCTGGTTGGTTAGGGCGAGTCTCTCTCATCTGGGCACTTTGAGAAAAAAAAAAAATGGAGGAACGGTAGGTGTAAGGGACCACACAGGAGGCAAAAAAAAAAAAAAAGAAAAAAAAAAAATTCTCCTTCTCTTCAAGCTCCCTCCCCTCTCACCACCATTCAGTCTCGGCTATAATAGTTGTAGTAGTAGCCACAGTCTTTAGTATGGCATCGCCCTATTCCTGGCGGGTTTGGTGGACAAGGTTGAGTTAGCAGTTCCCATGGGAGTGTGGTAGTTTGGTGGGACGGTTAGCAAGCTGAAGTCTTTTGAGAGAGCGTATCTAATGTTCAGACCGCTCTTCCAGTTCTCCACTCCTATTTGTATCCCTACGAGTATAAGGGTACCGATAACGAGAAAGTTCTGTGGGGAATTATGATCATTGATTATTATTCCATTTGTTTCTGTATGTTCTTATGGTTGGTGACGCGGTATTGGGGTATCCTGATGAGGTCTAATGGTGAAGGTGGTTCATTCATAAAGCAGTCTGGTGATGAGGGGATGTTAAAGAAGTGTTTCAGTATCTATTATCTCTTGTTCTTTGTGATTTGGAGACAGGCGTGTCAGTGTTATGGCCTTCAGCAGATTTTTGTTTCTTGCCCCCTTTAGGGTATTGTGTTTTGAGGGGGGAATTTCCAGGAGAATGACCTGGTGGAGATAAATGAGAGGGCAAGCGGAATTCCTGGTACCATTCCGGGAGGTCTATGGTTTCGCATTGAATGGCTTCACAGAAGGATGGAATGTCTTCAGGTGTGCGAAGGAGAACTTGTTTACCCTCAATTGTGATCTGGACGGCAAATGGGAATTTCCATTTGTATGGGATTTTTTTTTCTTTTAGTATTTCCAGTAAGGGTTTAATCCCTTTTCTGTTTTTCAAGGTTATGGGTGACAGGTCTTGGTAAAGTTGGATTGTTGATCCATTGAAAAGGATTTGGTCATTCTGTCTGGCTTTTGTTAGGATCTCATCCTTAAGGGGGAAGCTATTAAGACAGCAAATGATGTCTCTGGGAGGTGTTGAATCTGGCCCTCGGGGTCTTAGGGCTCTGTGGGCCCTTTCAAAATCTATGGTGGAGTCTATGGGTCTTTCCAAGACATTGTTAAAAATGGAAGTGAAAACCGGTTTTATTTCTTCAGAATTTATTGACTCAGGTATGCCTCTAATCCTGATATTATTCCTTCTCCCTCTGTTGTCCAGGTCCTCCATTTGTCTGTTAATGTTGATGAGGTGTGTTGAGTGGGTGGTGGTAACAAACTCCAATCTTTTGATTGCTCTGTCCCTTTGTTTTCCTGACTTTTCGTTTGTTGCTAGTTGTTCTGTCAGGACTAATATGTCCGCTTTAAGGTCAGTGATCGCTGCTGCGAAGGATTTTTTAATATCTGCTGCTATTTCCGTCATATCTCCTATTGTCAGGGGTTGGTCATGGTTGGTGTTTGTTCTGGATGTCCTATCTGAGATTGCTGAGACATCATCATCAAAGTCCTCATCGTCAGTGTAATCATGTGAGGGATTTTTGTTACTTGACATATTTTTCCCTCTCTGGGAATGGCTTTTAAAGATATCTGCAATGTCTTGGCCAGATGTACCAGCTATTGAGCGTTGCGACCTCGTCTGTGATCCTGGCTGTGGCAGTGATTTTTGGGGTTTACCCATCTTGTTCGTTCGTTGTCCCCAGCAGTTGGTAAAGGATATGTGGTTTCCCCTCGTCCCTTATTGAGGTGTCATTCTGTTGATAAGATCAATTGAGGGGTGAGACCAGGGATTATAGTGTAAGTAATAAGGTGGTGGGGGAATATCAGCAGGAATTCTGATATTTTTGTCTATAGTTATGAGCAAAGTTCTTGCAGGAAGATCCTGGGTTTTTATCAAGGTTTAGAGGGTTGGTGTCTGTGCTTGGTCTATGGGTTGTTGCAGTGCTGCTCCCCAGGTGTGTGTGTGTCTGGCTTCAGACCATAGACCAAGGCCTATACACCCAGTTTGCCGTGACCGTGCAGGACAGGGCCGATGGATCTTCCTGGCAATTCCCTCAAACTTTGCCTGATCTCTGTGGTCCCTGTATTTAGGATTGGTGGAGTTTGTTTAGTAGAGGGGAGTCGGGTGAGTCTGTACGCTAACGGTAGGCCGCGTCTGGGCCTAGCGCCAGTCGGGGTTCACTCCGGGGGTTCACATGTGTCTGTATTATCCTTAGGAGGGGCTACAAACGTCTCTTTAGGTGTTGTGTTGTTTGGAGGTTTAAAGAACCGATCGGCGGCCATCGCGGCCTAGGCTTAGGTGAAGCCGCGGCCTCGATTTCTGTTCCGCGGTACCTTCGTTTGGTACTCGATTTCCCCGATTTTGGGATGTAAGTGTAGGGGATGATGTGGGTGAGCTGATGGAAAGTATTTCGAGTCTCACCTCGTGTCGGAACGATTGGATGGCCCTGGCTTCTCTTTCGGTCCGCCGGAGCTCTCTCTGGACACGTCCGCCGCCGTTTTTTTAATCTTATTAACACCCTCTCCTGCAGTCCCCACAAACTCCTTCCTATCTTTAACTCTCTACTAAAACATCTACCTAACCACCTGCCCCTGAACCCTGTCCCTTTGCAACTACTATGGTTACCCATTATCCTTCATTGTCAAACATCTTAAATCTCTTGCTCTCTACAGACTCCTTCTCCCACCTATAAAGCATTAGGAATGGATGAACAGTTCGACCCAAGCATCAATTGTTCATTTGGCCGAACACTCGAATTTGCAGTGTGTTTGCAGGGCGTTCACTCTGATGAATACCCTGTAATGCACTGAATGCTGCTCAGTGCATTCTGCACCCTAATTGGGCAAAGCTTTGCCCAATCAGGGTGCAATGTACGCTGGTTCTTAAAAAGCAGGGCTGGGAAGCCGGCCGCAGCATCCTTAACAACTGATGAGTCATCAGCAGTCAGTGAGGTTCCCCGCTGACAGCTGAACAATAAAGAAAAGTGCTGGTAAAAAATAAAGAATAAAATGGCGTGGGGTCCCCTACAGGTCTAGTATGGATTGGAGGGGAACCCCACGCCAAATTTAAAAAATAAACGTTGTAGAGTCCCCCCATAATCTGTACCAGACCCTTATCCATGCATGCAGCCTGGCAGGTCAGGAAAGGCGGGAAGAGCGAGCACCGCCCCCCTCCTGAACCATACCAGGCCACATGCCCTCAACATGGGGGAGTAAGTGCTTTGGGGCAGAGGGGCTCCGCCCCCCTACCCCAAAGCACCTTATCCCCATGTTAATGGGGATTAGGGCCTCTTCCTGACAACACCGGGATGGGGTAGTTGGGGTCTGCAGGGCTGTGCTTATTGGAATCTGGAAGCCCCCTTTAACAAAGGGACCGCCAGATCCCGGCCCACCCCTATGTGAATGAGTATCGGGTACATTGTACCCCTACCCATTCACCAAAAAAGTAGCAAAAAGTAATAATCATAATAGACAGTTTTGACAAATCCTTTATTAACAAATAATAAAAATGGTGAACAGGGCTAAGGTTTGGGACTGTAAGTGAAGCATGGGAGGTATAGAGACACAAGTGGATATAAAAAATCAGACATTTTTATTATTACATGATTTCATGGATATTGACATATACTGTTTGTTCATTTATGACACAATTGTCTACAAATAAATGACAACAATTCATATCCAATGTTGATTCATGTACAATTATATATAGAGAATGGCCAAAGGGCCTACACATCATTAATAGCAATGCATGTCACAGATTGTAATCCATATAATATAGAACATAAGGGGGGGGTTGGAGTATATAGACATGGTCCACTGGAAATAGTGAGTTGGGTAAACACGTAGATGTACTGATTGAGGTAAACCAGTAGGTCAAATTGTAAGTTGGCTAGACACATGATTGGACTGATTGGGGTAGTTTTTAGCTCAACGCGTTTCGTGACATTGGGTCACTTTTCAGGAGAAAAACCCGCAAAACATGTCTATAAAAAAATATATTAAGAAAATATGTATATGTTTAACTTTAAAGGAAAAGATAATCAAATCAAACATTCAATGGAGGAAAGATAAATAAAATGAAATTAAACAAAAGGACTTGGTGATGAAACCTCATTCCGTGCATAACTCACAGCCATGCCAGTGCGGACAACACGGATCAACCAGGACTGTCGCACACGCGAGCTCAGGTGGCGTGAGTCAGGAGGCAACAGACCGAACAATAACACCATCCAAGAGAGTGTGAATCTCTGAAAAATGACCAACATGGTGTGAATGCGTGAAGGTAAGTATGGGAGATGTGTAAGTGAGAATGTGTGAGAAAATATAAGGAGGCCATGAGTAAAAGTGAGAGGTGGAGGTGTAAGGGAAAATGTATAAAGAAAAAGAAAACATTGAAAAGAAACAGGAAAAGAAAGACACAAAGGAAAAGTGCGTGCCTAGGGAGGAAAAAGTGAAAGGAAGTGAGGGCAAAAAGGGTTAAAAAGAAAAGAGGATTTAGAATGGAGAAAGTGAGAGAAAATAAAGAGAATGTGAGATGACGAACCAATAGTGGAGGAGAAGAACCATGAGAACGTGCCTGCAGTGTGGCAATTCAAACTGTGAACCCTCGAACCCCACTGAATGTTGGATGGTGTCTTATACAGGTGCGTCAACCAAGACTCCGCCCCCAACGTCACGCAGGTGTGCAGTTGCGAAGGTATGGAACAACAGTGGGGCGGAATAAACGCCCCCTAGCTAGTGACTCCCGATGTCCGCCGGCGAGATCTCTTATGCCCCTTGCAGCCCAGCCCCCTCACAGTTAGAACACGCCTAGGGAACACTGTTAACCCCTAGATCTCCCCCTGCAGATTAACCCCTTCACTGCCAATGACATTTATACAGTAATCAGTGGATATTTAAATTTCTGATCGCTGTATAAATGTCGGTGGTCCCAAAAAAGTGTCAAAAATGTCCGACACGTCAGCCCCAATATCGCAGTCCTTATAAAAATAGCAGATGGCCGCCATTACTAAAAAAAAATGTAAAAACGCCAGAAATGAATTCTCATGGTTTGTAAAAGCAGCAAATTGTGCGCAAACAAATCAATAAACGCCGACTGCGATTTTTTTTTTACCAAAAATATGAGGAAGAATATAAATCGGCCAAAACCGATGAATAAATTAGTTTTTTTATATTTTTTTTTTTTTGGATTTGTATTTTAGCAAAAAGCAAGAAATATTGTTTTTTTTGCAAAATTGTCACTCTTTTTTCGTTTATAGCGGTGATCAGAAATGATGCAGAGGTGACCAAATACACCAAAAGAAAGCTCTATTTGTGGGAAAAAAAGGACACAAATTTTGTTTGGGTACAACGTCGCACGACCGCGCAATTGTCAGCTAAAGTGACGCAGTGCCGAATCGCAACGAGTGCTCTGGTCCCTTCCGGGGCTGAAGTGGTTGAGTGTGAGGTCACACTCCCTAAAGCGGTAGTAAACCCATCCATTTAACAGTTTGACAGTGCCGGAAATGTAACACTAACGTTGGTTGTGCTCTAAACCAAACTGTCAAAACATCCAATGGCTGGTGTCATAGCTGATCACATGTGCAGCATCACGGCAGTTGTAGATTAAACAGAGGCCAAGGTGGCAGCTTCCTTGGCTGAAAATGATAGGAGGGTTTACTACCACTTTAAGGTTAGCGCATTTCTTATGGGGAGCACGGTGGTGATTGCATATCCATTGAAGGATACATGAGGACACAAACATTTTTTGTATAGAGTGGACATTTATATATTATTATTTTAATTTTTTTTGCTACAGATTTTTGTATATTTATTTATTTATTTCAGGTACTTATATAGCGCCATCAATTTACGCAGTGCTTTACATATACATTGTACATTCACATCAGTCCCTACCCTCAAGGAGCTTACAATCTAAGGTCCCTAACTCACATTCATACACATACTAGGGGCAATTTAGACCAGAGCCAATTAACCTACCAACACCACAAGTATTGGATCGCTGATTATATGAATGAAGTGTTATAAGAGGACACTATCATTGGAGTGTATGTCAGGTTGTCACTGACTTCACAAGCACATCTACATACATTTTTCTTTTTTCAGGAGTTCATAAATGATAATTGATACACATTTGAAAGTTTTATTAGTAGCGCAGCATATTATGTTTTTGGTTTGATTTATTGTACATTTATATTGGGAGTGTGTTTATTGCTGCTTGCTGTCTAGTTGGTACATGTAGATAGTGTAGTTGCTCGCAAGATTTGTATTGATTTTACTGTAGTAGCACTGAAGGGCACTTTAGGGGCACTGATGTTACACTGATGGGCACTGTAGTGGCACTGAAGGGCACTAATGTGGCACTGTGATTGCACTGATGGCACTGTGATGGCACTGATGTGGCATTGTAGAGCACTAACGTGGCACTGTAGGGCACTGTGATGACACTGATAGGGCACTGTAGGGCAATGTGATAGCACTGATGTGGCACTGTAGGGCATTGTGATGGCAGTGTGTTGGAAATTATGAATTTATAATATTATTTTGAATAATATTGGGCTCTGAAATATATTATATGTATAAATTAAATGTATTAAATATATGTTAGTGAATGTTATTTGAATGTGCTTTTGGACAGAGAAAGTGTTGTATGTGCAATTCTATTTCAAACCTCATGTGAAGTAATGTTAGAGGAGGAGTCATGTGTGTCTCCTTATGGACTAAAACCATATAAGTAGGTATAGGTTGCTTTGAAAAAAGCTGACCTAAGGATTTCAAACAGTATAAGAATTGTGACTTTGTGGTGTTAGCTAGGAAGGGTAGGAAAAGAGATGAAGGTATGAAGGCCTACATTCTTGGAGACGTGACGTGAACACCTGTCAGAACTCTTCCTCCTCCTGACTGAAGCCATGCCATATCTCATCATAGATTTCAATTATGTTGTTACGTAAGTTTGTCTTATGTTATGTTATGAAGAATAAACCAAAAAAGATTTTCTAATGATGTCGTTCATGCAAGAGTTCTTTGTGATGAAAGCTGAGAAAGGATTTTCAACACAGTGATATGCCACTGTAGGTCGCATGATGTGGCACTGCTGAGCACATAAGAAATCTAACAGCCTTATGCTGCTGCAGCTTCTCCCTTCTCTCCTCTCCTCACATACTGTATTGGTGTGATGAGAGGAGCTGAACCAGGCATGACACCAGTTTGCTTACAGTGATCACTCCGTCATTTTATAGAGCGATCACGTGGTAAAGAGCCGCTGTTATTGGCCCTTTACCCTGATCCATAATGCTCTGGGTTCTGAGGTCCCAGCAGTCATGAACACCTCCAGATGTGCGTCCCATCAATAGATGCCCTTCCAGAACTAGCCAGCCCTGCTGTAGCTGTCATTCGGCTACGTCACGGTCGGTAAGTGGTTAATGAGTCTACTCTCAAAATCTCTCTTTTGGTCAGAGTGAATCCATTGAGGTAGCCCATAGTGGACCAAACATTTCTCTACCAGAACTTTGACTGCTGTAGATGCTTGCTGGTCATTGGTTGGGAATAGAAAAGACCAATGTCCTGCACTCAAGAGAAGTGTTAAAGACAAGCATAAATCCCAAGTCTTCAGCTGTTCAGAAACTGGCATAGGCTTTGTTGCCCCCTACAGGCTGGGGAGACCCAGTGTAAATACTGAAAAACATAGAAGAGAGGGCACACCAGGCCAGCACATTACCTTTGTGATTAATATTAATTATTATATTAAAAATATATATACTCACAAACAACATCAGCAATAAGGCACATCATATTGCACTCAAAGCAACCTGGTCACCTAGACAAGTCCTGGAAGTGAGAAGACCATCAAAAGGCTGACGGGTTTCGAGGGGAGACCCCCCTCTTCCTCAGAGCCAATCTTAAGTGTTGCATAGATAGTCCAATATATAACATATGGGTCACATCCCATGAAAAAAGCTTTGTGTTATAAAAAAATATTGGCTCTGAGGAACAGGGGATCTCCCCTTGAAAAATGTCAGTCTTTTGAGGGTCTTCTCATGTCCATGACTTGTCTAGATGACTAGGATGCTTTGATGACAATATGCTGTGCTTTGGTTGGGAATGCCTGGGCATACCTTGTGAAGTGGTCAGGGACCACCAGGGCAAAAGCTGTGACCTTGAGCAGGGCTCCAGACAGAAAGTCAATGCACAACTGTTTCAGTGTTCCTCAACTTTAGAGTTGGAGGCAGCTTTGGTTGGAAGAGTCTTACACTGAATACACCTTGAGCAGGTATGACAATAGCCTTTAACTTCAGC
>BLSH010433154.1:6416-29349 GCA_018402905.1 Glandirana rugosa
CATTTTTCATGAAACCTCAGCTAAACGATTTCCGTTTATCTGACACGTTCACGTGAACGTGAGACGTTCACGTCATCGAGGTCTTTACTCACCTTCGAGACGACTGAAGGTAGTTGGTTATTACACGTTCCTTTTAAGTCAAAAAAAAATAAAAGGAACACACACTAAACCGTTAGAAACATTTCACTTCGAAATAGAGTAAATAGTTCGAAACCTCGTTGACACGCGAACGTTTCACGTGTCAGATAGTCCCGGCTAGGATCCCAGTGTCTGCGGACCCACGTCTTTATAAAAACCGCGGGGGTGTACCCGCACCAGTAGCCATAGAAACATTTGCAAAGGGGGGAGTTATTAAGATGACCACGCCCATGTGGGGGCGCCAAAAATATTTCTGCACCCAGGCGTCTGTGACCCTAGGATCGGCCCTGATAGACTGTGCACTTTGCAAGCGCACAGTTGCTCCAAAGCTTGATAAATGAGATAAAGCTTCACTTTACAAAGATTGCCAAATCACACACAAGGAAAATAAAAAAAAACTGAATTTTCCTTGCACATTATTGGTTGATGGAAGTCAGCAGAGCTTCCACTCATTTCTGGAGCTACTGCACTTGCAGAGTGCAAGTGCACTTGCACAGTCTATTTGCCTTTAGCAAATCGACTCCAAAGTACTTTTTACTGTCGGTGAAGATAAGTAGAGCTATGTTCATTTTTAAGAACCAATCATGTACAGATGTTCACAAAGTAGAACCATCTTCTGCAAATGATTGCAGATTTGAAGATAGCAAAAGCTTACCTCACCAAAATCAAAAAGTACTTCTTCAGTTAATAATCGACAATGTATCGTGCATTCAAGGTATTTATTGCATGGCATTGATGTCTTCTGTTCATATATGGTATCCAATACAAAAAAGACACACCTGACACCTATTTTTTTACCTTTTCCTGTTTTCAGTAAAAATACGTGTTCCCTGGTTTCTTACACATGGCATTTAGACTGCAGAGTCTGGCTAACAGTTTACACCAATTTAATCAATAATTTAACAAGCTATTATTAAAACATTTATTTGTTCTATTAAGAAGGCTGGGCGATCCCAGTATGTCTATGTATGAAGCTGAGACTGCCTGTTTTTTTTTTTAGTTAGACTTTCTTTGCATCTATACTATTTGTATTTGTTTATTACCTTAGCATTTGAAGGCAATGATAAAAACTTCACAATGATAGGATTCGTTTGTGTCACTATTATCTCCTTTAATAGGTGAATTCGTGGATTGCATATGGATCCCAATGGAAATCATGATGATGTAATATTTTCCTTTGCTGTTACATCAGTAAGTGAAATTTAATGTACCTGACAAAGTAAAGTAAAATATGCCCAAAAATATTGCCAATTAAAGCTTGGCATCACATCTGCTTATAAAATGCTGCAAAATGTTAAACAAAACAGATGAGTGTGATGTATGTCAGAAAACAAAGTCTTGTAAAAATAATTGCTGTTTACTTACAAATAGTGTGATGGTGCCACCTAGCGAAAGTTAATAAAACTTTCCACATAACGTATATATATATATATATATACACAGTATCTCACAAAAGTGAGTACACCCCTCACATTTTTGCAAATACTTTATTTATTATATTATTATAAATTGTTTGTTCTTTTCATGTGACAACACTGAAGAAACGAAGCTTTGCTACTGTGTAAAGTAGTGAGTGTACAGCTTGTATAATAGTGTCAATTTGCTGTCCCCTCAAAATAACTCAACACACAGCTATTGATGTCTAAACCGCTGGCAACAAAAGTGAGTACACCCCTAAGTGAAAATGTCCAAGTCGGGCCCAATTAGCCATTTTCCTTCCCAGGTGTCATGTGACTTGCTAGTGTTACAAGGTCTCAGGTGTGAATGGGGAGCAGATGTGTTAAATTTGGTGTTATCACTCTCATTCTTTCATACTGTTCACTGGAAGTTCAACATGGCCCCTCATGGCAAAGAACTCTCTGAAGATCTGAAAAAAAGAATTGTTGCTCTACATAAAGATGGCCTAGGCTATAAGAAGATTGCCAATACCTTGAAACCAAGCTGCAGCACGGTAGCCAAGACCACAAAGAGGTTTAACAGGACAGGTTCCACTCAGAACAGGCCTCGCCATGGTCGACCAAAGAAGTTGAGTGCACGTGCCCAGTGTCATATCCAGAGGTTGTCCTTGGGAAAGAGACGTATGAGTGCAGAGGTTGAAGGGGTGGGGGGTCATCCTGTCAGTGCTCAGACCATATGCTGCACACTGCATCAAATTGGTCTGCATGGCTGTCGTCCCAGAAGGAGCTCTCTTCCAAAGATGATGCACAAGAAAGCCCGTAAACAGATTGCTGAAGACAAGCAGACTAAGGACATGGATTACTGGAACCATGTCCTGTAGCCTGATGAGACCAAGATAAACTTATTCGGTTCAGATGGTGTCAGGCGTGTGTGGCGGCAACCAGGTGAGGAATACAAAGACAAGTGTGTCTTGCCTACAGTCAAGCATGGTGGTGGGAGTGTCATGGTCTGGGGCTGCATGAGTGCTGCCGGGCCTGGGGAGCTACAGTTCATTGAGGGAACCATGAATGCCAACATGTACTGTGACATACGGAAGCAGAGTATGATCCCCCCCTCAGAGACTGGGCCGCAGGGCAGTATTCCAACATGATAATGACCCCAAACACACCTCCAAGATGACCACTGCCTTGCTAAAGAAGCTGAGGGTACAGGTGATGGACTAGCCAAGCATGTCTCCAGACCTAAACCCTATTAAGCATCTGCGGGGCATCCTCAAACAGAAGGTGGAGGAGCGCAAGGTCTCTAACATCCACCAGCTCCGTGATGTCATCATGGAGGAGTGGAAGAGGACACCAGTGGCAACCTGTGAAGCTCTGGTGAACTTCATGCCCAAGAGAGTTAAGGCTGTGCTGGAAAATAATGGTGGCCACACAAAATATTGACACTTTGGGCCCAACCTGGACATTTTCACTTAGGGGTGTACACACATTTGTTGCCTGCAGTTTATATATTAATAGTGTGATGAGTAATTTTGAGGGGGCAGCAAATTTACACTGTTATACAAGCTGTACACTCACTACTTTACATTGTAGCAAAGTGTAATTTCTTCAGTGTTGTCATGTGAAAAGATATAATAAAATATTTACAAAAATGTGAGGAGTGGGCGCATGCTCACGAGATGGCCGCATAATCTCGGAGCTCCGGCTCTCTCCGTCCCCACAGCCCTCTGACAGCTTGATTCCTTCGGCAGCAGTCGACCCCGGGAGCTTCCTCCAGGCCAGGCGTGCCCAATCCCTCTGGGGAGACAACGCCCGGTGCCACCGGAAATCGAACGACCTGAGCAGCCCAGGTATTCCAGGTCTGCTTTCCAAAGAGGGGGCTGCTCCTAGGGTCCCCCCTTCAGCACACTTTCCCCACAGAGGGCTTTGGGTCCCGGAACCCGATTGGGGTAGGCTTTTGTGACCGCGGATCGGGCCCTTATAGGCATCAATGCCTCACTGTTATCAGCAGTGCTCAGCGGGCAATTAACCCCCTCACCATCGGATCGTGCAGGCTCTGCATTCCTTAACCTCCCAGGCCTCAGCAAGGAGAATCCGGGTACTTGCCAGCCCTCCCAGCTAGGCATTCAGAACCAGGACTCAAGCAGACTATTTGGAGCAGCCCGCCCATAGCTTCTCAGCCGGCACCTGGGCGGTCCTTCAGGGGGTGGGGGGGTTTCTCATGTAGAGGACCCCCGCTTTGAGCTCTTCACCAAGGATCTGGCCGGCCCCTCACTCCGCTACTGGGCCCCTTCATCCATCTCTCTGCAGCCCAGGGAGGAGCCCCCTGTCCCAAGTTCCTTTCGGAGGTCGCCCAACACAGGGACCTATGCTCTCTTATGCGGGGGCTGTTAGAAGAGACTTGTCTAAGCATCCAAACTTTAATGACCAAGACCTCTTGGAGACCCACATGCCCTCTCTTTCCCAGTTGCCCACGAAGGAGTCTTCTGAGGACATGGAGGCAGGGGCAGAGGGGGGTTCTCTATTTCTCCCTGAGCCGGGATCTCCCTCACCTGTTAACATCAATCCTCAGGCCCTCTCCCCAGCTTCCACGGTAACCCTTCCGGAAAGGACCCTTGACGAAATGTTCGCTTCTCTGGCTGGAAAAAAAGTCCCAGATCCAGATCCCCTGGGCACCCTGGGTTCCCCTTCTCCTTCGCTTCAATCAGACTTGAGATTCATGATGGAAACCTTTTACAAAATGCTATCTAAAGGACTGGCTCAAACAGCCTCTCAAATTACTTCAACCATCCAAGCGGACCTCCAGAACCTGGGATCCAGGATAGAAGTCATTGAACAAAAGACGGAACAAACTATTGCTAGAGTGAACCAAAAATTGAGGAACTGGTGAACCGTTCTCGCAGATATAATTTCCGTATTAAAGGATTACCAGAATCTGTCTCGGATGTCCAAGACACAGTCTGGTCCTTCATCAAGGAAATAGTTCCTAATATCCCCGAGCATAGGCTGGAGCTGGACAGGGCCCACAGAGCCCTTCAGGCACCCAGTGTGGATGGGTTGCCAAGAGACATAGTGGTCAAAACTCATTACTATTTGGTAAAGGAAGATATCATGAGACTCACCAGAAACATACCCCAGCTCTGGTTCCAGGGCCATTCCATTCAAGTATTTACAGACATCTCTCCGGCTACCATCCAAAAGGGGAGGGCCCTGAGACGAGGCTCTCTCGAAGAAATCCATCAAGTACTGCTGGTCCTTCCCCTTTCGTCTCTCCTTCTCCTTCAAGGGCAAGAAGTACGGTTTTACCACGTTCCAGGAGGGGAGCACCTACTGGTTATATTAAACCTCTGGACCCTGCTGCCTCTATTCACCCCAAAAATGCTGGCTCCTCTAAACGCCCCTCTCCTCAGAGCCCAATCCCCCCGGTTTGGCAGAGCCAGCATTGCAAGAGGTCTAAGGGCTCTCACCTCCCCCCCCCCGATTCCCGAAAGGAACCTGGGCCGTGTTACTTACTGTTTTGTTCGGCCGGTCTCCTGTGGAGGGTTTCCACGGTTTAGGTCCTGGACTTTTCTCCTTTTTTGTTTCCCATGACAAAGCTGTTCTTATCTAATTTTTTTGTTAAAGATTAGACTTTGAAGGTTTCCTGGTTTTGAAAATGATCTCCTCCGGATACGCACTTACTGGCTGTTTCTGTAATCCCTGGGGGGCGGGTCAATGCCTCGCCCTGCCCACTTCCGGTGGGGCAGTGAACCCCTCTGGGGGGGTGGGCCTGGGGGAGATGCCCTTCTTGTAGGGGCCCCCGTGGGTGGTGTTCACACGCAGTCTGTTTAACTTTTGTGGTCCCTGGTATTTATACGTTTCATAAGCTCTAGTTATATTACTATGTTTGATGTATCTGGGGAGCTTGAACTTCCCGGGCTCTCTGGTCCAATTTCTCGACTGAGGATTGCTTGGTCGCGGGGGACCGGGGGAGGGGTCGCCTTCAATCGGCTTCTCCTCTCCCCCTCCCCACGGCCGGGTTCCCCCCCGGAAGGGGGGGGGGCTATAAGTCTAGTGTTGCAGATGTTATGTTGTATTGCTCTGTTTTAGGGTCGGATCCTGTTTTTTAATTTGCATTGTGCTGCTTAAAGGACGGAGTGGCAGGTATGCGCCTCCCTCTGCTCCTGGGCTCCATTACTATGGCTCCCCCAAGAGCAGACGTGAGTGTGCCGGTTAGGCAGATGCCTTTTGATCCCACCGAGGGTCAGAGTCCCCTTTGTGGGGCTCCCAACCCCGGGATTTGGAGGGGGTCAGCGACCGTTGGCCATTTCTCCCCTCTCCGGTTCTTGCCTTTTATCCTTTTTCTTTTACGTTTCCGTTCTTTCCCCCTTTCTCTCCCCTATCTTCTTTTCTCTCTCCAGGGAGGCATCCACACAACGGACCAGTTTAATCCCAGAACTCAGTTTTGGACGGAGGTTCAGCCTGTCTCTTCTCTCAATGGAAATCAGGTGAGTCATTCCGCAGTGTTGCATAGTCTGTACATTTTTAACCATGCCATCCTCCCATGAGATACCCCTATCTTTGAAATGAGCATCCCATAATGCCCAGGGCCTTAATTCCCCCATTAAAAGGCAAAAGTACTTTCAAGTAGTGCACTCCATGCAACTGGAGGTTCTTTTTCTTCAGGAAACTCACTTCCCCATTCATTATAAACCGAAATTTGTCCACACGAAATTTCTCCAGTTCTTTCTAGCAAATGCTCCGGATAAGACGAGAGGGGTGGGGATATTCTTTGCTAGGGGGGTAGGGTTTCAGCCTATTAAGGAAATAAAAGACCCAGAAGGGAGATATATTCTTCTGGTAGGGGAATTGAGGGGTAGTACGTATTCCTTCATCTCTTATTACGCCCCGAATAAGGGTCAGGCAAAGTTTTTTCAGTCCATGCTCAGCTCACTTTCTCCACACTTCGAAGGGTCGGTGATTCTTGGTGGGGATTCCAACATCGCTCTAGACCATATGCTAGACAGATCTGGGTCCAGTCAGGATCGAATCCTCCAACCTCTGAAGGGGAGCTTGAGGATCGCCAAGCTCCTCCATTAGCTAGGGCTGGTTGAAGTTTGGAGGGAATTTGACCGAAACACGAAAGATTATACCCACTACTCAGCCCCTCACAGGTCCCTGGCTAGGATAGATCATATTTTTATGGGTGCCCCATCTATCCCTTCTGTTTCCAAATCATATATTAAAGATTCCCCCTTGTCTGACCACTCGATGGTCATTTTACACACGGCGAGCCAGGCGGGGGCGGGACCTAGACCCCAATGGCGACTCAAGGAATCCTTGTTAAACAACCCAGTCCACTGTGCCATGTTAGTGGAGGATATTAAGGAGTACTTTGGATTTAATGTGGGAGTAGGGGTCTCCCCCATGATGGTTTGGGAGGCCCACAAAGCAGTTTTGAGGGGGGAAATTATGCATCTCTCTTCAAAACTCAAGAAGAAAAGACAGAGTGACTTAGTCAAGCTTGAACAGGATTTTCACAGATTAAGCAAAAGCCCATAAGAAGAATCCCACTCCCCGTTCCCGTTCACAACTCGAAACAGGTAGAGTGGCTTTGAATCTTGCTTTGACTACCCAAGCAGAGAATCTCAATGGGCCAATTCTCAGTTTTACCTACAGAAGGACCGAATAGGCCCCAAATCAGCAGGTAGGCTGTCCACGAAGTTCCGTACCTTTTCTTTCCCGAAAGTAAAAGACCTCTCAGGAAAACTCACCCAGAACCCCCATAGGATCATGAGGGTGTTCCATCAGTTCTACGCCAAGCTATATCAGCCAGAATGTACTGGTCCCTCTGATTTAATGCGAAAGTTCCTTGATGACATTTCCCCACCCAAGTTGGACAGGGAGCATAGCCTAGCCTTAGAAGACCCGATCTCTAAGACCGAAATCTTAGAAGTCATAAAACTCCTTAAGAAAGGCTCGGCACCAGGTCCTGATGGGTTCTCCACAGGTTATTATAAAACGTTTGGGCACATCCTAGTTCCTCACCTAGCGAGCAGTTTTAATTCTCTCCAAAGGGGTGCCACGATTAGCGAGGAAATCAATTCTGCCAATATTTCAGTCATCCCCAAACCTGGCAAGGACCCCTCAGAGGTGAGTAATTACAGGCCCATCTCCTTAATCAATAACGATTTAAAAATTTTAACTAAAATCTTGGCTAATAGATTATCTTCCTGTATAGGGAAATATATTCATAAGGATCAGGTGGGGTTTATTCCAGGTAGGCAAGGCCCGGATCAAATCCGTAGGGCTGTGGACCTCATTTTGCTCCTTAGACCTGGATGGGATGGTGGGCAACCTCAAGAGGGGTTCTTTTTATCAGTCGATTTACAGAAAGCATTCGACACGGTCGAATGGCCTTACTTATTTGAAGTCCTGGAACGATGGGGGTTTGGTCCTCAGTTTTTGCAAACCATTAAAACTCTATATTCCACTCCCAGCGCTCAAATTACAAAATGTTTTCTCTGATCCGCTTCACATCAGAATGGGGACCAGGCAGGGATGCTCGCTATCCCCATTAATTTTTGCTATTGCCATTGAATCTCTTGCAATAGCAATCAGGGATCACCCGGATATTCGGGGAGTGAGGTGTGGTCCACAAACCCATAAATGTGCTCTTTTTGCGGATGACCTTCTTTTATTCGTAACTTGTCCTTTGGTCTCAGTACCAAATATTATCAAACTGTTGCGGGATTTCGGAGGGGCCTCTGGCTTGAGAGTTAATATGGCCAAATTGGTAGCACTTAACATCTACATTCCCGAGAGAATAGAGCAACAAATTAAAGACCGCTACCAAATTCCTTGGAATCAGGTCCACATCCCCTATCTAGGGGTTAAATTAACACCTAGTATAGACCAAATATTTCAAGTCGATTACCCTCCGCTGTTCAAACAACTTGCGGAAGATCTTTCCGCCTGGGGGAAGCTAGGCCTCTCCTGGCTGGGGAGAATTAACTCGGTTAAGATGACCCTCCTGCCAAGGATCCTATATTTGTTCAGGTCGCTCCCCATCCCTATTAAAAAATCCCAACTATTAAATTTGCAGCCCCGAATTAAGAAGTTTATTTGGGGCAATAAGGGCTTCAGGTGCCCCACAGAAGTTCTCCTCAGGCGACGTAACCAAGGGGGTCTGGGCCTCCCAAACTTATGGAGGTACTAGCAGGCAGCCCAACTAGCCCAATTTTCAATTATCCACGCTAAGAATAACAGACCGGATTGGGTAGGAATCGAGAGGCAGGCGATCCCTCTCAACACCATAGATGATTTAGTATGGGCTCACCCCAAAGCTAGACCTCCGATAATGGCCCCAACGCTTTCCCATTCCCTTGCCCTATGCGATAACACTTTTATTACCACAGGATTAGCGTCTAACGTTCGCCCACTAGAACATCTTTTTAACAGGTCAGGATATTCGAGCCTTTGGTTGGCGGACCAACAAGGGCCTTTATAGAATTGGGCATTTCTTATCCCCATTAGGCCCTATATCCCTAGATTACTGTATCAGAAAACTGGAGATGCCCCCTCGGAAAGGTTTAGTTTTCAGCAAATTCATCACTTTATGTCAACCCATTGGAGGGCCTCCCCGTGGCTTAAGGAAGCCACGCCTTACGAGAAGTGGTGTTCGGAGATTGCTAACCAAAAAGGGGGTATCTCCATGATATACGCTTCACTGTTGGAGCGACTCGAAAAACCTCCATACGCCGAGGGCTGGGAGAGAGACCTGGATGTGTCATGGAACACGGACAGGTGGTCCTCCTTGTTTTTAAAATCATTTAAAGGGATTGCCAACATCTCTCTGATGGAAGCAAGCGTAAAGGTTATTTCTCGCTGGTACCTGGTCACTTCCCGTCTCTCGATCATGTTCCTGAACTCCTCCTTCCTTTGCTTTAGAGGATGTAATCTTCTGGGTTCGTACTATCATACCTGGTGGGAATGTCCTAGGATCCGGGGATTCTGGAACAGGATTTTCTCCCTGCTGCGGAAGGTCACGGGCCAAGCCATAACGCAAAAGCCAGAAATAGCATTACTGAATCAGAGGCCAGATAGTCTCCCCAAATCCTTGTTTAAACTGACTCACTTCATTTTGCTGGGAGCTAAGATCACTCTTGCGAGGGCTTGGAAAAAACTTTCGGTCTCCTTCAACGCAGCTTGGAGAAAAATTACCTGGATCATGACCCAGAAGAAATATGCCAACATTCTCCTCGGGTCTTCGGACAAATTTGACATAATCTGGGATCCCTGGGTGAAATATCTCAATTTATTCCACTGATCTGACTCTTACTATGCCTTGCGTGTGCCTCCCTGATGCTCTTCTTTCCTTTTCTTTCCTTCCTTCTTAGTTCTTCCTCTTCTGTTTCCTTGTCCTTCATATGGTCTCTATGCTAAGGTTACATCCTGTTCAAATCAATCAATAATATATTCAGCGAATGCCCTACGGGGCTATTCTGATTTAAGTGCCTTTTCCTTATCTTTTATTGTTAGTGGTAGACAGCCGGTTTTGATCTCAAGGGCTGGGGCGCCGGATGGGTCCCCTCCCCTCTCTGCTGGACACAGTCTGAGCCCAGTTGGGGTGTCGGGTGGAGGGTATGGGGCCAGTCCAGGGGTCCCTCCCCACAGAGCATGAATCTGCCTAAGTCATTTCTAGCATGGCTCTTGTTGGATTGCTGTCACTGACGCTGTACCTTTCCAGTGCATGGTTTTCATATTTTTGTTGTTCCATTGCTTATCTGTAATCTTGAAAATTTAATAAAACTTTTTCAAAATAAAAAAAAAAATGTGAGGGGTGTACTCACTTTTGTGAGATACTGTATATATATATATATATATATATTGTATATATATTTTTTTTTTCTTTTCCCCAAGCCTGTAGACTTTATCTTACATATTAGCCATGTGTGAGGAACTGTGTCAAATGCTTTAAATGACAATGACAATGGCTGATAATGGTGCAAGTGACAGTAAAAATTGTGGTATGCCCTAACATTAGTGGTCAGCATAGAAGTGTCCCCTTGCATTAGTGGTTAATGTAGGTGAGGGATCAATTTGCCTTTGCTCACAAGTTAAGCAACCCCTAGCATACTTAGGGTTTCACAAAAGACTGACTGTAAAAGTTTGATGTATTATTCAACAAAATATTATGCAATTATGCAAGGAATATTATGCAATCACGTCCTGCTGCCTTGCTCACTTGGAGTGTCCCTGATGTTTTCAAGTATGGGTTTATGTGACCTCCTACTAGGAAGCATGCTCGAGCCTGAGCTGCCAATCATCATCCCTGAGCAAAGTTACATAGGAGAAGGAAAATGTTATCCACCCCGCATAAGCTCAGATACCTCCAACAATAATGGAGTGGCAAGAGGAGTGTGGCAAAGGTTTAGATAATCGGGTGGAAGATGTGAGAAGTCTGAAGCAGACCTTTGCTACAAGCTCATAAAATTTGAATCTGAGCAGGTACAGAGTATATTTAGGTACACGGGATGATGTATATTTTATCACCTGATAAAGATGTAATTACACTTTTGCAAATATATTAAAAAAGTAAACAAAAACAAAATACAGAAATTCAAAGTTTATCCTGAAAAGGGATTTGTAATTCTGCTAAGCCTGTCTTGTGATTATCTTCCCACATATACAGTTGTGCTTATAAGTTTACACACTCTGGCAGAATTTATGATTTCTTGGCCATTTTTCAGAGAATATGAATGATAACAGAAAAACATTTCTTTCACTCACGATTAGTGTTTGGCTGAAGCCATTTATTATCAATCAACTGTGTTTACTCTTTTTAAATCATAATGACAACAGAAACTAACCAAATGACCCTGATCAAAAGTTTACATACCCTGGTGATTTTGGCCTGATTACATGCTCACAAGTTGACACAAAGGGGTTTGAATGGCTATTAAATGTTACCATCCTCACCTGTGATCTGTTTGCTTGTAATTAGTGTGTGTGTATAACAGGTCAATGAGTTTCTGGACTCCTGACAGACCCTTGCATATTTCATCCAGTGCTGCACTGACGTTTCTGGGTTCTGAAAGCAAAATAATTGTCAAAGGATCTGCGGGAAATGGTAGTTAAACTGTATAAAACAGGAAAGGGATATAAAAATATATCCAAGGAATTGAGAATACCAATCAGTAGTGTTCAAAGTCTAATCAAGAAGTGGAAAATGAGGGGTTCTTTTGAAACCAAACCACGGTCAGGTAGACCAACTAAAATTTCAGCCACAACTGCCAGGAAAATTGTTTGGGAAGCAAAGAGAAACCCACAAATAATTTCAGGTGAAATACAGGAATACACTAACCATGAGTGATAAATAATTTTTTTGTGTTCTCATTCATATTCTCTGAAAAATGGCCAATAAATCATAAATTCTGCCAGGGTATGTAAATTTATGAGCACAACTGTATGTGTTTCCTTTAAAGCAATATGCTCAGAGTACTGATCCTCTCTCTTGTAGTGTAACTGCTGTTACACAAAGAATTTAAGAGACTGATATCAAGTCAGATTCAGTCATTTGTGCAAGTTCTATGTAAAAACAGATTGACCCAATTTTTAACTGAAAAGTTTATTGACAAATGAGCATCACATAACATCAATTTCCAATTGTACGGTAAGATACATAGACGGGTACATTAAAATTACATATTCACATAGTAAATTAATGTGTATACAGAATTGTTAGTATAAATGACATTAACCTCATCTTGTTGCAGTCCAGTTCATGTTCCGATGAATCTACTCAGATAATAGGACTGAATGTCCCAGGTGGGGGGGCACGAGGACCCGCCAAAGGTGTTCATACAGAGAACTTTACACTGAGGCTTAGTGTCAAGCCCTGGGCCATCTGGACCATATTTTCTCAAATTTTTTGGGACACTGCTGGCTTTCATGACCCAACTTTTAAAGTGTATATATATCCAAAATGTTTTTTTTTGGGCAGATTAGGGAAGGGTCTTTTAGGGTTTGTTCACACTAGCATTGCTCTCTGAAGAGCAATTTGCATTCGTAAGAAAGCATTTGACAGGCAGTGAAGAGGTGTTGTATTACCTCCTCATCACCTGCTTTAACCCCTTGAATCCTACACTAGCATGGAGGTTGCCGGGTGGTTTCAGAGCAGCCTCGTTCACACAGCAATATGCCATAACCCCCAGTATTGCTTGTGTCAGCCGGCGATTCTCTAAGCAATAAAAGTGGTCCAAGACCAAGTCACTGCCCCCCCCACCCACCCCCTGCTGCTTCCCAATGGTTCTCAAACTTACCTGGTAGATTGGGAAGCCCAAGAAACCCATCCAGTGGTTTCTAGTAAAAGAGATGAGCAGAGGGAAGATGGCCTCTGCTCATCTCTGTGGTCTTATTTCTATTACAAAGGATGCTTACATTCCTTGTAATAGGAATAAAAGTGATTAAACAATGTTTATTTAAAGGGAAAGTGTAAAAATAAAAGTAATAAAATAATAAAATATAAAAAATGTTTTAAAGTGCCCCCCGTCCCCCACTGCTCGTGCGCCGTGGTGAATGCATACTCAGGTCACACCCATGTATGCAAACAGTGTTCAAACCACACATGTGAGGTATCGCTGTGAACGTCAGAGCAAGGGCAATAATTCTAGCACCAGACCTCCTCTGTTACTCTAAACTGGTAACCTGTAGAAATTTTAAACCGTCGCTTATAGAGCTTTTTAACCACTTCCTTACTGGGCACTTAAACCCCCTTCCTGCCCGGACCAATTTTCAGTTTTCAGCACTGTCACTCTTTGAATGACAATTGCGCGGTCGTGCGGCGTAGTACCCAAACAAAATTGACATCGTTTTTTTCCCACAAATAGAGCTTTCTTTTGCTGGTATTTGATCACCTCTGCGGTTTTTATTTTTTCCGCTATAAACAAAGAGCGACAATTTTGAAAAAAGAAAAATATCTTTTACTTTTTGCTATAATAAATATCCAAAAATAAAAAAACATTTATTCATCAGTTTAGACTGATATATGTTCTTCTACACATTTTTGGTAAAAAAATCGCAATAAGCGTATTTTGATTGGGTTGCGCAAAAGTTATAGTGCCTACAAACTATGGACATATATTTATGGCGTTTTAATTCTTTATTTATATTTTACTGGTAATGATGGTGATCTGCGATTTTTAGCGGGACTGCGATATTGCGGCAGACATGTCTGATGTTTTTGACACTTTTTTGGGACCAATGACATTTATACAGTGATCAGATCTAAAAATAGACACTGATTACTATGTAAATGTCATTGGCAGGGAAGGGGTTGACACTAAGGGGGCAGTGAAGGGGTTAAATGTGTTCCCTGTATTTGTTCTAACTGTGTGGGGGCGGGGCTGACAGGGACATAACAGATCTAACTGATCCCGATCACAGGGATCAGTAGATCTGGCATGCCCCCCCCTCACAGAGCGGGGAACCACCGTGTTTACATTGGCGTTTCCCCGTTCTGGCTCTCTGTGCAGGGATCGTGGGTCTCCGGCAGACATTGAGTCCGCCCGACCGGCGGGCACGCTTACGTGCATGAGCTAAAGGGGAGGACATCTACTGATGGCCTCCCAGCATTTCAGATCCGTGCTGTAGCCGTCAATCAGCTATAGCCCGGATCTGAAGTGGTTAAGTACTGTAGCTTGCCGCAATTCCAAGAGCGTGCACAATTTTAAAGCATGGCATATTGGGTATTTAATTACGGTGTAACATCAACTTCCATATTTTACAAACAAATTGGTTTACACTCTGTTCCAAATTATTATGCAAATTCTATTTCAGTGTCACAAAGATTAAATATTTTGTTTTTCAGTTTAACTCATGGATGGCATTGTGTCTCAGGGCTCTTTTGAAGGTGAGCCAAATTAAAGGAAAAACTACTAAAGGAGGGTGTTCCACATTATTAAGCAGAGCACCATTTTCAAGCAATATGGGGAAGAAAAAGGATCTCTCTGCTGCCGAAACGAGTGAAATAGTTCAATGCCTTGGACGAGGTATGAAAACATTACATATTTCACGAAAACGTAAGCATGATCTTCGCACTATTAAGAGATTTGTGGCTGATTCAGAGCACAGACGGGTTTGTGCAGATAAAGGCACATTGAGGAAGATTTCTGCCAGATCCATGCATTGGATCAAGAGAGCAGCTGCTAAAACACTATTACATAGCAGCAAACAGATATTTGAAGCTGCAGGTGCCTCTGGAGTCCCACGGACATCAAGGTGTGGAGTCCTCCAGAGTCTTGCAACTGTGTATAAACCTTCCATTCGGCCACCACTAACCAATGCTCACAAGCAGAAACGGCTGCATTGGGCAGAAAAATACATGAAGGCTAATTTTCAAACAGTCCTGTTCACTGATAAGTGCCGTGCAACCCTGGATGGTCCAGATGGATGGAGTAGTGGATGGTTGGTGGATGGCCACCCTGTTCCAACAAGGCTGCAACGTCAGTAAGGCAGTGGTGGAGTCATGTTTTGGGCCGGAATCAGAGGAAGAGAGCTGGTCGGCCCCTTTAGGGTCCCCGAAGGTGTATAGATGACCTCTGCAGAGTATGTGGAGTTCCTGACTGACCACTTCCTTCCCTGGTACAGAAGGAAGAACTATGCTTTCCCTTAATAAAATCATCTTCATGCATGACAGTGCACCATCTCATGCTGCAAAGAATACTTCTGCATCAATGACTGCTATGGGGATAAAAGGAGAGAAAGTCATGGTGTGGCCTCCATCCTCCCCTGACCTCAATCCTATTGAGAATCTTTGGAGCATCCTCAAGCAAAAGATCTATGAGGGTGGAAAGCAGTTTACATCCAAACAGCAGCTCTGGGAGGCTATTCTGACATCTTGCAAACAAATTCAAGCAGAAACTGTCCAAAAACTCACAAGTTCAATGGATGCAAGACTTGTGAAGCTGCAATCAAATAAGGGGTCCTATGTTAAAATGTAACGTGACCTGTCAAAATGTTTAAAAAGTTAAAATGTTGTTCAAAGTTTGTTTGAAATAGCTTTTGATTTCAGTAAATATGCTGCAAACACAACAAATGACAATTTTCAATTCTTTACAACCTATAAAGTGTTTTGAAACTTACTGTGCGTAATAATTTAGAACAGCGCATTGTACGTTTTTTATTTTGAAAAAAAATACTGTTATCATTAGGAGGTTTGTTCGAATAAAATTTGAATTTTATACTTAATAGTTGATAACATGAGAATTATGCTGACTGTTGTTTACATCAATTATTTAGGTAAATGAGAAAAATATCATTGGCGTAATAATTTGGAACATGGTGTATATACTGTGTTTTTTACTTTCCAAAAAAAATTGCTTTTGAAAAAACTCTGAGCAAATACCATGTGACATAAAAAGGTGCAACAATCGCCATTTTATTCTCGGGTCTCTGCAAAAAAAAAAAAAATATATATATATATATATATATATATATATATATATTGTTTGGGGGTTCTAAGTCATTTTCTCACAAAAAACACAGATTTTTACATATATGAGAGAAGTATCAGGATTGGCCCAGTAGGCAAGTGGTTAATCTTCGAAGTCTGTCTCCCATTTAGGCCCCTTTCACACATACGGACCGTTTGTCCGTTTTTCATCCATCCGTTGACGGATGAAAAACGGACATTAATGCAACTCTATGGAAAAACGGATGACAACTGATGATCAGCTATTTTCATCAGTTTTCATCCGCTTCCGTCAGCATCCGTTTTTTTGAACGGATGAAAGTCCTATTTTTCATCCGTCAAAAAAACGGATCGGACGAAAAACGGATGTAAACTGACGAACGGTCAGTTTTTCATCCGTTTTTGCATTGGTAGTGAATGTAAAAAAAAACTGATGAAAAACTGATGACCACTGATGAAAAAACGGATGGAAAAAACGGATGAAAAACGGATGAAAAACGGATGAACTGATGAACTGATAAACTGATGAACTGATGAACGGTCTATGTGTGTGAAAGGACCCTTAGGGAGATTTCCCTTAACATCCTATTCCTAAAACGTAATTAAAAGTTACAGGAAACCTTTGCAATCTAAGGAGCATTTTCCTCCTAAACAGGTGTCACTGACACAGGTCTCCCCATTGGAAGATTTGCCCTCCTTCTGGGCAGACCAGAATGAATCCTGACCACATTCTGGGCAGTTCTACCCAGACCATGTCCACTTTCTAGGCAATCTCACTCTTTATAATACTTGACCACCCACTTATGGCCAGAAACACCCAGTTATACCTTTTTTGGAATTAATGCACATGCTCCGTAACTCAAAAATGGTTATGATGTGAGCTCAGGACACGCCTAGGACACAGAACATAGCGGGACTGTCCTGGCAAATCCGGAACAGCTGGAATTTATGCACTTAAGCATTTACACAAATAATATATGGGGTTGAATTACTAAAGGAGTAGAGGCTGGATCATTCAGAAGATGAATTCTCACTTTGCTAAATAGTTACTCCTTTAAAAAATGAACCCCCTAAGGGGCGGAACCGGATGTCCGGGTGAGCGGTCGCATAAGGAGAGAGCTCCGGCTTCCAGATCTGTTATCCTGATCGATCCTGCAGGAATCCTAGAATTATTTTCTCCTTAAAAGACCCACAGGACACTGCTTATTGCCCGCATTGCTCCAATGCCTTCGAAACGGCAATCAACAAAGAAACAACCGCCGCCAAAGCTGTTAGGGGTCTCGGCTGGCGCGAGTACGGCAGCCATCTTGCCTTCTTCCACGAGATCAGCAGCGCTCTTCAAAGGTCTCACAGATCTCCTGCAGCTGGACGGAATAGATATGGATCCGCCGGTGGTGAGTTCCCCTAACCCCGCTACTGATCAGAGGGAGAATGTGGCTAACCTGGGGACCTCGGATTGTACTGCAACAGATACGATCCTGGCGGCCATTGCAGACAGCAAGGCCTCAGTCATGGGGCGCATCGACATGCTGGCCATTGAATGCGGGTTGATTAGGGCAGACATGGACAAATTCCGGGGTCGTATTGCTGAAGCTGAGTCTCGCATAGCGACCGTGGAGGACGGTGGCGGAGACCGCGACCCACGCCATAGCAGAGCTGCAACGCCTAGTGAAGACCTTGGCAGAATGATCGGAAGACGCCAAAAATAGGCTCCGCAGGAACAACGTTCGTGTGGTGGGCCTCCCGGAGGGGGCAGAAGGGGATAGCCCGGCCACTTTTGCGGAGGAGTTTTTCAAAAAGGTGCTAGATCTGGATCAAGTCTCTCCGGCCTATATTGTGGAAAGAGCACATCGAGTCCCTACTGGTCCTAAAAGAGTGGGAGCCCCACCTCGCCCCTTTCTGGTGAGATTTCTAAATTACCGGGACAGGGATCTTATCCTCGCTACTGCCAGGAAGACTCCGGATCTCAAGTATGAAAATACGAATATACACTTCTTTCCTGATTTCTCGCCGGAGATTCAGCGACGCAGGCGCTCTTTCATGGATGTGAAGAAAAGGCTTAAAGAGAAAGGGTGCACGTATAGCATGCTGTATCCTACCAAGCTGCGAGTGGTACATCAGGGTGCGGTTCACTTTTTTATGGATCCTGTGGATGTCTCCGACTGGTTGGATACACTTGGCCGATTCACCCGTCCAGCTTGGCTGACTGGCGTGGGGGTATCTCCGCCTCTTTGGCTTATTTGGCGAGTTGCTGTTAAATTATGCATCTAACTGTATGTGTCTGGTCTGGATTGATCCTGTTATGAACACTCCATTGGAAGCTGGAGGACCTTGCTCTCTCTGGAACTTGAACACAGCTCTACTTACCCTCCTGTGTTCGAAGGATGCGGTTTTTTTGTTTGGGGTGCAAGCTTTGCCAACCATGTTGGACTTTGGGTTGGTGCATAAGCAGGGTAGTTTTTTGGTTGCTTTTCACTGTTGTCAAGGTTATGTTCTCCTTGCTTTTTTTCAGTTGTCTCCTACAACTGAGGAATTTGACTGTTCTTTTTTCTTTTTGGATTTTTCTTTTTTTTCTTCCACCAGCAGCACGCCTCCCCGCTAGCACGTCTAGACGGGGTTTGATGTTCTTTACCAGGCTATACTTGGGGCATGGGACTGTCCCACTAATTGTGAATACTAGCTATGGCCAGACAACTGGGGTAAATGATTGGACAGAGTGTTCTCAATGGCTGCCTCTCTAAAGTTATTGTACTGGAACGTTAGGGGTCTAAATTCTAAACTTAAGAGAGCAGCTGTGTTAAAATATGTGAAATCTCATAACCCTAACCTGGTTTTCTTTCAGGAGACTCACCTAATGGGAGGGGCAATCATGTCCCTTAAGAGGCAATGGATGCAAAGTGCTTTTCATTCCACCTTTTCTACTTATGCCAGGGAGTGGCCATTTTAATACACAAAAATGTGTCCTGCACTGTACTGCAAGTGTTTTCTGACCCCTTGGGGCGGTATGTGGGCATTGTCATGGAATGGTTTTCATTACGAATTGCGATAATAAGTGTGTATGTTCCGCCACCTTTTCAGGCAGCAATCTTGTATACTGTTCTGGATAAACTAGCTCCCTTGCTGCCTGCAAAGGTCTTGATCATGGGGGATTTTAATTGTGTTCTAGACTACTCACTGGACGCGACTAACTCCTCCAGGGTTCAGAACTTAGAGTTGGCGCAGTGGGCTGAGGCAGCGGGTCTGCGAGAGGTATGGAGATGGAAACACCCGGATGTTAAACAGTACTCATACTTATCACACGTTTTTCACTCCTCCTCTCGCATAGATTTAGCCTTTGGCAGCTCAGACCTATTGCCCCTAGTGTCAGAGGTGGAATACTTGGCGGGAGGGATCTCTGACCATTCTCCGTTGCAGGTGGTGCTGTCTCTGCCGAGGGCGACGGGCGTCCGCTCCTGGCGTCTTGATCCAGGGTGGGTTGCCGAGCCTGAAGTGGAACAAACGGTAACCAAAAGCATAGAAACCTTCTGGGGCATCAATGAAGGCACTGCGGCCTGTCATATGGTGTGGGATTCTTTCAAGGCGGTGGTGAGGGGTGAATACATCTCTAGTATTAAAGCTGCTAGGATCCTCAAAAATGGTGCTACTAGGCGACTTCAGGAGAGGGAGATAGCCTGTGCTGGGCTTCATGCGGCATCTCCCTCTGCTGAGACCCTTCAGAACCTTAGACAGGTGAGGAGAGAGTTAAATCTCCACTTTAGGGAATTGTCTCAATGTGAGCATAGGACTCGAGCGGAGAATATTTTTGACGCAGGAGACAAAAATGGTAAACTGCTTGCGCTGTTAACAGCAGAGGAACATTTGCCCACTGTGGTACCTTGTATCTATAACAAATATGACCAGCTTGTAACGTCTAGAGAGGAGGTAATGCAAGCTTTTGTTGACTTCTATGAATCGCTATATGCTCCTATCCAGCCGTACGAGGACGGGGATCTGGCCTCCTTTTTAGATGCATTGGATCTCCCAGTCTTGTCGAACGAAAACAGGCAATTGCTAGATGCTCCTTTCACGGCAGAGGAGTTGCAGCTGGCTATCGGTTCCTTCCCGCCGGGGAAGTCGCCGGGGCTGGATGGTTTGCCTGTAGAGTGGTACCAGTTGTATACGGAGCAATTCACTCCTAGACTTCTGGAATTATTTAACTCCTGTTTAAAGGATGGAAGCCTTCCCCCCTCTTTCTACGCAGCTAATGTAGTGCTGCTGGCTAAGCTGGGGAAAGACCCTCTACAGTGTGCCTCGTACAGGCCTATAGCACTTTTAAATGTTGATCTCAAAATACTCACAAAAATGTTAGCAGTTCGCGTAACAAAAATCCTTCACTTGTTGGTCTCACCTGATCAAACGGGTTTTATGCCCAACAAGGCGACCGATATTAATCTCAGAAGAGTTTTCACGCATGTTGCCTTGGCTTCGGAGTTGGAGGAAGACCGAGCATTGGTCTTTCTAGATTTAGAAAAGGCCTTTGGTTCGGTGGATTGGACATACATGCGCAGGGTGCTACAACGTATGGGGTTTGGCCAGGTATTTCTGACGTGGATAGAAATACTTTATGATCGCCCCATGGCAGCCATTAAACTAAACGGAGAGTTATCTAGGACCTTCCCGGTTTGTCGGGGGACCAGACAGGGTTGCCCGCTCTCACCGGGCCTCTTTGCTCTTATGATGGAGCCGGTTGCCAGGGCCATACGTGGCTCTCCATTGGTGAGGGGCGTTCGGGTGGGCCCTCTGGAGGAGAAGACAGCGCTCTATGCCGATGATGTGGTTCTGTTTTTGAGTGATCCAGTTACTGCTCTCTGGCACGCGTTGGAGATTTTTAATCGTTTCACTACCTACTCGGGGCTGAAGGTAAATTGGAATAAATCTATGATTCTCCGTCTCGGGAGGAAATCGCGGGAACCTTTTTCTGGCGATGTTCCTCTCCAGGTAGTTACGGAAGCTAAATATTTGGGTGTAGTGGTCTCGGCATCAATTGCAGATTTCATTAGGTTGAATCTTGCCCCGGCGCTGGCTACGGTGAAGCGCAAGTTCATTGCATGGAGGAATATGCCCCTATCCCTGATATGGAGGGTAAACTTAATAAAAATGAAGATATTACCCCTACTACTGTATTTATTTAGGCATTCCCCGGTGTGGATCCCAAAATATCTATTCAAATCCCTGCATGGCTTGATGTCGGAGTTTGCTTGGCAGGGAAAGGTGCCCAGGATTAAAATAAATATATTGCAACAACCATGGGGGGATTGGCGGCCCCGGATTTTTATAAATATTTTTTAGCTGGTCAGTTGGTTATGGCCCATCGGTGGCTCACTGGCCCCTTGGATGACGCGGCAGTTGCCTTGGAGGCGACGATCGTGGATTCATATGAAGCTCTTGCTCTCCTGGTATATCGAGGGAGGAGGGCGCCATACCCGCTAACAACTCTTATGAAGGTGGTTCTCAGGGCCTGGCAGGTGGTACAGGGGAGAGAGTTTGGAGGCCCCTTTTTGGCCTCCTCTCATGCTCCGCTCTGGAGGAACCCTAGCTTAAGACATTTTTATAGCATGGAGGATCCATATATCTGGACTAAATTTGGGGTCAAAGCTCTAGGAGATATCACTAATAATGGGCAGCTCCTGCAATTTGAAGAATTAAAGACGCGTCATACCCTTCCTAATTCCCACCTTTTCCGATATTTACAGCTGCGCCATGCTTATCAGGCACAGTTTGGTGGGACTGGAGCTGCTCTCGCGGCTTCAGACTTGGAAACTGTGTTGCGAGATGAGGACTTGGTTAAACCCTTATCCACTATCTATAAGGGTCTGTTCCCCGAGACAACAAAGTTACTTAATAAATGTAGATCTAAATGGGAGGCAGTAGTCCCGGAGCTAGATAATGAGGACTGGGAGGATATGTGGGATGCACCCTTTACGAGATTGATCTCCGCTCGAGATTACCTCATCCAATACAAGTTCTAACATAGGGTTTATTTGACACCGGCCAAGATAGCCCACATTTTTGGATCTAGGGGCTCCCCCTGCTGGAGATGTGCGCAGGAGGAAGCTAATTTCATGCACATTTTTTGGGAGTGTCCGGCCATTGTAACATTCTGGAGGGCAGTACTTGATTGTATCACGGAAATAACTTCTATTCCATTAACACCCTCGGTTAGGCACTGCTTACTGGATTTGGTGGATGACCTGGCCCCTAGCACGGCGATCAGGACCTTGCTTATTATACTTTTCTTCCACGCCAGGAAGCAAATCGTTCTCCTCCTTCGGTGGACTCTTGGAAGGCCCTGGTGAATCGAACTCTTCCATTTTATAAGGCCACATACTTAACTAGAGGAGCAGTTCGCAAATTTGACAGGATCTGGGGTGGATGGTTGGCCTCTTCACTTACGGCAACAGATTAGAGTCTAGAATATCCAGGATGATGGTCTCTAACTGGGCCTAGTGGGAGTGTGGGGTCTCGGTATAGAGCATACTCGCTTGTCACAGCACACAATATAAATGCAAAAACTTGGTGTTAGAAATGGTGGGTAGAGAGTGAATTTGTCTTGAATGTATAAGATCTAGTGGATACTTTGTCAAAGAAATGGTAAATGACTCGTCTGGTGAAACAGTTCCCATGTGCCAATCCATTAGGTGGTGCTGCATGGTGGATTGGGGGGGGGGGGGGAGGTGTGAGGGGGGATTTATTTTCTTTTGTGTTTTTGGTTTACCTGCGGTTAGCAGTCATGGATTGTAGGAGGCTGGCTGTCAGGCTGTGTTTGTTGTTGTGCATTGTTGTATTGTACAAAAAAATGCTAATAAACAGAATTTATCAAAAAAAAAAATGAACCTCCTGGTATATTTACCAATCATTTAATGCTAGCATATGTAGCAGATGACATATCTGTAGAAGTCAGAAGATC
>BLSH010433154.1:29359-40067 GCA_018402905.1 Glandirana rugosa
CGGGTCGTACAATTACAAAGGACGTAATCAGTTACTCGATTATTTAACTAAATGGATTGTAGGAGGCTGGCTGTCAGGCTGTGTTTGTTGTTGTGCATTGTTGTATTGTACAAAAAAATGCTAATAAACAGAATTTATCAAAAAAAAAAATGAACCTCCTGGTATATTTACCAATCATTTAATGCTAGCATATGTAGCAGATGACATATCTGTAGAAGTCAGAAGATCAATAGTTTCCATAATGTTGGGTTACTAAAAATTCTCTTCCTAAAATGGTTATCTTGGGAGTCTCATCTTTGGAGCTCAGAGAAAGACCTCTACAGCAAAAAGTGCATTATACATGACCCCACTCAAATCAATTTATTAGCTCATTGACTAATGCAGGAAACATTAACATGCTGGGCTATATTATTTATAACTGGTAAGAAATGACTGGCAAGCCTTTTAAAAGCTCAGACATGGCAATTCTTATAAAGCATTAGCATTGATTTGGCTTTCATCAATAGGAGCTGATGAGACGCATAATCATTTTATAAACGCATACAGGGCAGCATTATGTTGCCTCTTTTTCTTTCAGCAATCAAATAATCCTGCAGGTTATCACACTCTATGTTCTGGTAAATACAGTGACATTTTCAGTTGCATGTAGTTTTTAGGAAGCTGAACTGTTACTGAATGAATAAACTAATTTATGAACCGCTAAACATGGCCATCAAAATGTATTATCACAGATGAAACTTTTTTCCCTACACGTCATTTCTTTCTTTTTGCCTATTTCCTTTTTGTTCTGTACATGGTACTAGTGGTGCCAGTGCCATTGTTGGTTACTCAACTAATATATTAGGGCATGAACTACAACTACTGCCCCTTAGATGCTGCTCCAGGTGTCAGTAGTGGCAAACACATGACATGAGCATACACTAAGGGGACAGCCTTGTTAGAGCTTGGCATTCTTCAATACAAATAATCTTTTCTTGGGCTCTAGGGCGATGCTGGAAGCTACAAACCAGGAAAATTACATAAACGTGCCTGATTTTGGATGTGGCAGAATATGTGAGTAACAAGGCTGGCACAACAGAATTACAAACAGCTCACATACCGCATACACATTAAAATTATGTATTTGTATCACAAAAAACAAATATAAGAAGAAATTAAATGATTCCAATTTTGAGTGTCATTAGGTATAAAATAAGCTTATTAAGCCAAGCAAGTACCCTATTTTTGGACACATTGGCAAAGATTTACTATTAGCGCACACAAACAAATAAATTGTATCTGGGAAAAGTGTGTGTGCTGCTCAGGCTCAATAGGGAGAGGTATGGGGCGGCACAGTGGTGTAGTGGATAGCACTTTCACCTGGCAGCAAAAGGGTCCCTGACACTACCTGCCTGGAGTTTGCATGTTCTCCCTGTGCCTGAGTGGGTTTCCTCCGGGTACTTTGGTTTCCTCCCACACTCCAAAGACATGCTGGTAGGTAAATTAGATCCTGTCTAAATTGGCCCTAGGATGTGTATGAATGTGAGTTAGGGACCTTAGATTGTAAGCTCCTTGAGGGTAGGGATTGATGTGAATGTACAATATATATGTGTAAAGCGCTGTGTAAATTGACAGCACTATATAAGTACCTGAAATAAATATTAAATAATGTAGACTGTGCATCCGCAGCTGCTACTAGAGTGCTGACGGGATGGAGCCCACCCTGGCTCCTACAAAGGTTCAAGGAAGGAAAGGATGACCACTGGAAGTCGCACATCTATGGTGTCCTGCTACGATGAATGGAGTGCCAACCTCAGATTGGATTCCAACCAGGCCACGCCCCCAATGCATTTCATTCCGCCCCCCCCCCCCGGAGCTTAGTCATGGGGATCCCATGTGCGACTTCCAGGTGTCACCCTTTCCTTTCTTAAATAAATTGTATCCTCATGTCATTTCTATGCACCTGTAAAGTACATATATGTGCACAGAGACAACAATTTATATATGGTGGAATTACTAAGAAGGTTCTTTTTCAATGGAGTGTTCTGAACCTATACCAGCTAAAGGGTGTTGACCCTATATTGAATTTGTCATTTTCTCTAATGTGCCTGGGTCTATCCAACCGCTGTTAGCACTTTTAAATGTTTATACCATGTAGGAAAAAAAAAACTCATTAAGTGCACAATACAATCATTCAAGGAGATTGTAAAAAAAACCCAAGACCTGATTTATACCTGTGGGGTGCGTTACGGCATTATATTGCACCATAAGGTGGCCTGCAGTAAGGCAGCCCACTCATTTTGAAAAGGCTGCAACATTAAAGCTGTGTATCTAGACTAATTAGTAAAAGGCATCAGTGAATAATACATTGACTGATATTGCATTGTGCATGCATGTATCCTTGTGCATATGTCAAGCATCAGTCGCTGTATGAGATGCCATATGCTAGTGTTTGTAATGGAAATTCATAGTTACATAGTCAGTAAGGTTGAAAAAAGACACCAGTCCATCCAGTTCAACCTGTGGCTTGTGTGTGTTTATGTCAATAGTAATTCCCATATCCCTGTATGTTGTGATCATTAAGATGCCCATCTAATAGTTTTTTTTTAAAGTATCAACACTCCCTGCTGATACCACTGCTTGTGGATGAGCATTCCGCATCCTTACCGCTCTAACAGTAAAGAACCCTCTACACAGTTTAAGGTTAAACCGCTTCTCTTCCTATTTCAGTAAATGCCCCCAGTCTTTTTAAACTCCCTTTCACTGAAAATATAGTAGCAGACACAGAGCGATTGGTAAGGTGGATAAGTCTGGCAGCAGTATTCATGATGGACTGAAGGGGGATAGCCTATGTAGAGGTAAGCCAATGAGAAGGGAGTTTCAGTAGGCAATATTTGGAGGCTTAAAGGGGTGTTCAGAGTCCAGAACTACACCTAGGACCTTGGCATGCGGGGATGGGTTTATAGTGGCGCCATTGATTTTGACAGAGAGATAAGGGGAAGGGCCATATGGGAGAGGAAAAATTATAAGTTCGGTTTTGGATAGATTGAGTATGAGGAAGTGGTGTGACATCCAGGCTGATATATCTGTTATTAAATTAGTGATATGTGAGGAGACGGCGGGAGTGACCTGAGGGGTAGAGAAAAAGATTTGTGCCGTCAGCATAGAGGTGGTATTGGAAGCCATGGGAGGCTATCAACTGACCCACGGAGGAGGTGTAGATTGAGAATAGGAGAGGTCCAAAGACAGAACCTTGGGGGACCCCAACAGAGAAAGGAAGAGGAGAGGAGGGAGTTGAGTTGTAAGTAACACTAAAGGTGCAATTGGATAAGTAGGAGGAGAACCAGCAAAAGAGTACAATCATGGAGACCATGGAGAGCCATGGAGAAGTGCTGTAGACAGAAGTGGCTAGGTCGATGCAGGATAGGGGGTGAGATTTTGTCATATAGGTCGTCATTAGCAGAGTAGAGAAGAGAAGGGTTGAGATGACGTAGGTTTTTGCGGGTAACTTTTAGGCGGTTGGAGGGAGAGTAGGTGGAGGAGAGGGAGAGAGTGAAGCTAATAAGGTAGTGATCAGAGAGAGGGAATAGATAGTTAGAGAGGTTGCACAGAGTGTATAGGTGGGAGAAAACTAGGTCAAGGTATTGCCTTCAGAGTAAGTAGGGGCATGTATCCATTGCTTCAGGTCAAAGGAGGAGGTTAGACTGAGAAGTTTGGAAGTAGCAGGATTGCTAGTACTAATGGGGATGTTGAAGTTAACGAGAATGATTGTGGGGATTTCAGAAGAGAGAAAGTAGGGTAGCCAGGTAGAGAAGTCATCAAGAAATCCCCCCTTTTCCTTCGTGAAAACTGAGAGAATAATGAATTTAAAACTTTTGCCTTCTCATTGTCTTTTGTAACCAAATTCCCTTCATCATCCTTTATGAGGCTAATATGCTCTGGCCTCACGTTCTCACTTTCTTACTATTAATATATTTAAAACATTTCCTGTTTTTTTTTTTTTTACTCTCCTCCGCTATGTGCCTTTCTTGGTCTATTTTAGCTGACCTGATTGCACTCTTACATTTCTTATTGCATTCTTTGTATTGTTGGAATGCTGATCAGCCTCAGCCTTATATTTTTTTAAGGACTTTTCTTTTGCTTTTATATGCATTTTTTTAGCCACCCAGGATTAATTTTAGGTCTTTTAAACATATTTCCCATTGGAATGTACTGGCCAATACCTTTATTTAGTATGCTCTTAAATCACTATTTTTTTCCTCAGTGTTCCTTGATCCTTGGATATTATCCCATGTAATATAGTGTAGCAAAGACTGCAGTTTAGGGAAGTTGGCTCTTTTTAAATTCAGTGTTCTTGTATTACCCTTGTGCTTCTTATTTATGTGATTTATACTGAATCTAATTGACCTGTGGTTGCTGTTTCCTAAGTGGCCCCGTATTTCCAGATCCGCAATCAGATCTGTATTGTTTGTAATCAGTAGGCCAATAATGTGTTATCTCTTGTTGGTGCATTCACCAACTGACCCATGAAATTATCCTGCAAGATATTTAAGAAATGGCGAGCCTTAGATGAATGGGCAGTTCCTTCCGCCCAGTCGATATCTGGATAATTAAAATCCCCATTATCTCCCAATAATAAATACGTGTAGATGTGTTGACTGTTTTCCTACAATAACTAAGTAGGATTTTTTAATGTATTGCTTAACTTACATTGCAAATGGAGGAAGCACAATATGCAATTCGTATTAAAAAGCAATTTTCTAGGTATGTGTGCATGTACATTCACACACACATATATATGTAATCCCACTATTCAAGTGTGCCAAAGCAGTTTATCCCTACTCAATTCTGTTTCTTTCAATGATTCAGGCTTAATAATGTGATCTATTCTATGACAGTCATCCTTCAAATTCAAATATACTACTACCTGATAACCACACATTAAAATAGTTTTAACTTAAAGATATATAGCAAACAGACTTCAGAGGGTTTCATTGTGGGGCAACCACAGCACATATGAAATAAAGCATCGCTGTTTTTTTTAGTTAAAATACAGTATTATGAAAAACAATACAGCACATGAGGACCAAAAAGGCCTTATTATACTCGTCATTTGTTAAGAACTACAGTATTAAGTGTCTTTCTGTTTAACCCTTTATTAAAGACCAAACAAGTCAATATAGTTTCTTATAGTTTCTTGTTTTCTTTACTGTGTAGCAATACCCCCATATGGGCCATTGGATATTGCTTGTCCTCTTGTGCTGCCCTGAACCTGGGTACTTCCCAGCCCTTCTGACACTCTAGGTTCTGACACAATGTATATCCCTTTAAATGAATCAAAGATACAATGTAAACTGAACACATCAAGCTTCTTTATTGACTAAGGCAAACAATGGGTTAAAGGTGTCAGTCAGCCAAACCCTGGGACAGCACCCAAGGCTGGTCAAGTGGGACACCTGGCAGTTAGGTAATTTCAGAATAACAAAGGCAAACAGTAATGAATAACAACACTTGAAAATGCAAAGAATGGTAGACACTGAATAATTGAATGTGCCCAGAAAGCTCAATGATGGGGAGACTATAACTAGAGAGAGGCTTGACTGCAGGGAACTCTACTCCTATGGGGAAAAGAGGTCAAGCACTCAGACCCCTTTCACACTGGGGCATTTTTCAGGCGCTTTAGCGCTAAAAATAGCACCTGTAAAGCACCTGAAAAACGCCCCCCAATCCACCCCAGCGTGAAAGCCCGAGTGCTTTCACATAGGGGTGGTGTGCTTGCAGGACAGAATAAAAAGACCTGCAAGCAGCATCTTTGGGGCAGTGCAGGAGTGGTGTATACACCTCTCCTACACCGCCCCTGCCATTGAAATGAATGGCCATCGCTTCCGAAGTGGCTGAACACTGCTTCAGGAATGCCATACACGGCGCTTTTAACCCCTTCTATAGCGCCGCTATAACAGCGGTAAAGCACAGCTAAAACTAGTGGCATTTTACCGCTACCACCCACCCCGGTGTGAAAGTAGCCTTATTGGGGCCAGCTCACACCCTGCAGATAAAGGGATAAGGGTACTCCAAGTGTGAGACCTGTCTTCATCAGCATGTTGGAGCTCAAGGATGTTGACGGGATGTTTTAAGCACTCATCAAGCAAGTAGTGGGTATAGCAGAAGTGCTAATTTCCTTTGTAATCTGGGTTATGATGTTTGCATGCATTGTCCATTGTAGTTCAGTGTTGCTGAAGAGAAGGGGATATGGGCTTGAGCCCGCTCACCAGATCCTAAAGGTAGTTGGCACACACAGGAAGTGTTGCAGGGTCTGCACAGTAATTCAGTTGAATGTGAACACAACAGTCCGGGTTGGCTCCCGCAGCACAGTCCGCCAATCCCCCAAAGGGATAGAGGATCTACTAATGTTGCACAGTGATACAGGTTCACCCATGCAGGGACAAGAGAGCATGTACCCACCTAAAACAGATCTTTATAAATAGCCTTTCACATAATCACCCTATCAATTAGAAGCTTGCTGGGAGATGCAGTCTAAGAGAGATTCAGGAGTCCAGTTATGGCTGAACACAGGACTGCAAGTCCAACAGTCCTTTGCTTCTTGGCTCAGGAATGTGATGCAAACAGTCTGAGTGCAGCACTAGAGGGAGAAACTGGAACAGTCTGCAACAATGAAGGTAATGTCTACTGCATTCATATTATTGTGGCTGACACCTGGCTACAACTGTACCAAATAATAAATTGGCATCTGTTTATCCCAGTCTTCAATTGTAATGTGTTTCAGGGTAAATAGCCACATATTAAGAGAATGCACAAATTATGTTTTGTAGTAAGAAAGGCATCATCATCTACCCAAATAACTTCCCATGTGGACTTGTCAATTAATGGGGTTCACAATCACATGCAGGAGGGATGGGAAACCACTGCGCTTGGTCCTGTAAGTCTGGCATCTGATGCCATGTGGGGGGTAGCAACTACCATCATGTGACATTGGATGGTAGCACTTGGAGGTAAAAAGTACTGTGAAGGATAAAGCTACCTTGTAAGGCCCAACATTGAAGGAAAGTGACAATGTATTCGGACCCCAAGTTAGCTGATGGATATTACTAAGCATTATTCTGAGTGATTACAAAGATCTTTTTGTTAATTTGCACGTTTGACCAGATTTTCACTAAAAACCAGTAAAATACATTTGACCTTGACTAGATACCTGTGAACAGTTGATCAAAGCTTAGAAATACTGCATGATTGCAATGGTGGGGATCTTGATTGGAAGGGTAGGAGCAAAACAAGAATCATTTTCCCTGCCACAAAATACACTGGGGATTATTTACTAAAACTATTATTTACTAAAACTGGAAAGTACTAAATCTGGTGCAACTCTTTATAGAGACCATTCATGCTTCCAGGATTTATTGCCAACCTTGATTGAACAAGCTGAATTTAGAAGCTGATTGGCTACCATGCACAGCTGCACCAGAATCTGAGTGCACCAGTTTTAGTAAATATCCCTCAATCTCACAGGGAGTCCAATCATGTGAAGCCCACAAAGGCTAGAAAGTTGACAGGTTATTTTCTTTTTCTGCAAAAGAACAGGGTGTGGCATTTTTTTCGGGAATTGTGGCAGTTGCTTGCTTGTATATATGGGATATGTTTAGTTAATTATTTTTGCACCAGCCTAGCATAATGAAGCTCCATCCTTCACCAATTTTCTCGAATAAACTGGTGATGGAGAGTAAGTGCCTTGATTTATGCTACAGATTGATATACTGTCCAGACCACTCAGCTCTCCACTTTGTGCATTAAATAGGTAACTTCATTAAGAGAAAATGGAAGCCAGTAATTGACTCTTAATGCAATATAGAAGAAGGATAAATATGAACAGGCCTAGCCAGGGAGACAGCAATATATTAGATATATAAAAATACAAAATTCTTCCTGCGATAAATAAAAGGTACAGTCACGTGCTTATTCAGTTCTGGGTGACGCATGTAAATACACACACTTCTCTACTGTAGCTGTAATGACTTATAACATGATAGACAAGTAGCTCTAGGGTCAGTAGTTACCTGGCAGATTTACTTTGACTAAGACACCAGACTATTTGACTAAGACAGCAGACCACACCATTGAATTACTGTATTCCAAAGCCCTGATTACACCGACTCCTCTGTTTTAATCATAGCACACACAATATACAGTATTTATATTTATTTATTTATTACAGGTACTTATATAGTGCCATCAAATCACACAGCACTTTATACATATATTCTACATTCACATCAGTCCTTGCCCTCAGAGAACTTACAATCTAAGGTCCCTAACTCAAATTCAGACATACATATACTAGGGCCAATTTAGACAGGAACCAATTAACCTGCACTATCTTTGGAGTGTGGGAAGAAACAGGAGTATCCAGAGGAAGCCCATGCAGGCACAGGGAGAACATGTAAGCTCCATGCTGTTAGTGCTGGCACTTTTAGTCTATACTTAATAGGCTCATTGTCTCATGTCACACTGTATAACATACTAAATCTATGTGCATGATTTTATTTTTCTATAGCATTTATCAAGGTAACTGACAATCTGCTTTATACTACACTGCAAAAAGTGATGCAGTACACTGCTGCAACAAAGATACAGAGAAGCCATGCACAACATATGATGAAAAATGTTACCTCCCCTCTAAAGAGACCCTGTTGCCAGAACATTTATTTCAACAGCAATCTGCCCATAAAATTAAATGTGAAACTAAAGTATTTTAGGCATGTTTTTTTTAACCTGTAAAAGTCTCCATTGTTGAGACGTCCAAAAACCTTGAGACTGCTGCTGGGAAAATCCAATGCCCCAGCAGTATCAGAGCTGTCACTCGAGTGACACTGTATAGCAGTGGTGTCAAACTCGATTTTATTGCAGGCCAGCAGTATGGTTGCCCTGAAAGGGTCGGCTGTATCTGGGGTGCACTACGTTAAGTACAGAGTGACGAGTTCAGGGGTGTGCTATGTACAGAGTGCATGGTTTAGAGGTGTGCTACATATAGTGCGCAGAGTTCAGGGGTGCCCTATGTACCGAGTGCAGAGTTCAGGAGTGAGTTATGTACAGAGTGCAGAGTTCAGGAGTGTGCTACATACAGAGTGCAGGGTTTAGGGGTGCGCTGTGTGCAGAGTTCAGGAGTGTGTTGCATACAGAGTGCAGAGTTCAGGAGTGCGCTACGTACAGAGTACAGGCTTTAGGGGTGCACAACTTACTGAATGCAAGGTTCAGGAGTGCATTACGTACAGAGTGCAGGGTTCAGGAGCGTATTACATACAGAGTGCAGAGTTCAGGGGTGCCTCTACGTACAGAGTACAGGGTTTAGGGGTGCACTAGGTTCAGGAGTTCTGGAGTGCATTATGTATAAAGTGCAGAGTTTAGGAGTACGCTATGTACAGAGTGTAGTGTTTAGGGGTGCGGTATGCACAGTGCACAACCCCAAGAGTAATCCGCCCCAAAGCTTCCTAGCATCTCTGCTTTCTCCTACCTGGCACAGCTCTTGTACCTCCCTGTGTAGACGGCTCTGCCTCACCTTGCAGGGAGATCGTTCTCTCTCTTTCTCTGGAGATGAGTGCGTGCAGGAATATGTTACATCTGGGAGCCACTGAGAGCAAAGCTGTCCCTTGTAAACACAGAAGGCTTCTGTCTTTAAAAGTAACAGTGGGTAGTGGGAGCCAGAGGTGGCGGAATGGTGTTCCACCACGTTCTGGCTGCAAAACTGGGTGGGAGGGCCACATAACAAGGCCTGGAGGGCCAGATTCAGCCTGGGGGGCCTTTTTTAACATATGTCCTCTACTGTATTCCCCTTCGCTCATCCCCTATAGCTATATAAAAGGTCATATGTTTAATTACAGGAAGGAGTGAAAGCGTAGCCTGAACAGACAGTAATAAAACACTCACAGAAGAGTAGAAGGCTATGACATGCAAGGAGAGAGGGGGCTATGCTAGGAAGCTGATTCTTCCCGGAGTAGTCACATTTTCTTGCACGTTTCAAAGCACATTGCAACTGTATAATAAAACTATTTGTGGAAAGGAAAAAAATATTACATGCAAGCTTTATTTTTTTTTTCTATGCTTTCACTTTTTAAGTGGTGACGGGCTCTTTAAACTATTGTGGCCCATCTTGTTTAGAAATGATTTTGCTGATTAGAAATTGAAATCAGCAACTTCAGAAATAGTTAATGTATTTGATTTTATTTCTGAATGAAGGTTTTAAAGGTTTTACTTAAAACACTGTCACTCCAAAGTAGGAGCAAGGCTAGTGATGACTCCTGGTCACTGAAGAGCACTACAGATGGTCCACCTGACTGGTATTGATAATAAAAATAAATCTTGTTCCCACAAATTTCAGTGGCTGCTTATTTATAGTTTCAGGGTCGCAAACTGGGATGTTTTGCAGCTAGAAACAGAACTGTAAAAATGGGGACTAGCCCTAAAAAAAAGGTTAGGGATCACCCTAACATACAGAACACTACAGAGTTCCTGGATTGCTCCTTATACTCTACTTCTGAAGATAATATCTATGACTAGGGATGTGGCTCAGTTTTGGCTCCCATGGGTTTGCGGTGAATCCCGTGAGTTTGAGATTTGAGGTCCTGGCAAAATTACAGTAACTTTTACAGCCTGCAAGGGCCTTCGAACGTTGGTCAGCTTTCTTAGAAAGGCCAAAAATGAGTTATTTGTTATGTACAAG
>BLSH010433154.1:44736-57617 GCA_018402905.1 Glandirana rugosa
CACAGGGGTCCTGTGCGGCGAAGTGGCTGTCCCCACTTGTCGGTAACCAATACCGACAAGTGGTGCACTAGTGAAGTAGATCACAGCCGATCACAAGGTATCAGCCGCCGGCCGGTGGCTGATACCTGTGTCGGTGACAGGCAGTGTTCCCCAGGAACACGCCGCCACCGACACGCACGCGCGGCGCACTCCCGATTGCGCGCATGCGCCGTGCGAACGGCGGGCGTGCCGTTTGTGATCAGCTGTGACTTCGTCACAGCCGATCACGTGGTGAACAGCCATAACCAATGGCTGTTCACCCCTGTCGGTGAAGCGGCGTGTCCTGGGGACACGCCGACACCGACAGAGCCGGGATGCGCGCGCCCGATCGTGCGCAATCCCGGCTTAAAGGGAGGACGTCATATGACGTCCACCCGCTGGAAGGGCAGGACCGCTCCGCCGTCATTTGACGGTGGGCGGTCCTGAGGCGGTTAAGGTGACTTCTAGGCGATTGGAGCCATATAAGTCAATGGAAGTCGCTTTCAAGTCGGATCACCCTCTATGAAGAAGCGACTTTACAGGAAAAAGAAAATATTTTTTTAAGACAACCCCCCTCCCTCTCTTCTCTGGTCACAGGCAAAGTCGCTGGCATGGAGGTCGCTTCAGGTCACGTTGTAAGTCGCCCAAAGTCGCGCTGAAGTTGCCTTTCAAATCGCCTAGGAAAGTCGCCTCTGAAGTCGGATCTTCTAGGTGTGAACCGGCCCTAAAGATCACTTTCTAAAATACTACTAATTGTTTAGAAATCACCTTAATATATAGCACCCCTAAAAGGCCTAGTAAATGTAGCAATTAGGAAGCAGATAACTAATGGATGCCAAAAACATGCAGTGAATGGGATAGGCTGTATTTATTTCATGAGACATAGGATGGATCTGTGTTTGAGCCTAACTGCTGTGAAGGGAAGCAGTAGTGGACTGTCCTAGGTCAGAAGAATGGATGCTGAGAGGGGCTAAAAGTGATGTAGCAATAATTTCTCATCTAGTTAAAATTCTAGCTCATAAGCAGGCATCTGGAAGAAGCTATTGTGCCCTATCAGTACTAATAATGGCCAGGGTCCAACCACCACAGAGACAGATTAGATTGCCCACTCTGTGGCTGGAAGGGCGGGTAAACTATTGCCTTAGTCCTAAGTTATTCGGTTCTAAGTTTCTGGGGAGCTGGAGGTACAAAGATCACTTTTCCACCAAAAAATGCAGTAAAAATGAGAATTGATACCAGTTTTATTAGGAGCATCATAGGACTGGTGACAACCTATTGCAATTTAACAATTGAAAAATCGATTAATAGAGTACTTTATAGTTTGGATAGAGCCCAGTAGTTTTTATTTTAATTTACTTTATGATTTGATTTATTATTTAGGATTACATTTGCTGAATATAAAGTACATTGTTTTAGTTCAGTATGGCTAATTGTTTGAATTAGGTGTTTCTGAGTGCGGCATGGTAGAATTTACTACAGGGAAGGCGCATAAATTACAGTGCCTTGAAAAAGTATTCATACCCCTTTTTTCCACATTTTGTCATGTTACAACCAAATATAAATGTATTTTATTGGGATTTTATGTGATAGACCAACACAAAGTGGCACATAATTGTGAAGTGGAAGGAAAATTATAAATGGTTTTCAAAAATGTTTACAAATAAATATCTGAAAAGTGTGGCACACATTTGTATTCAGCCCCCTTTATTCTGATACCCCTAACTAAAATCTAGTGGAACCAATTTCCTTCAAAAGTCACCTAATTAGTAAATACAGTCCACCTGTGTGTAATTTAATCTCAGTATAAATACAGCTGTTCTATGAAGCCCTCAGAGGTTTGTTAGAGAACCTTAGTGAACAAACAGCACCATGAAGGCTGAGGAACACATGAGACAGGTCAGGGATAACGTTGTAGAGCTGAATTAGGGTATTAAAAAAAAAATATCCCAAGCTTGAACATCTCACGGAGCACTGTTCAATCCATCACCCGAAAATGTAAAATGGAAAGAGTATGGCACAACTGCAAACCTACCAAGACATTGCCGTTCACCTAAACTGACAGGCTGGGCAAGGAGAGTATTCATCAGAGAAGCAGCCAAGAGGCACATGGTAACTTTGGAGGAGCTGCTGAGATCCACAGCTCAGGTGGGAGAATTTATCTGTCCGCAGGACAAATATTAGTTGTGCACTCCACAAATCTGGCCTTTATTGGAAGAATGGCAAGAAGAAAGGCATCGTTGAAAGAAAACCATAAGAAGTCCCATTTGTAGTTTGCGAGAAGCCATGTGGGGGACACAGCAAACGTGGAAGGAGGTGCTCTGGTCAGATCAAAATTGAACTTTTTGGCCTTAAAGCAAAACGCTATGTGTGGCAGAGGTTCACCTTCCAGCAGGACACAGCCAGAGCTACAATGGAATGGTTAAATGGTTTGGATAAAAGCATATTCATGTGTTAGAGTGGCCTAGTCAAAGTCCAGACCTAAATCCAATTGATAATCTGTGGCAAGACCTAAAAATTGCTGTTCACAGACGCTCTCCATCCAATCTGACAGAGCTTGAGCTATTTTGCAAAGAAGAATGGGCAAAAATGTCACTCTAGATGTGCAAAGCTGGTAGAGACATACCCAAAAAGACTTGCAGCTGTAATTGCAGCAAAAGGTGGTTCTACAAAGCATTGACTCAGGGGGCTGAATGCAAATGCACGCCACACTTTTCAGATATTTGTAAAAAAATCACTGCAATGGGACACAGATGGCAAAAAAAAAAAAATCTCACAAGGGTTATAACCCTTCCTCTATCTAAAATGAAAAAAAGTTTTGCCTATAGTTCTGCTTTAAAGTGGTTATAAACCCTTACATATACCCAGTGAAGTAAATGGCTTCAGGCGATACACAGAAACGAAACAAATCCTCCTTAACCTCCCTGGCGGTATGATTATGTCAGGAATTTTGTTCCAAAAGCGGTACCATTTTTTTGCATGGAAATTTGGCGTTTTATATAGTAGGCCTGCAATTCTTAGGAATAACTCACTTAAATCTGTCCAAACAACAGTCTAGTAGACATCCCGGGTATGAAAAAGTTTGAAAAATGAAATCATAAATTATAATATAAATAACTAAAAAAAATAATTATCAAAAATAATAATATAATAGTAATAAAATGTATTCAATAATGTAATCAAACCAAAAACGCAGAAATTTGCTCAGTTGCAGAATTGTCGCTGTCGTCACTTTCAGTTTCTGATGATAAATTTCCTCAAAAATCAGTATCACTCAATTCTGCAAATGATTCTTATTTACTATCGCTGTTTTCTAGCTGATCAAAAACCACTTTTGACGTAAAGGGACGCTTTTTGGTTGCTATGGACATTGTCATGTTTCCAGGCAGAAAGAATGACATTTATTATATAAAAGTGCATGCAGGGCTCTGGGCAAACCACTAGGGACAAAGGGGATCTGTAATGATTTCATACAGTAATGTAATCTATAAGATTACAGTGTACTGTATGTACTGTGTGTGTTTCACTTTTTGAATTTCCCGCCGGTCTCCGTCCCCGTGCGACGCGACGCTCGCAGGGAACGGAGCCCGGCACACAGAGGCATCGGAGCGGCGGACACAGCCCGCAGACACGGCGGGGGACATCGCTGGATCCAGGGGACAAGGTGAGTAACATTGCCTGGATCCAGCGATGCAATCCCGAGTGTGGCTCGGGGTTACCACTCTTGGTGCTGAAAATCCACCCCGAGCCACACTCGGGAATACCGCTAGGAAGGTTAATAAGTAGAACTTGTTTATCTGCAGTCTTCTCTTTTCTACATTTGTTCAAAGTCTAGAATTTATAAGCTTGTTTGAGCTGCCAGAAAAAGGGGACAGAGAGCTGAATTTACACTCTGTAGAGCTCAGTGGGGAGAGCTCCGAGAGTTGATTGGAACAAAAAAGAAATGATAAAGTAATTTATTGCACAAAAACAAATAGAGCTGATTGGAGGGAAGGGACAAACCCCCTTCACCCAGCACACAGGAACAGAGCTGAGGCTGACAATCAGCTGGAGATCTCTCCCCTGTCACCATTTTTCTCTTGGTGTCAGGAAAACTTGTCAGAAGTGATTCATGCTGTTATAGCAGTGGCCTCCAAACTGGGGCCTGGGGATCAGATATGGCCCCTAGCTTGCACTGATTCCAACAATGGGGCATAATTTCCCCCACTAACACAAATGAAGGGTGCACAATTCCTCAAAATGACACCAATGATGGGGTGCAATTCCTACCAATGACACCAACGATGGGGCCCAATGACATCAATGATGGCGTGCAATTCATCCCAATGACATCAACGATGGGGCATAATTCCTCCCACTGACACCAATGATGGGGCGCAATTACTTCCACTGAAATAAACTATGGGGCATTATTTTTTGCCACTGGCGATGGGACCTTTTCTACCCCCAGTGGCCACAGTCCAGCCCCCCTAAAGTCTTCAGGACAGTAAACTGGTCCTTTGTTTAGAACTTTTGGAGACCCCTGTGTTAGAGGAACAAAGCAGCAGATTGTGCACACGACTGGTGTGTGAAACGCGTCTACGGACTGCTTGCTGGTATTTGTGGTGCCCTTGACCTGATTAAAGCCTGGAAATCATCTGGATGTGCCGCTTCTTTCTTCTATTGATAGATTCATGTGGGGCGAGCCGCAGCAGGCACTCCAGAGCTTCCAACTAGTGTGTGAGCCATTACACCTGGAGCAGCAATTTTCTCTTTGGTTTACCAAGCAGCAGACAGAAATAACTCTTAGTGCTCTTAATTGAGACAAGTACACAATATAAAGAGGTATGCTTTGTTCATATTTCATGTCTAAGGTTTACAACCCCTTTAACCCCTTCCTTACTGGGCACTTAAACCCCCTCCTGCCCAGACCAATTTTTGGCTTTCAGCGCTGTCGCATTTTGAATGACAATTGCGCGGTCATGCGACGTTGTACCCAAATAAAATTTGCATCCTTTTTTCCCACAAATAGAGCTTTCTTTTGGTGGTATTTGATCACCTCTGCGTCATTTCTGATCGCCGCTATAAACAAAAAATGAGCGACAATTTTGCAAAAAAGAACAATATTTTTTACTTTTTGCTAAAGTACAAATCCATTAAAAAAATTATTCATCAGTTTTGGCCGATATATATTCTTCTACATATTTTTGGTAAAAAAAAAAATCGCAATCGGCGTATATTGATTGGTTTGCGCAAAAGTTATCGTGTCTACAAACTGGGAATGGATTTATGGCTTTTTTATTATTATTTTTTTTTTTTTACTAGTAATGGCGGCGATCTGCGATTTTTATCGGGACTGCGATATTGCAGCAGAAATGTTGGACATTTTTTACACATTTTTGGGACCAATGACATTTATACAGCGATCAGAAATTTAAATGTCCACTGATTACTGTGTAAATGTCATTGGCAGTGAAGGAATTAACCTGCAGGGGGCAGTGAAGGGGTTAACAAATGTTCCCTGGGTGTGTTCTAACTGTGGGGGGGGCAGGGCTGGCCGGGACATGACAGATCTAACTGATCCCAGTGACAGGGATCAGTAGATCTGTCCTGTCCCCTGTCACAGAACGGGGAACCGCCATGTTTACATCGGCGGTTCCCCGTTCTGAGGCTCCTAAAAGAGATCGGCGGGTCTCGAGCGGACATCGAGTCCGCCCGAGCCACGGGCACGCTCGCGCAGCGTGCGGCGCGCGTGCGCCGCTGCTGCCACTAGGGGGCGCGTGAGGAGCGTGCACAGGGGACGTCGTCCCGGCATTCCAGATCCGCGCTGGAGCCGTACTATGGCAATAGCGTGGATCTGGAGTGGTTAAGATTTGACAAAAAAAAAAAAAAACCTGGAAGCTGATTGGTTTCTATGTTGTTTTAGTAAATCAACCCCTATGTGTCACCCTATGGAGCCCTGCCACAATAGACCATGGCCTATGTGTATGCAGAAAACCATCCCTAGGATATACACTTTGTTCTGTTCCCTATGTTTTGTCTGAGAATACTGCTTGTGCACAGTGGTAAGCCCAGTGATCCTGTCACTTGGATAGGAAAAGATGTTATCATCTGCATATGGCAGAGCTATGGATCTCATGCTTCTAATATGCTGCTGACAGCATCTTTATTTTCTCTTTTATTTTTTTTTTGCCATCTGTCAGACACAACATTGGGAGCACCCTGTAAAAATGAATACAAAAACTTCAAAAACTCCTTTGGGTTATTTTCCACTTGATCTGTTAAGCAGGATAATTGCATCTTCTAAAGTAAGCAGGTGTAAATTGATTATCGCTGCTGGGTAATATGATTGTGTAAGATGCAATTCATCGCTTAGAACAAAACTGTACTGTACTATCCACCTACTTACCCTAAAACAATAAATCCCATTATGCCTTCTTTCATTTTTCTTGGCTAACATAACTTTTTGAAACATATTTGTTATTAGTAAGCCACTGAAAGTGCCATTGATAACAGAAAATAAACAAATATGTGTAAGATGAATTTTTCTAATTAACAATTTTATGGTGAAGTCGTGGTGCACTGTGTATCCTCGGCAATCATAAAATGAATTAATGAGACAACGACACGTATAAGTTGCTGCTTAAATATCAGCACATTTCAATCTTCCTTACATGCCAAGATAAAGCATGCACGGGATGGGTACAAAATATTACCGTAATATAAAAGAGCTACAGGACAGCACTAAAATGAAATAACAAATCAACAAATCTAATAAGATGCTGACTTAATGATACAAATTAGAGATGCCTAATAAATGAATGTTTTTATTGGGCTACATTACTTGAAGGCATGAACTATAAAATATACTTGCCTACAGGATATAAGCGTGTTCTTTTATCATTTTGCAAATTATCCATTATTTTTGATGTATGAATGAGCAATGTATGTATGCTTGTATTTGAGTTTTAACCCTTTCGTTGCCAGAACCTAGCATTTTTTATTTTTTTTTTGCACACATTTAAAAAATAATTTTAGGCCAGCAGATTTCTTAAAACCTCCAAAACGTTATATATATTTTCTAAAAGCAGAGTCCCTAAAGAATAAGAAAGTGATAGATACAGATTTTTATGTCACATGATATTAGTGCAGAGGCTTATCAAGTGAAAAATATTAGTAAAAAATACACCCCTAATCATTTTGGGGCATACAAACGCAATATATAATACTCAATTTTTGGTAAAATCTAAAAGATGAGGTTGTGCTGGGTAAATAGATATCCAACGTGTTAAACCTTAAAATTGTGTGCACCCGTGAAACTGCGACAAACCTTGGTACCCCAAATTTTCCATAGGCGATGCTTTAAAACAGTGGTTCTCAACTCCTGTCCTCTGGACCCACCAACAGGCCAGATTTTAAGTATTACCTTGGGGAGATGCAGAATAGAACACTGCAATCACTGAGCAGCAAATGATATCACCTGTGATGTATTTCAGTTATCCTGCAAACCTGGCCTGTTAGTGGGTCCCGAGGACAGGAGATGAGAACCACTGCTTTAAAAGCTCCTACAGGTCATCAATTTAGAGTTAACGATAAATAATGGCCCTAGAATTATTGCTCTCACTCCAGCATGTTTAGTGCCATCAAAGGTTTTGTGAGTAGGCACCCCGACGCATGTGTTTACTGTACATTCATATGTGTGTGTATGTGCAGGTGAGGGCAGGGCACAACATTTTTTTTGGTGGGGTTTTAAGTGATTGGGTGCTTTATTTTTAATTGCATAGGGGGACAAAACAGAGACAGGTTCTTGTTGGCCCCTTTCACACTTGTGCGACTTGTCCTGTGACTTGGGACTGCAAAGTCACATGAAAAGTCGTACTCCATGATTTTCAAAGAGTACCATTCATATCTGTGCAACTTCAAGTCGCAGTGACTTCAAAGTAGTCCCTGCATTACTTTGGTCTGGCTTTGATGCGACTTGAGGTAAATAGACCTCAGGATTACACATGCATTGCTCCAAGTCACATCAAAATCACAGCAAAAAAATTGCAGTAAAATTGCACAAGAGTGAAAGGGGCCTTAACAAGACATCAGTAGTCTGAAAGACCCCTGATGTGTCACCTGCCCTCCAGTGAAGTTAATGGAACACAAATTGTACTCCGTTAGCTTCTTCCCCAGCCAGACCTGCCAAAGAAAGTGACACCAGATACTGGAACTAATGTTTTACACATGGCTTCGCTTCGGTGTTCTTAGTAGGAAGGAGAGATCATAGAAAGGATGTTCATTGATCTCCCTCCCTCCCCTTGATTAAATCTTCATTCATAACAGCCTTGTCCCTCAATTTCCTCCACTGCAAGGGGAAGAAGAGAAGTCTCAAGTGTAAACAGAAGTATTATTTACATTTGTGATCTCTGTGACTGGCTATCTCAGTGATCACAAGGCACAGAACAACTCTGATTGGCTCTGTGCAGTTTGTCTGTGATCTGCACCATGGTCATAGGCATTATGTATGAATCCAGACACACACACAATTCCATTTTAAAATGCTGTAACAGCAAAGTGCAGGTAAGACTATGAAAATAGAGCTCATTAGTACAATGTCTATGTGACTATATATCTATCCAGTGTATGTGTTGCCCCGCTTGCAATCATCTTGTAAAGGACTCTCCCCCCTCCTGCTGCTTCTCTGGCCTCGCCCGTGCAATTGGGGAGCCTGGAGAATGAATCTGCCGGTGGCAGCAGTTTACCATAGAACTGGCCGTGAAGCAGATGGGCCATCTCTATGACCCTTGGAGGCCAGAAGACTTCCAGCACTGGCAGATGTAAACACTGACTTTTTTTTGCTGGGAAGCCTGAGATCGATTCTTTTTGTCTCAGGCTTTCCAGCATAGAGGAGAGATCTGGAGAATTATAGACTTTAGATCTCTCTGTAAAGAGGGCCTGTCATGCCCTATTCCTATAACAAGGGATGTTTACATTCCTTGTAATAGGAATAAAAGTGGTGAAAAAATAAAAGATTAAAGGAAAAGTGTAAAAATAAAAAATAGAATAAACACTTTTAAAATATACATTTTTAAAGCATCTGTCCCCTCGTGCTCACACGCAATTGCGAACGCATACATATGTAAACTGCATTCAAACCACACATGTGAGGTATCGCTGCGATCATTGGAGTGAGAGAAATATTTCTAGCACTAGACCTCCTCCTTCTCTAAACTGGTATCTGGTAAAAAGTTTTAAAGCATAGCCTATGGACATTTTTAAGTACCGAAATTTGGCACCATTCCACGAGTGTGAGCAATTTTAAAGCGTGACATGTTAGGTACCTATTTACTCGGCGTAACATCATCTTTCACATTATACAAAAAAATGGGGTAAATATTGTGCTTTGTTTTTTGTTAATTCATAAAGGTGTTTTTTTTCCCCCAAAAAAATTGCATTTGAAAAATTGCTGCGCAAATACCGTGTGACATAAAAAATTGCAACGACCGCCATTTTATTCCCTAGGTTCTCTGCTAAGAATATATATACTGTATATATAATGTTTGGGGGCTTTGAGTAACTTTCTAGCAAATAAATTATGATTTTTACATGTAGGAGAGAAGTCAGAATTGGCTTGGGTGGCGAGTGGTTAAACTGTATACCAAAACAGTTACATTCAAGGCCTGCCGTGGATGATAACTGTCACAGCTGCTTGTGCTCTCGATCAAATGGCCAAGCTATAAAATAGCTGGTGTCATAACTGAACACATATGTAGCTGATAAAACAGGGGCTAAGATGGCAGCTTCCTTGGCTTGGATAGCAGGGTTTAGTTCCACTTTAACGTTAAAAGATCAAGGCATTTATGAGGAAGTGAAATGATTGATTGTATAATATTGTCAAATAAGAATTAGTTGCTGATTATGTTATATTTAAAATTCAATTACTATAGGCAGCTGGCTGATCCAAGGGAACGTCTGCCTCTTCTAGGTGTGGGTGGAACACTCTATGAAAATGAAGCTGATTCTTCTTTCCTTTTGCTTTGAGAACAGTAATAAGCATCCATAACCATTTTTTTTCTGTTTCTTTTAACACTCTGAGCAGCCATTATTAGATTATGTTACTATTGCAAAGTTAAAGTGTAGGTTGTCTGAGGATACAAATGTTAAAACATCTTTAGCTGACACAGAGATGTATTGTCCTTTCGGCAAAATTTCAACCTTTAGTGAATCCAGGCTGGAAAATAACTGACAGATACCGTGAGTTCACTTAACATTTGGAAGTGCTTTAGGAAGCTGTCTGTATCCTTCAGTATATTTTAGATATGTTTTATTTCAGCTTGAAACATTTATTCAAAGGAATGTTTGATGTGACTTTTTACAATACAAAACATTCATTCAATGTGTAACATCTGACATATCAGTATGGTGTGGAACCAAAATGATAGTCATTAGCCATAAACATATTTTTTCTCACTCTCTATTTCTTTGTCTCCTTTCTCTTAGAGGGTCTCAAAAGGATCTCAAGGGGAAACTAACAAATTCCTCTCTATTTTTGTCATATAATACTATGAATATGACTCCAATATACATATAATGCCCAGATTGTTCAGTCTTTTTGTGGAACTATGGGGTTGATTTACTAAGGCCTCCTGAGTTGTGCATCAAAAAAGGATTGGACATACAGTATCTCACAAAAGTAAGTACACCCCTCACATTTTTGTAGATATTTTATTATATCTTTTCATGTGACAACACTGAAGAAATGAAGCTTTGCTACAATGTAAAGTAGTGAGTGTACAGCTTGTATAACAGTGTAAATATGCTGTCCCCTTAAAATAATGCAACACACAGCCATTAATGTCTAAACCGCTGGCAACAAAAGTAAGTGCACCCCTAAGTGAACATGTCCAAATTGGGCCCAATTAGCCATTTTCCCTCTCCGGTGTCATGTGGCTCGTTAATGTTACAAGGTCTCAGGTGTGAATGGGGAGTTGGTGTGTCAAATTTGGTGTTATCATTCTCACTCTCTCATACTGGTCACTGGAAGTTCAACATGGCACCTCATGGCAAAGAACTCTCTGAGGAGCTCGCCATGGTCAACCAAATAGGTTGAGTGCACGTGCTCAGCGTCATATCCAGAGGTTGTCTTTGGGAAATAGACGTACGAGTGCTGCCAGCATTGCTGCAGAGGTTGAAGGGGGGGTCAGCCTGTCAGTGCTCAGACCATATGCCGCACACTGCATCAAGTTAGTCTGCATGGCTGTCGTCCAAGAAGGAAGCCTCTTCTAAAAATGATGCACAAGAAAGTCTGCAAACTGTTTGCTGAAGACAAGCAGACTATGGACACGGATTACTAGAACCATGTCCTGTGGTCTGATGAGACCAAGATAAACTTATTTGGTTCAGATGGTGTCAAGCGTGTGTGGTGGCAACCAGGTGAGGAGTACAAAGACAAGTGTGTCTTGCCTACAGTCAAGCATGGTGGTGGGAGTGTCATGGTCTGGGACTACATGAGTGCTGCTGGCACTGGAGAGCTACAGTTCATTGAGGGAACCATGAATGCCAACATGTATTGTGACATACTGAAACAGAGCATGATCCCCTCCCTTCAGAGACTGGGCTGCAGGATAGTATTCCAACATGATAATGACCTCAAACACTCCTCCAAGACGACCACTACCTTGCTAAAGAAGCTGAGGGTAAAGGTGATGGACTGACCAAGCATGTCTCCAGACCTAAACCCTATTGAACATCTGTGGGGCATCCTCAAATGAAAGGTGAAGGAGCGCAAGATCTCTAACATCCACCAGCTCCGTGATGTTGTCATGTAGGAGTAGAGGAGGACTCCAGTGGCAATCTGTGAGGCTCTATTGAACTCCATGCCCAAGAGGGTTAAGGCAGTGCTGGAAAATAATGGTGGCCACACAAAATATTGACACTTTGGGCCCAATTTGGACATTTTCACTTAAGGGGGTACTCACTTTTGTTGCCAGCGGTTTAGACATTAATGGCTGTGTGTTGAGTTATTTTGAGGGGACAGAAAATGTACACTGTTATACAACCTGTACACTCACTACTTTAGCAAAGTGTCATTTCTTCAGTGTTGTCACATGAAAAGATATAATAAAATATTACAAAAATGTGAGGGGTGTACTCACTTTTTTGAGATACTGTAGGTCCCCTGCTCAATCAGATCAGAAGGGGATGGAAGTCACTTCTGTAATATATGCGTCCAATTAAATTTTTCCTCCATCTTGTGATGGAAGAAAAAAATTGATTCATGCAGTACCTATTTGTAGGCGGATTGAGGAGTGGATGTGCATCTGTTTGCAGAGGCGGCTCTCTAATTAGGCAAATTAGGCAGCCGCCTAAGGCCTCACACTCCCAGGGGCCTCGCGACCGCCTAATTTGCCTAACATGTGTGTGACAGTGGAAGGGAATGCCCCCGGTCAGTATCCCCAGGGCTGTCCTTAAAACGGGGCCCGCAACTAGTTTTCCCTGGCCAGGGGCAGACTGACCACTTCAGCACTGCTCGAGGTCCCAGGATCAGTGGGTGGTACTCCCCTCCCCCCACCTCAGTGGATCTCTGCCATGTGCAGATAATGACCGCAGCTGTAGCGGCCGAGCAGCTCCCTGGTCTACTATCCAGGATGGACCTGCCAGAGCTGGCACCACACTCTGTACCTCATTGCCAATATCCTACCACCCCACACCCTATCATCTTCACCCTCTCTGCACCCCTCTGCCAGCTTCCTACCACCCCACTCCCTTTCATCTTCAACCTCAACTGGTACCCCTCTACTAGTTTCCTTCCACCCCACCCCCTGTCATCTTTATCCCCCCTGCACCCCTCTGCCAGCTTCCTACCACCCCCCTCCCTGTCATCTTTATCTCCCCTGTACCTC
>BLSH010433154.1:57942-79413 GCA_018402905.1 Glandirana rugosa
CCCTACTACTGTCCCCCGATCATCACCCCCATACCCCACCTCTAACATCCTACCACCCTGCCCCCTGTCATCATCCCCCTGTACCCCATCTCTAGCATCCAAACCACCCTACCCCATCATCATCCTTATTTTCATCCCCCTGTACCACACTGCCAGCTTCCTACCATACCACCCACTATCATCATCATCCCCCTCTGCTGACATCCTACCACCCACCCATTGTCATCAACATCCCCATCATTCCTCTCTACCCACAATCTGACATATTACCACCCCGCCGCCTGTCATTATCATCTTCACCCCTCCTGTACCCCACCTCTGGCATCCTATCACCCTACCCCCTATCATTATAGGGGAGATATGATCTCAGCCTCTTACCCCAATGCTGCCACCATCACCCCAAACTGCATCCTGTCATCCAACTAACTGTATCCCAACAGTTGCATCACACACCACAATACTGTTCTGCAACCCAGTGAGAAGTAATGATGTGCAGTAACCTCTAGCAAACAATCAGTGAGCCGTAATAATGTGCAGTAATCTCTAGCAACCAATCAGTGAATGATAAGCAGTAACCTATAGCTACCAATCAGTGAGCAGTAATAATGTGTAGTAACCTCTAGCAACCAATCAGTTGGTAATAATCTGCAGTAACCTCTAACAACCAGTGAGCTGTAATGATGTGCAGTAACCTCTAGCAACCAATCAATGAGTGGTAATGATGTGCAGTAACCTCTAGCAACCAATGGGTGAGCGGTAATGATGTGTAGTAACCTCTAGCAACCAATGGGTGAGCGGTAATGATGTGCAGTAACCTCTAAGCCCCAATCAGTGAGCTTGGAGCAATCAGTGAGTATTAACAAGATGGATGTTGAGGTGGAGAGCGAAATTTCTAGGGGTGGGGGGCAAACAAATGTTTGTCCAGGGTCAAATCAATATTAAAGATGGCCCTGGGTGTCCCCAGGCTGGCGGGGTGAGGGGGCCAGCACACACTAGGGTAAAGCTCTGGAGGTTCCAGCCAGCTGTAACACCCCCCTCACATGGAGAACATCTCATCAGCTGCAGCCAATAGCAGGCTCTAACGCCATCCTAGCCTTCTCTCAAACCTGGCACCACATTGCATGGCAGGAGTTGTAGTTCTCCACATCCCACTATCCACTGCCTGCGCTCTTCAGCGACTACACCTTCCAGAATGCACGGCAGGGCACTCAAAGCGAATGTGTCTCCTTCTCCTGTTTGTGGTAGGGAACAGAGGAGTGTAGAGAAGGATCATCTGTCTGCATCCTGTCTGTGGCGGGATCGTCTGTGGCTGTGGCTCTAGTTTTGGAGGCTGCTGCAGCAATGTGGTGTTACCATGTCAGCCAGGTGAGAGTTTGCTTGTCATTACCATAATAAGACCATCTCCTGTATCATGTCCGCACAGTCTTTGAGCATCTCTTGTATCATGTCTGCACAGTCTCTGACCATCTCTTGTATCATATCTGCACAGTCTCTGACCATCTCTTGTATCATGTCTGCACAGTTTCTGATGATTTCCTGTATCCTGTCTGCACAGTCTCTGACCATCGCTTGTATCTTGTCTGCACAGTCTCTGACCATCTCCTGTATCATGCCCGCACAGTCTCTTACCATCTCTTATATTATGTCAGCACAATCTATGACCATCTCCTGTATCATGTCTGCACAATCTCTGACCATCTCTTGTATCATGTTTGCAGTCTCTGACCATCTCTTGTATCATGTCTGAACAGTCTCTGACTATCTCTTGTATAATGTCTGCACAGTCTCTGACTATCTCTTGTATCATGTCCGCACAGTCTCTTACCATCTCTTATATTATGTCAGTACAGTCTTTGACCATCTCCTGTATCATGTCTGCACAATCTCTGACCATCTCTTGTATCATGTTTGCAGTCTCTGACCATCTCTTGTATCATGTCTGCACAGTCTCTGGCCATCTCTTGTATCATGTCTGCACAGTCTCTGACTATCTCTTGTATCATGTCTGCACAGTCTCTGACCATCTCCTGTATCATGCCTGCAGTCTCTGGGGGGTAGCCTACAGAAGAGTCAAGAGGGGGAGTGCTGCTAGGATGGGGGTCACGTAAGGACTCAGATGTGTGTGGACTGTTGAGAGGATAATATAGGATAAAACCAGAGCCGCCAAGCTGGAGTCCAGAGAGGACCATCTGACTGCATGGTGCACCTGAGAGGAGGTAAGTGACAGCGCCGCAAGGCCAGTCTGAGGGGGGTCAGTGATGTAAGTGGGAGTGAATACAGTAAGGTAAGGGGGCACTGATAATGTTCTCCTTTACATCAGTAACCTCCCCCCCTTACCTTAGTGCATTCACTCTGCGGAAGGTGCTCTGTGCTCACCAGAGTCCCCCCCCCACATTACAGTTTCTATTTTAAATGCAAGTTGGAGCTCTGTGGACCCTGATGTAAAGGGAAATGCTGTATATAAGGTGATCTCTAGTCACCAGAGCCCCCCCCCCCTTACATCAGAGTTCCCCTTAACACCAAAATCTGCAGCATTCCCCCTTACATCATTATCCGCAGCATTCTCCTTTACATCAAAGTTCCCCTTACACTGTAAGGGGTAATCCTGCAGACTCTGATGTAAGGGGGAACTCTGTGCTGGGTTATATTAACCTGACCTTCATGTAAATGGAGAAATATGTTTTTTGACTTTTGTTATAACTTAAACACATTGCTAGTAGCAGCTGCACAAATGTTATCTATATTTGTATGTGTGTGTGTAATATATATATATATATGTTTAAAGAGTAATTTATTAGAGAAAATTCTAGAAACTGTGAATTCTTAGTTCATAGGATTTAAGGCTCTGCATATATGCAATTCATACAGTTAATTTCTATTGCTTGAATTATTTTTCCCATTTTGGGCAGGAGTGGGGCCTCATGTCTAAGATTTGCCTAAGGCCTCACAACGCCTAGAGCCACCTCTGGTTTGCATCAGTGCTCATCCGATTTGTCCACTTTGCAAAACCCCTTCTGTTTCAATTTGCAGGCCTAAACAAACTTGGATGTGGGCAGATGTAGACCACTCATACAGATATATTGCATTCCCATGGAGCCATATAAAAAATGGACAGACAGAACAAGCGTCCGAAAGGGCTCTAAAGAAACTAAAGCTGTTTTCCTAACAAAGTGTTCACTTTGGAAATTGTATGTTAGTAAATAAGGTGAATCTGTGTTTATGACAAGTCACGCCCCATAAACAGCAATGGAACCATTCTAATCGGTGTAACTCAAGTCGCTCCGACTTAGAAAAAGGTTCCGGCACTACTTCTGGTGTGACCTCAACATGACTTGCATTGGCTTCTGTTAGAATAGTCGCATGCAAGCTGCGATGAAGTCATGCAGGGATGTCGGATTCACGATCGCGTCAAAGTGGGTATTCAAAGTTAACACAGGTTCACCTTATTCACTAACATTGACTTTATAAAGTGAAAATTCACGTTGTTAGGTGAGTAGCCTCTTTTTCTTTAATAAATCAAACCCTATTTTTTTTTCTCCCTGTGCTTCCCCCTCCCAATTTGCATAGCTTTTTTAAAGCAAGATAAACTGTTTGTAATATGGGATACAATAGTGATAGGTCTTCTAAATCATACTTTCAATACACAGGACTTCTGCCAATACAGACACGGCAAATAAATTCCTTACAATACTCCATTCATGTCAACATCGCTGTATACCTCCAAAACAGCAGTGACAGGGACAAGCCTTTTAAAGTGGCTGTAAACCTCAGACATAAAAATGAATGAAGCATATGCTTCTATAGTGTATACTTGACCCAATCTAAAGACCCACGTGTCATTTCTCTCTACTGTCTCCTTCATCTGCTATCTTCATGAGTCACTTCTCTCTGCATGAGTTGACGCCAGGCGATCTCAGGTGATGGCCCTGCCCCCCTCCAGCACACAGCAGGTGATTGACACCCTCAGCTGTCCATGTTTCATGATTCTGTCTGGAGGGGGTGTGTCCATTCCCTCCACCCAGGTTCCAGATTACACTGAGCTTGCGCTTAATGCAGTGTATTGTGTGATGTCAGCCCCTGCCTTCTGGATCTGAGAAAAAGCTTTTGATCTGTATGTTTTAGAAAGAAGCCTGTACAGGAGAGATGGCTGTAGATAAATAATGCAATGAAGTGAGGTTAGTCACTTTATAGGGTATATGTAATGGTTTACAACGTCTGACGCAGAAAGTACATTTTGTCTGACATTATAGAATAGTGCTGGAGTCTGATTCCTGCTACACTCCTTCCCTTCCCGCTAAGCCATGTTCCCCTTATCAGTATCTAGGTTGGTGCAAAAGCTTTGTCACAGCTTCAAACATGCAGAGGAAATGTTGTTTCTTCCCAGATCATATATGATCAAGGTGATTTTCTAAAAAATTGTCATTCATCCTTAAAGTAGAACTAAAGGTTCTATGGTTATAACCTGCCAGGTTTTTTTTACTGCCATCTCCATGCCATTGGGGAGATTTCCCTACACTTTCTGTCCTATAGCCAAAATGAGAAAAAATCCTTTCAAAGTGGCGAAATCCCTAGTCGTCAACAGAATTAGTGTCCTCAACAATGGCGGCCCGTCCATTAGGGGCGCACGAGGCGCTGCCCCCCCCATCCATGGGTCCAGCCCCCTGATCTACATGCAGAACGCATGGATTCCAACGGGGGGAGTGTTTTTTTTAACCTCCTTGACGGTATTCCCGAGTGTGGCTCGGGGTGAGTTTTCACTGCAAATAGCGGTAACCCTGAGCCACACTCGGGACTGCATTGCTGGATCCAGGCTGGGTTACTTACCTTGTCCCCTGGATCCAGCGATGTCCTCCCGCTGTGTCTGCGCACGGGGGCGGAGCCTGGCAGGAAATTCAAAAAGTGAAACACACAGTATACATACAGTACACTGTAATCTGTAAGATTACATTACTGTATCAAATCATTTCACATCCCTTTTGTCCCTAATGCTTTGTCCAGTGCCCTGCATGCACTTTTATATTATATATGTCATTCTTTCTGCCTGGAAACATGAGAATGTCCATGGCAACCAAAAAGCGTCCCTTTACGTCAAAAGTGGTTTTTGAGCAGCTAGAAAACACCGATAGTAAATAAAAATCATTTGCAGAATTGAGTGATACTGATTTTTGGTGAAATTTATCATCAGACACTAAAAGTGACAACAGCGACAATTCTGCAACTGAGCAAATTTCAGTGTTTTTGACCAGATTACATTATTCTGGTACATTGGTACACACATTGACTCTGGTTTGGACAGATTTAAGTGAGTTATTCCTAAGAATTACAGGCCTACAATATAAAACGCCAAATTTCCATGCAAAAAAGGTATTTTATTAAGAACTTACCGTAAAATCTTTTTCTCTGAGTTCACTGACAGACGCAGCCCTTCATTGACAAGTGGGTTTACTAGGAGTTGACTAGGCAAATAGAAAAAAAGCAAGTTGACCCCTCCCAGGGGGCCGTCCTCACTCCAGCATATAACCCCCCTGCTCTGCATAGCATATCAGTTCGTAACAAGCCATACAAACGCAACACAGAGGGGTGGGTGCTGCGCCTGTCAGTGAACTCAGAGAAAAGGATTTTACGGTAAGTTCTTAATAAAATCTCATTCACTGACAGACGCAGCCCTTCATTGGCAAGTGGGGATGTCCCAAAGCAGTGTCATTCAAGAGGGGTGGGTAAACAACAACAACTGTACCCAACAGAATCCTCTTAGGAGGCGCCAGCCGCACCTACACCGCCGCCTGTAAAACTTTACGGCCAAAAGCAGCATCCGCAGATGCTGACACATCAACTTTGTAAAACTTAGCAAAAGTGTGCCCCGAGGCCCAAGTAGCCACCTTGCACACCTGGGACACCGAAGCTTGGTGTCTGAAAGCCCAGGAAGTGCTAACTGCCCTGGTGGAATGAACCGTGACTGGAAAAGGAGGGACTTTGCCTCGAACAGTATACGCCTGAGTCACGATCTGTCTGGTCCAACGGGAAACAGTAGCCGACGAGGCTGCCAACCCTTTGCGCGTTCATTCTGTCAGCACAAACAACGCATCAGAAAGGAAGCTGTAGCCGCCAAATACACCCGCAAAGCCCTTACGACATCCAAAGAATGTAACTTAAATTCCTTGGGATGCGACGGGTGCGGACATAATGAAGGGAGAACAATATCCTCATTAATGTGGAAAGAGGAGACCACCTTCGGTAGAAACGAATGGGAAGGTCGCAAGACCGCCTTGTCCTTATGAAGAACCAAGTACAGAGACTTACAGGACAACGCTGCCAACTCAGACACCCGCCTAGCGGATGTAATGGCCACCAAGAAAGCCACTTTTTGCGACAGCAATTGTAGGGGAATATCCCTGATTTTCTCATATGGCGGTTTCTGCAGTACAGAAAGTACCAAATTCAAATCCCACAGCACCAAAGGCGACCGTAGCTGAGGAGCCACATGGCGTACACCCTGTACAAATGTACGTATCAACGAATGTGATGCCAAAGGCCATTGAAAGAGAATTGCCAGTGCCGAAATCTGACCCTTGAGCATACTCAATGCCAACTTGTTATCCAGGCCCTGCTGCAAAAAAAGCCAGCACCCGGCACACTACGTAAGAGCGGGGATTCCAACCCCCCGCCTCGCACCAGGCAATATAGGCCTTCCAGGTGCGATGATAAATCTTGCGCGAAGTACACTTGAGCGCCTTAAGCATGGTAGGGATCACGGAGTCAGTGACACCCCTATCCCTCAGCACCTGGGACTCAATAGCCAAGCCGTCAAAGCCAGCGAGGGTAAAGCAGGGTGCAGGATGGGTCCCTGTGACAGCAGATCTTCGCGTAGCAGAAGACGCCAGGGGACATCTGTCACCATCTGCACCACGTCGGCGTTCCAAGGGCGCCGAGGCCAATCCGGAGCTACCAGGATTGTCGGGATTCCCTCCGCTTCTACCCTGCACAATAGCCGTGGTAGAAGCTTGATGGGAGGGAAGGCATACAGGAGCCGATACTGACCCCAAGGCGCTACCAATGCGTCCGTGGCGGCCGCCAACGGGTCCCCTGTTCTGCACACGAAGGTCCGCACCTTGTGATTGAACCTGAACGCCATGAGGTCCACGTCTGGTGTGCCCCACTTGTGGCAAATCTGGCCGAACACCTCTGGATGTAGGGACCATTCCCCCTGTTCCAGCGTCTAGCGTCCGCCTGCCAATTTTCTACGCCGGACTGTAAATGGCGGAGATTGCTGGCACGTGAAGTTCTGCCCATCGCAGAATGAGAGCCGCTTCCGCAGCCGCTGCCGAGTGCCGTGTTCCGCCCTGATGGTTCATGTACGCCACAGCCGTGGCGTTGTCCGACTGAACCCGAACCGGGAGGCCACACAGCCTTACCGTCCAGTGGGAGAGGCAGAGCCTGATTGCCCTCAGCTCCAGCACATTTATCGGAAGGCGGTATTCCTGCGCCGACCAATGGCCCTGAGCAGACAGCTGCCCCAGGACCCCCCCCCCCAGCCCGATAGGCTGGCGTCCATCGTGACTATCAATAAATTCAGGGGGAGGAAACATTAGACCCGGGGCCCGAAGCCACCAGGTCAATGATCCTCTGGTCTGATGATCCAATCTGATCAGCTGGTCCAGGGACAGCGGAGACTTGTCCCACCATGACAGAATCACTCGCTGCAGGAGCCGAGTGTGACTCTGGGCGTAAGGTATCGCCTCGAAGGCTGAAACCATGAGCCCCAACACCCGCATACAGAACCATTAGGAGGACCACTGGAGTGACAGCAGAGTTCGCACCGCTGCTTGCAGTGTTAGTAACTTGGCTGGAGGCAAGAACACTTTCGCCTGCTCCGTGTCCAGAATCAGACCCAGATATTCCAGTCGACAGGACGGGGTCAATGTTGACTTCTGCAGGTTGATAAGCCAGCTGAAGTCTTTCAATGAGGCCATGGTGATAGCCACGTTCTCCTCCAGGGCCGAAGCAGACTCGCAGGAGTAAGTCGTCGAGGTATGCTACTGCCGCAATGCCTCTCTGCCTCAACAGCGCCAGCACTGGAGCCACCAGCTTGGTGAACACCCAAAAAGCCGAGGTCAGACCGAAGGGAAGTGCCACAAATTGATAATGTAGATCCCCCACCCCAAAGCGCAGAAAGTGCTGGTGCCGGGGACAAATGGGAACATAGAGATACGCGTCTCTCATATCCAGAGACGCCATGAAGTCCCCTTGATGCAGGGCGGCCACGACCGATCGGACAGATTCCATCCAGAATTATCGCGCCTTCACAAAGTGGTTTAGCGCTTCTAGGTCCAGAACAGGCCTGACTCCACCCTTTTTGGGCACCACAAAGAGGTTTGAATAGAAGCGGTGGAACCTTTCCAATGGAGGTACCGGCACAATCACCCCTTGTTCAGAGAGCGTCTGAAAAGCCCCTAGGAGAGCCTCTTGACGCCCCTGAGGGAGTCTCAAGTTCTATGGGAAGAACCTGTCCGGGGGTAGAGTGCTGAATTCTATCCTGTATCCGGAGGACACCACTTCCTGCACCCAACGGTCGGAAATGCGGGCAGTCCACCTGTCTGCGAACCCCAGAAGTCGGCCCCCCACCCGAGGACTTATCCTCCGCCTTTTCGCTCTTGCGCTGCCAGGGCCGTTTACCAGGTCCTGAGGCAGACTTGCCGGGCCTTGAGCCCTTGCCCGCTGCACCGGACGCACAAAAAACCTCTTCTGACCCGAGGAAGCAGGACCCTGCTTGCGGCGAAACTCCCGCCGCCTGGGCTCCAGGAGAAAAGTACTCTTCCCTCCGTTGAAATCTTTAATGATTTCATCCAATTGTGCCCCAAAGAGCCGGCCGCCCTGAAAGGGGGGATGCGTGAGGCCCTTCTTAGACGCGTGGTCACCCGACCAACAGCGTAACCACAGCACCCGTCTGATAATGACTGCGAAAACAGACATCTTAGACAGCATGGGAAGCAGGTCCAAAGCTGCGTCACACAGGTACTGAAGACCCTGTAGCAGCTGATCCGCCCGCTGTGAAGCCTCCGGTGAGCACCCGCAGCTCAACTCAACTCAGTCACACACTCGGTAAGAGATTGCGCCACCATGGCTGACGCCAGAGCTGGTCTCATGGCCGTCCCCGCCACCAAGAACAGTGCCTTGGATACCGCCTCCGTCCCCCTATCGGCCGGATCCTTAAAAGAGGGAGGCCCCTCCAATGGGATGGTCGTTGTCATATTCAGGTGAACCACCAGAGGGTCCACTGCGGGGGATGCCCACTTCATCACAAAACTGTCCTCAAAGGGATAGCGCATAGCGAAACGTTTGGGCAAAGAAAGGAATTCTGTGGACGCTGCCATTCCTTGTATACAAGCTGATCAAAAATTGATCATAAGGGTATGCCCTGGGGGCCTGTGACGGTCTAAAAGACCCACAGACGTAGGACACCTCCTGCGACTCCCCGTCTGGTCCAGTCGCAAGGACGCACGGATATCGGTGATCAGGGAGGCCACCAGTGCCTTTTCGCGCGCCACCCGGGCCCCCGGTTTTCCTCACCGTCCGATAGCTCCAGCTCACCCTCTGAGAGCTCCACGGGCATCCCCGTGACCACGGAGGCCCCCTCCGGTTCAGAGTCCTCCCCCGAAGATGGGGGGTGAACATTTTTTGGACACCCCTTTGCACAGCACGGCACCCCCCCGGGAAAAGAAGCCCCCCAAAATGGACGTCAGTTGATCCAGGGGGGCCACAGGCCCCAGCGCAGCCTGCACTTCTGCTGCTCCTTCCTGGGAAGAACCTGCAGGCTCAGACGCCATTATGCCACCGGTGCTCTTGTTAGGCCTATGGGCCATGACACCCCCCTAAGGAGACCCACCACCGCCCACAAAATGACCGGGATAATGCCCAGGAGGACTGTGCCCACCGCCGCCGACACCCCAGGAGGACCAGCTATACTTCCTGTTCTGTGCCCCTCAAGCGCTGTCCCAGAAGGATGCTGACCGCCACTAGCCCCGCTGCCACTGCCTTCACCGATATCAGGAGAGGAGAGAGAGAAAACCGGCATTGCATGCACATTTTTCTTACAGGCCGACACCTCAAACATGGCTGCCGGGCGGACACAAGAGGCCAAAAACACGCCTGTACAAGCCGCAACTACGGCAAAATGGCCGCCACACAGCCAATAGAGGCCAAAACAGCCACCAAAATGGTCGCGGCTATGGAAAAATGGCAGCGATCTGCCGCAAAATGGCGGCGGGTCCCTGCACGGCGGTGGGGAAAAGCAGGCAGTCGAGCGCGGGGTGCAGCGCGGGGGGGGGAGGGAGAAGAAAACAGTGACTGTAACGCGTCCCTGAAACCTTCCACCGGACAGCCCAAAATCCGCCAGTCGCCCAGCCCCCCCCTTCCGCACCCCGGGGGGGGAAGAGGGGAGTCACTCGCCACTCCGATGGGCGCAGCGGGTAGCCACACGGACGCAGACTTTTCTCCCATCGCAGGGAGGGATGCTACCGGCCAAATGTGCCCTCGGACGCGAGCACAGCCCGGTCACCGGACGCAAGTGGGGGTCACCCACTAGCCACCCGCACAGAACAGGTATGATGCGGCGGACCCCACCGAGGCTAAGGGTAGCTCGCATCGGTCGGCCGAGCTGGGGAATGTTTCAGGATTCAAGATATCCTCTGTGCCCCAGCCGGCTACTTGATAGCAGTCTTCATCATAGCTTGAGAAAAGCAAAAAGAAGAAAAAGCTGGGGGATCGCAGATCCCAGCAGGGAACCAGGTCTAACTCCTTGCCAGACTAGGCATAAAAAACTGATATGCTATGCAGAGCAGAGGGGGTTATATGCTGGAGTGAGGGCAGCGCCCAGGGAGGGGTCAGCTTGCTTTTTTTCTATTTGCCTAGTCAACTCCTAATAGGATGTGCATAAACCCACTTGTCAATGAAGGGCTGCGTCTGTCAGTGAACGTAAGAGAAATAATGGTACCGCTTTCAGCACCAAAAATCTGAAATAATAATACCACCAGGGAGGTTAAGCACATGATTGGAGCCAGAGGCTCTAATAGGCTTCAAAAAGGGTGGCCTTGGGGCGCAGCCAATCAGGAAGTGGGTCCTGAGACCCATTACCCAATTGGCCAAAAGGACGCCTAGGAGGAGGAGGGAGGAGACGCTTGGCAGAAGTCACTGTGATGCAGAGGAGGAGGAATTGCCTGCCCGCCAGCTGTGGCCCGTAGAAGCACTGCTCACCCACAACCTAGATGGGGTAAATGTGGGGCTAGATGACCGACCAACTGCGAGCCCTGACCCACCACCCAAAATTTAAGATTTTCTTCCACTTTCACTCGGTGATAACAGTAAACAGGACAAATAGAGAGGGTGAATCTCTCAAGTTTCTAATCCCTCTCCCCTCTATCCAAAACTAAAGTAGGAAATAAAGCTCTGTGGGGACATCTTTGAAAACCGCCCTTAAAGCATTATGTCTGAATGAAGGGTAAGCAAGTTTTTCAGAAAAGTGACTTTGCACACACTGATTGGGATATATTGTAGATTTAATCCAGATATTCGTTTTAAAGTTTCAAATGTTAAAGAAAGGCTAAACCCATTGATTTAACAGTTTCCCAAAACATTTACATTCAAGGCATGCCATGAAAGATAAGGCATACATACATGGGCATACTTAAGCATACACCAGTGCTAAGGCCATGTTTTACCGCATGGGGATGCACAGGTGTAAGCAGTCCTATTCATGTCCTGCCTCTTACACTTTCCTAATGGTCCATGTCCATGACAAACTGTCTCACTGGACAATAGGGATGTGCATGGTGTTGAATACGGCAGGTAAGCTATAAAATGGCCCAAGATTTCTTCATGGCAGGGAGACTGTAGGTGACTCTGGGTATGTGTAGGCAACTCTAGGTACTTTTCTAATTTTTCACATAACAGAAATACTTTTCATTCACTGAACTCCAAGACTCCAAGACTATTTTTGGACATTTACAAAAAATGTAAAATGAATTACCTCTAATGATTGTTTCCTTCATATGGATGGTGCTGGATTAGGTTAAACCAGTGATTCTCAACCAGGGTTCCGTGGGAACCCTAAGGTTCCTCCAGAGGTTGCTAGGGGGTTCCTTGAGCAATAGTCAATTTCTACTTCTCAGATAAATTCCCAATAATACCATTGATCTTTTTAGCTATCTGTAAGGGTGTAATTATTCCCAATGACCAAAGGTGTAAGGAGCATTCTTCCCATTGACCATCACACTAATGTATCATGAGTTGTAGATTTTTGATTTTTAGCAGGGGTTCCCCGAGACTGGAGAATTATATCAAGGGCTCCTCGGTGTTGAAAAGGTTGAGAAAGGCTGGGTTAAACTATTGGTTAGCTTCATTCATTCTAGACACTAATGCAAGTGCCAATCTTTCAGAACTGAAACAAACAGTTATGGCTATCATATAGTGAATAATAGTGGGGCTATCGCTCTGCACCCTAATCTCTCCTTGTCCATTCACAAAACAACTTGTATTCTTTTCACAGAAGGGGAGAAGTATGGGGATGATTGTCATAATCTAGTTTGCCTACACTAGCTGCTACCTTCCTAGTGCATTCCCCACAAAAGTAGGGCAGTTTCATAGATGTCTTCCCTGCTAGTCCAAAGCCATTAGAATATATACACTATACAGATAAAAAAAAAGAATAATGTATGTGAGAGAGAATTTAATGGATGTAATCTTCACTCAAAAAATATCTCAACTGTACACAAGCCTACAGTGGGAAGATTACCAAATTGGATCACAGGAGCAAATAAGGCAAGTCGTTAGTAAAGGAGATTTTAGGAAGCCTCTAATTGTCTGTAATAGTCTCTAATCTAGGGATAAGAGTAAATGGCTTTATAACAAATAGACTAGGCTTCAGATGTCAACAATTTCATCACTAATCAGCATTCAATATTTCTCTCCTGGATGTTGTGCTCCTCAGTTTTCACCTCCACACATCTCTGGTCCTATTCCATTCTGTCTGCTCCTGACCAAGGTCAGGGACAGTAGATAAAAAAAGGTGTTGGGCCCTGGATCAGCAGTAGGGGTTCTCAACCAAGTCTTAACAGTATGGAGAGAATGATTCTCCATAGGCTGCTCTCCCAGAAGTGGTGGCCAAAGGTCAATTCTTTGCTAGAGAAGGGGCTTGGTGTGCAAGGAGAGAAGCACCAAAAGTAGAGCATATTATTAATTATATTCAGATTCTCATATTATAAAAAGCTCAAAAGCTCCATATTTCAAAGATTCCCCTTTTTCTTGGTACTGTTGAACAACGTGAATTTGCCACCAGACTCCGCCCCCATGCAACGCGATGCTCGCAGGGAACGGAGCCCGGCACACAGTACATGGGGTGGAGGACACAGCCCGCAGACACAGCGGGAGAACATCGCAGGATCCAGGGGACAAGGTAAATAACTTTGCCTGGATCCTGTGATGCAATCCCGAGTGTGGCTCGGGGTTACCGCTTTTGGTATTGAAAACTCACTGAGCCACACTCAGGAATACCGCTAAGAAGGTTAAAGTGGAAGGCAGCATAAAAAAACGTATAAGCAGGCAGACATGCAATGTCTCTTCTGCAATAAAATATACCCACCTGCCTTCTAGCAGTTTTCTGTGGCATGCGCAGCTCAGTTTGCATCACCACGGTGCACATGACTGATAGAAATAGTGAGACACTAAGGGGTTAGGTAGTATGATAGCTCCAGATGCCAATTATGTCAGGGGCTGACATTACACTACAGACCCAATATACTAACCTGTTAGCGACCATAAAACATTATGTGATGTAATTGCACTCTTCTAATGAATACTACTGAAGGCATTCTATCTAGAACTATACACCTCCTGTACAAACGAAGTAGCTGGACAGCCGCAATCCCCTGCGATCTCTTTATTGGAGGATCATGAGATAGAGCATGGATAAACAACATGAATTCCACTGACATATTTTGCACCTATTATGGGTGTTTAGTCATTGCTTATAGTCATAGCTTATGATAAGCTATGACTAAACACCCATAATAGGTGTGAAACGCGTCAGCTGATTCATGTAGCTCATCCATGCTGTATCTCATGATCCTTCAATAAAGAGATTGCACAGGAGTATGGCTGTCCAGCTTCTTCGTTTGTGTTCCTGTTTGCATGCAGAGCCAGCACCCTACACCTTCTACAGAGGTTGGAGCAGTAGGGAATTGGGGTAGGTCCTTGAGCAATATTTTTTTCTATACACCTTCAGTCCTTTATATCCCTGGGTGGCTACGTCACTCCTCTATAGAATCTATTGAGGGAGCCATGGATGTCACCCTAGACTGTTCTTCTGATATGGACTACAAATATGCCTGTACCCCTTAATTACATGGAGGGCAGGGCAATTTAGAAAAGATAGCTAGGAAGGAAGATATTCTTGCATACAGCTCACAGGAAGTAACATGGACACTGTGGGGTTGATTTACTAAAGTTGAAGAGTGCAAAAAAACGGTGCAGCTGTGTATGCTGGCTAATCAGCTTCTAACCTTGGGTTGTTCAATCCAGCTTTGTCAATAAAACCTTGAAGCTGAGTGGTTTCTGTGTGGAGCTGCACCAACTTTTGCACTTTAAAGCTTTAGTAAATCAACCCCTGTATTTTTGGCAAGAGCAACAAGTATTTTTTGTATTTGCTATAAAAGTTCTTTGCTTGAATGAAAATGCAATTACCATATCTAAGGACAGTAAGATGTAACATATTGCATTTTTTCTTTGATTTTCCTTTAATTATAACAAAGAAAGTAGTGCCCCCTTCTGACTGTGCTTTCTGGCAGGGTTGTATGAATCACAAACGTGGCTGAACAGAGCTACACCCTTTTTGATAGATGAGACAGCATACATATGTGTATTTCAGCTGTGTGTTTATCTTTTTATCTGAAGTTCAGATTCGGGGGGTAGGTAGGCTGACATGCAGACGAAGTACAGAAAGCATACTTTTTCTCAATGCCAACCTACCTAATAGCAATAAAGATGTAGACCAGCAATTTAAGATCAGCATTGGCTACCAATTCACAGTCTACCCCCCTCCCTGCCCCAGGAAAGACCGGGGCACAGCTGTGACCTCTCACTCCTATCCCTATTTCCCTACATATAATATTTGTATTATTGTGGTTAAAAAACAAGACTTATAAATGCATTAACTGGGGCCGTGAACATCTGGGTTTATACAATGTTTTAGTACTTTTCCTGTATATTGCTAAACTCAAATCATTACAATTTCTATTCAGGTTTCAAGTGTTTTTTGTGCTGACTTTATAGAAGATAAAGCAAGAGGCACTTGTGACAGGCTGATGCATGTATGAAATTCTATTAAGATGGCTCTCGAGAAGAGCGGTGACATCTGAGTCATCCCAGGCTATTACAGGCTTCCCCAGAAAACCACAGTTCTGTGAAATCTATATATAGAACTCTGGATACCTAGGGAACTGGGTCTACTTATAGCAGAAAGGAATAAAATGGGATACCTTTTCTACAGCTATATAGATTATGCAGCCTTGCACTATGTACAGCACAAAGTATTGAGGGAAGCTAATTACATGCATCAAATATGCATTTAATGATAACTAAGTATATATTCAGCATTTCTTTATAGCTACCAGTTGTGTTATCCACATGTACAAATGGTATTATGAATTATTAATTATGTGCCAGATGGACATAACTAGCATTAAGCTGGCATTATACATAAACAGCGATACAGTTGGATACATACAATACAAGCAAAATGTTATTCATAAAACATGGTTACCTTGGCCTATAACTGTCATATGTATCTGGATCACACTTTATTCTTGCCATGGCCCTTTTACTTCAACTATCTATGGTTCTGCACGCCCAGTTGGGCCCCACACAGGACTGGCCAAAGACATTGTGCTGCCTGGGTCCAAGAATGAAATGCTGCCCCCCACCCCCCCCCCCCAAAAAAAAATCACGCCCACCAAAAGGACCCCACATCCATTATTCTATATCATGATAATTAAAACTAAAATTAAATTTATCGGGAAGTCAGATTTACATGCAACAACACCTTGTCTATATGCAAAATTATATGACATACCATTATGTTCAAGTCCAAGGGGCGGGCTAGGGTAGTATATAGACAGGCTAGGGTAGTATATGGACAGGCTAGGACAGTATAAGGGAAGGCTAGGGTAGTGTATGGACAGGCTAGGGTAATATATGGACAGGCTAGGGTAGTATATGGATAGGCTAGGGTAGTATATGGACAGGCTAGGGTAGTATATAGACAGGCTGGGGTAGTATATGGACAGGCTAGGCTAGCATATTGACAGGCTAGGGTAATATATAGGCAGGCTAGGGTAGTATATGGGCAGGCTAGGGTAGTATATGGACAGGCTAGGGTAGTATATAGACAGGCTGGGGTAGTATATGGACAGGCTAGGCTAGTATATGGACAGGCTAGGGTAGTATATGGACAGGCTAGGGTAGTATATGGATAGGCTAGGACAGTATAGGGGCAGGCTAGGGTAGTGTATGGACAGGCTAGGGCAGTATGGGGGCAGGGTAGCGTAGTATACGGACAGGCTAGGGTAGTATATGGACAGGCTAGGGCAGTATGGGGGCAGGGTAGCATAGTATACGGACAGGCTAGGGTAGTATATGGACAGGCTAGGGTAGTGTATAGACAGGCTAGAGTAGTATATAGACAGACTATGGTAGCATATGGACAGGCTAGGGTAGTATATGGGCAGGCTGGGGTAGTATATAGACAGGCTAGGGTAGAATAGGGGCAGGCTAGGGTAGTAAAGGGGCAGGTGGAGCGGCCCGGGGGGCAGTTGTCATCATGACACACAAAACTGATGGAAAAAAATCTTGGTCGACAATTTGCTGGGTAAATAGAAGAGAAGGAGAAGCGGCCGTGGTTCAATGTGCTGCCCCTCTCAAAGTGTTGCCTGGGTCCAATGGACCCACTGGGACCCATGGTAGGGCTGGCCCTGGCCCCACAAACCTCCTTAAAATCCTCTTCAACCTCTCTTGCCCCCTCTTATTCTCTTTTTCCTTTCTTCCTTACATCCCGCTTAATATTTATTTTTCTGCTCTTATGTTACCCATCTCGTTTTAACTTTTGTTCAGTTTTGTCACAGGGACTCCAAACATTAGTTCCATAGTCTCCTCAGCACCAGACTCGCTCTTAAAGTGATTGTAAAGGCAGAAGATTTCTTTATCTTAATGCATAGAATGCATTCTATGCATGAAGATGAAAAGCCTTCTGTGTGCAACAGCCCCCCTAATACTTACCTGTGCCCATCTCTGTCCAGTAAAGTTGCATCACCGGATCGGGCTCAGGAAAAAAAAAGGGGGAGGGTCTGCTGCTCTGAAGAGACTACAACGTGTCATCCTGACATCATTGGGGGAGGTGCTCCTACAGTCCATGAGTAGCTCAGGCATTTCAATCTCCAAAGAAGATCTGACAAGGCTCTGACAAGGCTCTGCCCACTCTCCCTCACCCCCCACTCCTGCCCTTGCCCCGCCTATGCCCGCCCACTGCTTTGTGTCTATACAGGCTGCTCCCTTCGGCCAACACAGTCCAGCAAACTAGCATAGTCACATGCCTTGTACTGACTTTTGTACCTGTACTGTTTTACATAGCACACACCCAGCTATTGATTGGCAGATGGGCGTGTGTTATGTAAAATACACTAAGATAGAAGGAGCAGGGAATTATGGGAATTGTAGTTCCCTGTGGTAGATGCAGATACTAGTACAGTGGAAGGAAATGACAGGCCAACTCTGCAGAACTCCTGGAGACTAGATTAGGGGATTAGAGACCTTAATTACAGCTCTATGGTAAGAAAATATTAAATTCAGTTATTATATTTATGACCATGTGTAACTTTCAGGTATTTATATGAGAATTTACTAAAATGTGTATGTTGCCTTTAGTTGTACTGCAAGGTTAAAAAACCTTGCGGCTTTACAATCACTTTAACCTCCCTGGCGGTATGATTATGTAAGATTTTTGCGCCTCAAAGCTGTACATTTTTTTGCATAGAAAGTTGGTGTTTTATATTGTAGGCCTGTAAATCTTAGGAATAACTCACTTAAATCTGTCCAAACAAGAGTCTAGTAGACATCCCGGGTATGATAAAGTTTGAAACAACGAAATCATAAATTATAATATAATAAATAACTATAAATAATTATCAAAAATAATAATATAATAATAATAATAAAATGTATTCAATAATGTAATCAAGTCAAAAACTGAAATCTGCTCAGTTGCAGAATTGTCGCTGTCGTCACTTTCAGTGTCTGATGATAAATTTCCCCACAAATCAGTATCACTCAATTCTGCAAATGATTCTTATTTACTATCGCTGTTTTCTAGCTGATCAAAAACTGCTTTTGATGTAAAGGGACACTTTTTGGTTGCCATGGACATTCTCAAGTTTCCAGGCAGAAAGAATGACATATATAATATAAAAGTGCATGAAGGGCACTGGGCAAACCACTAGGGACAAAGGGGATGTGAAATATTTTGATACAATAATGTAATCTTACAGATTACAGTGTACTGTATGTGTTATGTGTGTTTCACTTTTTGAATTTGCCACCAGACTCCGCCCCCATGCAACGCGATGCTCGCAGGGAACGGAGCCCGGCACACAGTACATGGGGTGGAGGACACAGCCCGCAGACACAGCGGGAGAACATCGCAGGATCCAGGGGACAAGGTAAATAACTTTGCCTGGATCCTGTGATGCAATCCCGAGTGTGGCTCGGGGTTACCGCTTTTGGTATTGAAAACTCACTGAGCCACACTCAGGAATACCGCTAAGAAGGTTAAAGTGGAAGGCAGCATAAAAAAACGTATAAGCAGGCAGACATGCAATGTCTCTTCTGCAATAAAATATACCCACCTGCCTTCTAGCAGTTTTCTGTGGCATGCGCAGCTCAGTTTGCATCACCACGGTGGTCCCTATGTGGCGGAATGACTGAGGCTGGGTTCACACCTAATACCGATGCGGCTGGCAGCAGGGGTCCGGCCTGAAACTGAGCCAAAGACGCACAGGACCCCTGTGCCATGCATTCTGGTGCTGTCCCGGAGTGTAAAGCGGCTCCATTGAGAGCCGGGCACACTCTCCTGTCATTCGAATTGGATGCGGGGAAACCCACATTCCAAGTCACATAAGTGTGAACCCAGCCTGACTCCTATATCAGAATTACGTCATTCTGCAGTGGTCAATGAAGATGGCCGAAGATCTGCATCTGGAAGGAGCTGGGGGAAGATACCAGAACTTGTGAGGGACTCCTTGCAGACTTTGGACTATTGGAGAGGTAAGTATAGTGACTTTAAAGTGGAGTTCCACCCAAAAGTGGAACTTTCACTTTAAATGCTGGTGACCCACTGACATACCACAATTGGTCATTTTTTTGGTGGGGAGCGGGTACCTAGTTTTCAGAGGTACCCAGCTCCCACTTTCGCCCCTGGCACCGCAGCAGAGAGCGGAAGTTCAGCTCTCCCCCCTCCCTCGCTGCAATCTTGTGGGACATGTCCCAGGAGATTGCCCGGCCATTCAGATCACGCAGTGCAGTGAAGCCACAGCCGGGCGCCCACATTTGCAATGCTGGCGCCACGGAGAGGAGGGGGAGAGGAGTGAGGCTTCAGGCGGCCGCATCGCTGGACCGTGGGACAGGTGAGTGTCAGCAGCTGCACTTTTTGTAGCTGCTGACTTTTAAATGGGTGGAACTCCGCTTTAAGTCCTCTTTAAAGCAGAACTAAACTCATCAATTTAACTGTCATTCAAAGACTGTTGTGAATGATAACTATCACAGTTGCATGTACTCTTAAAGTGTTACTAAACCCAGGACCCCACATTCACTATATCTGGTCTCCCACAATACACAAAACATGGAAATGCAGTTATTTTAGTAAATATAAACTGCTAAATACCTTTTCTCATCAGCAGTATATAGCAGTCTTGTGACTTCTATCAGTCCCTGGTTAAAGCTTGTAGTTTTCATTCTGCCCTGGCTGTCCTATCAGGATGCAGGGCTCCTGACCCTCTATCTGGACAGTGTTGATTGGCTCTGTGCTGATCACATGCATTCTCCCAAGAAAAAAACCCTCTAGCAATACACACCAAACTGAGCATGTGCAGTATGACTTCAGTAACTCTTTCTTATCCGAACATGTTTTGGAGTCAGTGCAGTGGAAGAAAAGGAGGATCTGTGCATACAAGGATCAAACAGCCTTTTTACATAATACAGAGGGTTAACCTAACAAGCATGATTTACTGCATATACAGACTGATTTTACTGTTGTGGGTTTAGTAACACTTTAACTATACTGTCAATCCATCAAATGGCTGGTGTCATAACTGATCACATGTGTATCACCATAGCAACTGCAGATCAAACAGTAGCTAAGGTGGCAGCTTCCTTGGCTGTAAGTAAGCAGATATTTATCCATCATGCTATATCATTATGGAAGAGTGTGATTAGTCCCAAATGTATTCTGCAGCAGAACAACAACCCCATGTCATTAACAACTATCTTCAGTGTTAAGAAGAACAAGGAGTCCTGGAAGTGATGGTTTGGCCCCCACAGAGCCCTGATCTCAACATCTTTGAATCTGTCTGGGATTACATGAAGAGACAGAAGGATTCGAGGCCGCCTACATCCACAGAGGATCTGTGGTTAGTTCTCCATGATGTTTGGAACAACCTACCTGCTGAGTTTATTCAAAAAACTGAGTGCAAGCATACCTAGAAGAATTGATGCTGTTTTGAAGGCAAAGGTGGTCACGCCACATATTGATTTGAATTTCCCTTCTGTTCATTTACTTTCCATTTTGTTATTTGATAAAATTAAATTATTAACGCTTCTATTTGTGAAAGCGTTCTTAACCACTTCAGATCCGCGCTATAGCCAAAGTACGGCTCCAGCGCGGATCTGAAATGCCCGGAGGACGTCCATGGACGTCCTCCACTGCGCATGCTCCCGCGCGCCCTCTGGCGGCAGCGGCGGCGCGCGCGTGCGCGCCGCACGCTGCGCGAGCGTGCCCGTGGGTCGGGCGGACTCGATGTCCGCCCGGACCCGCCGATCACCTTTAGGAGCCTCAGAACGGGGAACCGCCGTTGTAAACACGGCGGTTCCCCGTTCTGTGACGGGGACATGCCAGATCTACTGATCCCTGTCACTGGGATCAGTGAGATCTGTCATGTCCCGGCCAGCCCTGCCCCCCCACAGTTAGAACACACCCAGGGAACATATTTAACCCCTTCACTGCCCCCTGCTGGTTAACCCCTTCACTGCCAATGACATTTATACAGTAATCAGTGGACATTTAAATTTCTGATCGCTGTATAAATGTCATTGGTCCCAAAAATGTGTAAAAAATGTCCGACATTTCCGCCCCGATATCGCAGTCCCAATAAAAATCGC
>BLSH010433154.1:79462-86962 GCA_018402905.1 Glandirana rugosa
ACAATATCATCCTAATAGGTGTTACAAAAGGTCAGTTTGACGATAACGTTAGGTCACGTTTAACTATGTCTAGACTTCTGAATTTTATGGGGTAATATAAAAGAAGTAATGTAAGTGTATAGGTCAGAATATCTCAGAATATCTCTTCGAGAGAATAAGAAGATTCTTATCGTGTAAGGTGAAATATATAATATTTGCCATGTGATATATGTATGTCATGACACGTTTTCAAAATCCGTCCACACTCTTTTACGACATATAATTGGGGAAGGAATGGGCCGTGAATTTACAACGTCGCACGACCGCGCAATTGTCATTCAAAATGCGACATCGCTGAAAGCCAAAAATTGGTCTGGGCAGGAGGGGGGTTTAAGTGCCGGGTAAGGAAGGGGTTAATATACAGCATTTTCTCACACCTGCCTAAAACTTTTGCACAGTACTGTATGTATATAGTGTACCGTTTATAATATATAAAGTGGAATGTGCTATTCTTAGAAGAATAAGAGAGCTTCTCTATAAGACTCTATAAGACTGGATATGTGAATGTAATGAAGAAAATATAATGGGGTATTTTAAGTCTTCAGATCTGTATCAATTTGCACTGGATTGCAATAGCAGTTTGACTGGAAAACATTGTGGATAATCCTACTATAACAAATTGGACCCTAGATTATTTACATGATGAATATACTGTTTAAGCCTTAGGGGGTATTAGCAGAGAGCAGGAAATGCTTAACACCATCAATAGTTATGTAAGCTTCCACGCTGACTTTTACATAAACATTCTGGTGTGAATGGATGTTGTAGCATGTTGTAAATTATGCACTTAAAATATAGGTATACAATGAGAAGGCATTTTATATTTCATACAATTTCTGTAACTGTTAATAGCAAAATCACAGTTCATCTAGATTGGCAATATAAAACCCTACTTGTAATTAAATAAAATATAATGTATTTTTTTAATTGATTATAAGCCCACATGTCATACATATACTTACTTAGCCTAGAAGGTAAATGTAATAATGATGACCGATTATGGCAATGTGCCCCGACAGTCAAGTACTTTAGTTAAGCTGCCATTACACCAGCATGTTAGCTGGCTTATCTACTGCTGCCCATAGATCTGGGATGAACATTCTTGGTGGGATTTGGCAACAATATCATGGTGGCTATGATGCCCCCCCTTCCTGGTCTACTGACCTTGGCTGGAAATAGTGATTGAACAGGTCTAAAAACCTTGTCCATTTGCTGCTGTGTACCCCAAGAGAATCTGTTGAAGAAGTTATATCCTCAGTGCTCTACAGACAAACATGCATGCACAGATCAGCGCATGCAAGATTCTTAAGAAAAAAAACTCTTCTTATGATTGGAGTGGTCTGTGCTTCAAACCATCATCCTAAAGCGGAACTTCCCCCAAAAGGGGTCCTTCTGCTTGTTTGCATCCTGGTCCCCTTCACTGTCACATTTGGCACTTTTGGGGGCAAGGGAGGAGCAGGTTTTGACAGATACCAGCTTCCACTTCCATACAGATCGCCACAGCAATCTGATCGAAAGTCCACCCCCCCCCTCCTTCCCTCCGCAGCCTTTTGGTACACATCATTGGTCCCAGAAAGCTGTGGGACCATTCACAAAGGGCAGTGCAGCTCACATATGCCAGAAGGCCAGTCTCCCTTACTTTAGATGTCGGCACCTGGACCTGAAGCCGATTGAAGAATCAGCTCAGGTGAGGATTTTGCTGGATCCCTGGACTGGTAAGTTTCCTTATATTAAAAGTCAGCAGCTACAGTATTTTGGGGGGAGACTGTAGCTCCTCTTTAAGGTCTATGGTCAACGTAGTGTATCTTTTTTTAACCTTATCTTGACTGTTCACGTAGATACTGCTGGCCAGTAATTCCCTTAATCGAGCAATTAGCTTCACTGCACAGAGTAACATAGGAAAGCCTGTGACCATTCAGGTTGGGTTAGCACTGGGTTCCCGCATCACACCTGCATCGCACAGCGGTTCACACTGAGATATGCGAACCACTGGGGGTGTCAATGTAAAGTTAATGACACCCCCAGATCAGTTAGCAGATCGCTGTGCAAACTTTGAAATGGTGCAGGAATCAGATAGCATAGGTGTGAACACCCATGCAATCCGATTCCAATCCAGACCAAAAAAAGGGTCCTGCACCATTTTGGTGCGAATGCAATGTGATTTCAACCATAGTTTGCAAAACAAGCCGATGCATGCCCGGTTCATCTCTCCCCTCCCCTTACCGATCGGTGTAGTGTGAGAGGAGAGGGGAGAGATTGGGTGCAGCAGCACTGTGGGCTGGATCTGTTGTGCCCACAATGCTGCTCACAACGCTGCTCTGTGCCAGTCTGCACTTATCCATCCATCCATGCTCAGCCATCCCATCTGTGATCAGTCATCCCCATCTGTGCTCAGCCATCCCCATCTGTGGTCAGTCATCCCCATTCATGCTCAGTCATCCCCATCCGTGCTCAGCCATCCCCATCCATACTCAGCCATTCCAATCCGTGTTCAGCCATCCGCATCCATTCACGGCCATAAAGAAATTAAATGTGTAATTGATGCTCCTAGAATGCCTGATGGTGCTCCCTGCATGTTGGGTCAGACTGTGTAAAAGTCTCACACATGTGGTATTGCCATACTCTGGAGGAGTAGTAGAATGTGTTTTGGGGTGTAATTTGTGCTATGCATATGATGCATGTGAGAAATAACCTGTTAATATGACCATTTTGGGGGAAAAAATCTTCATTTTGCAAAGAATTGAGGGAAAAAAATTACAACTCACCATGCCTCTTAGACTAAATGCTTTGGAATGTCTACTTTCCAAAAAGGGGTTATTTGGGGGGTATTTGTTTTTTCCTGGCTTGTTAGGGTCTCAAGAAATGAGATAGGCCGTCAATACATCAGGTGTGATCAATATTCAGTGATTGCCACCATAGCTTGTGGACTCTATAACTTTCAGAAAGGCCATATAATATACACTGATTTTGGTTATTTTTTACCAAAGATATGTAGCAGTATACATTTTGGCCAAAATTTATGAAGAAAAATTACTAATTTGCAAAATTTTATAACAGAAATGAAGAAAAATGCATTTTTTTTACAGAGTTTTCAGGCTTTTTTTCATATATAGCGCAAAAATAAAAATGCAGTGGCGATTAAATACCACCTAAAGAAAGCTCTATTTGAGTACAAAAAGGACAACAATTTCATATGGGTACAATGTTGCATGCCTGAGTAATTGTCATTCAAAATGTGAGAGCACTGAAAGCCGAAAATTGGTCTGGTTAGGAAGGGGGTTTAAGTGCCCAGTGGTCAAGTGGTTAAGGCGGTAACACTTAGTGCCTTATCTGCATTAAATTAGCCCCCAACCTGTGTAATTCATATGTGTTCAGCTTTAAAGGGATGAGGTGACAACCCTAGAAGTGGCTTCTCATTTTAACTGCAGCCCTGATGGGGGAGGGGGTGTTGGCTGATTTTTTTGTATAAACTAATAAACAAATCTGGACTCTATTTTCCTTTGGTATGATGCTCCCTATATTAATGCCAGTTGTGACCAGCAATAGTAACTCTACTGTAACAAGGTCATGCATTTCTTTAACAACCATATCATCAGCATCACCTGATACTGCATTTTAATTTCTGTGAAGAAAGCCCTGAAAAGCTCTTCAAAAGAGGGGTCATAGACCCCTTTCACACTAAGGCTGCATTCACACCTGGGCGTCGCGTTTTCAGGCAGAAATACACGCGTTTTTTACAGCGATTTTTGCAGCGTTTTTACCGCGATTTTGTACAGGTCAAAAAGTCACCGATGTAAAAAAATAGAAAAACGCCCAAATCAAGCTACAAAAATACTTCCAGAACTTGTTTGAGCTTCAGGCGTTTTCAGGCGTTTGACTTCAGGCGTTTTTGAGTGGAGATGTGAACCATCTCCATAGAGAATCATTGATTTTTTCTCCTCCAGCGTTTTGTAGCTTCAGGCTTCAAGCATATTCAAGCTACAAAACGCTCAGGTGTGAATGGGGCCTAAGACTGCATTCACACCTGAGCGTAGCGTTTTCTGGCAGGAAGTTGTCTGATTTTACCATGATTTTTGCTGCGACATTGTATAGGTCAAAAAGTCACCAATGTAAATAGCACAAAAACGCCCAAATATGCCCAATTCAAGTGACAAAAAAAGCACCAGAACTTGTTTGAGCTTCAGGCGTTTGGCTTCAGGCTTTTGGAGTGGAGATGTGAACCATCTCCATAGAGAATAATTGATTTTTTCCCCTCCAGCGTTTTGTAGCTTCAGGCTTCAAGCTACAAAACGCTCAGGTGTGAATGGGGCCTCAGGCAGTTTGCAGGTGCTTTAGTGCTAAAAATAGTGCCTGAAAAGCACCTGAAACCTGCCTCCCATTCACTTGAATGTGTGCTTTCACACCGGAGCGGTGCGCTTGTGGAGCGTTAGAAAAAAAGTCCTGCAAGCAGCATCCTTGAGGCGTGATTGGAGCGCTGTAAAAAGTGCTCAAAAAACACCCCTGCCTGCTGTCATGTGACCTTAAAGAAAAAAGCTTGCGCTAGCGCCGAAAAGCATTGCTAAAGCGCTTTAGTGGCTGTTTTAGCAATGCTTCAGACCCCTTTCACACTGAGATGGTTTTCAGGCGCTTTAGCACTAGAAATAGCCTTTAAAAAGTGCCTGAAAAGCATTTCCCATTCATTGCAATGGAGCTTTTCATACTGGGGCGGTGCGCTTGCAGGACTTTACAAAAAATCCTGCAAGTAGCATCTTTGGGGCAGGTTAGGAGCGCTGTTGGGAATGCCCCTGCCAATTGCAATGAATGGGCATCACTTCCAAAGCGCCTGAAAAGCGATTCGGAAGTGCCGCAAAGCGGGGCTTTTTACCCAAAAAAGTGGTCCGCCAGTACCACTGAAAACCGCCACAGAAGCGCCAGTAACACGCCGCTAAAACATGCCCAAAATGTCCAGCGCTTTAGTGCTGTTTTACCGGCGCTTCAGTGTGAAAGGGGTCTAAAGCCTTGTACACACGATCCGATTTTTGGATGACAAAACTTCCTTTTTTGGTTGCTGATATGAACAAAACCATGTGATGAATGGTGCAAAGAAGGAAAGGCTCATAACATACTCTAGTGTGTATAAATCTATTCAATCTTATTGGTTACAATAACAGAAAACATTTGGTGAGCATTTCCCAAGCTAGGAAACCACTCATCAAATGCCTTCTCTTAAAATCTGTGCAAACTAAGCCTTATGGTGGCTATACACACTTTATAAATGATGGTTTTCTTTTCTTATTGATCTCTTCAAATAGGAATAATCGACCTATAGTCAACAATCCATTTGATCGATATGTCACACACCGGGAAATAGATTTCAATTTATAGTTAAAATGCAATGGAAAATTACGATCATGAGTATCAATCACATTTCTGTTTCCACCATGTGACTTCATAATCTGATCTATCAAAATATGATCATATTGTATTGTATTGTATTTGTATTGTCTACCCTCATTGTAAAGCACTGCGCAAACTGTTAGCGCTATATAAATCCTGTATAATAATAGTTTACAAACTAAACATCTAAAGAGCATTGCAAAACAATCAATAACTTTCTGCCCTGGCTTATCAATACAATTTGATTGAACCGTTTCTGATTTGATCAATTTATGTGAATCACTCTAATAATATCAAAGGGTGTATGGCCACCATTAGTCCTGCAGATTTTGCTTTAGTGCTCACCTAGAATGCCCATGTATGAAACCAATCACATTTCATGTATAGCTCAAAAAAGTTCTATTCCACCGTTGTTATAGTGTGCGCTTATATTAATACAAATAACATATAATGCTATATGTGAAGCTGCTGTGACATTACAGATCTATATAAACACAGAAACATCCTACTTGTATGCCTCCATTTACACTAGTGTAGCACAATATTGGGCATTGTGCTTATGGGCATTTTTTTCATATTGCCACTCTTCACCCATAGGGCAGCCCATTGCAGCTGACAAATGCAGTAAAGAAGCTTGCGCACATTTTTGAGCTTTGCACAATTTTTACTGAGTTTTTGCATGTTTTTCATGTGTTCTTGCATGTGTATAAACAAGCTTCTTACTTGCCATGACTGGGATGCCATTAACAATGACTGGCACTGTAAGCAAGACACATTTTATGTGCATTCCCTCAAAAGCGCAAAATCATGAGATTTTGTGTATGCTATTCTGGTGTGAATGTGGGCTAATTATGCATATCACATTTCCTGCAGGCTACTGACTCATAAAAATCCTTCCTTCATGCCACTGGATACTGCCCACCCATAGCAGCAATCTTTCAGTGCTGCAGAGGTTAACAGCAGCGGCCTTCAGTCTGAAGGTCATGCACAGCTCATCCATCCATACCTGCCCCCTCCACCATTCACAGAACTCTGTTTAACAATGCGACACATTCTGTGATTGGGAAGGGGAGATCCTGTCATTCATCCACTCTTTCTCCATTCACAGAACATGTTGCATTGTGGGACAATATTAGTTCTGTAAATCGTGGAGAAGGCAGGAAAGGATGGACAGGTGGAGCAATTCTGTCACACTTACAGAGAAGATTTTGACTGTTGATCGGATGAAGAAAGTAGCAGCCTGCTAGACATGGGGTACACACCATATACAGTTGTGCTCATAAGTTTACATACCCTGGCAGAATTTATGATTTCTTGGCCATTTTTTAGAGAATATGAATGATAACACAAAAACATTTCTTTCACTCATGGTTAGCGTTTGGCTGAAGCCATTTATTATCAATCAACTGTGTTTACTCTTTTTAAATCATAATGACAACAGAAACTACCCAAATGACCCTGATCAAAAGTTTACACACCCCAGCTCTTAATATCGTGTATTGCCCTCTTTAACATCAATGACAGCGTGATGTCTTTTGTGGTATTTGTGGATGAGGCTCTTTATCTTCTCAGATGGTAAAGCTGCCCATTCCTTTTGGCAAAAAGCCTCCAGTTCCTGGAAATTCTTGGGCTGTCTTGCATGTACTGCACGTTTGAGATCTCCCCAGAGTGGCTCAATGATATTGAGGTCAGGAGACTGAGATGGCCACTCCAGAACCTTCACTTTATTCTGCTGTAGCCAATGACAGGTTGACTTGGCCTTGTGTTTTGGATCATTGTCATGTTGGAATGTCCAAGTATGTCCCATGCACAGCTTCCTGCTTGATGAATGCAAATGTTCCTCCAGTATTTTTTGATAACATACTGCATTCATCTTGCTATCAATTTTGACCATATTTCCTGTGCCTTTGTAGCTCACACCCCCCCCCCCAAACATCAGCGATCCACCTCCGTGTTTCACAGGCCTTGTTGACTCCTCTCCAAATGTAGGGTTTATAGTTGTGGCCAAAAAGCTCAATTTTGGTCTCATCACTCCAAATGACTTTGTGTCAGAAGGTTTGAGGCTTGTCTCTGTGCTGTTTGGCG
>BLSH010433154.1:101873-123015 GCA_018402905.1 Glandirana rugosa
TATGTCGAGTCGTAGTGTCCCGTGTCATATGTCGATTCATAGTGTCCTGTGTCATATGTCGAGTCGTAGTGTCCCGTGTCATATGTCGAGTCGTAGTGTCCTGTGTCATATGTCGGGGTCATAGTGTTCACCCCATGATGCTGAGCTGTATACTGTGCCCTGTGATGCTGATCTGTATACTGTGTCCTGTGATGCTGAGCTGTATACTGTGTCCTGTGATGCTGAGCTGTATACTGTGTCCTGTGAAAAATAAAGAAGATTACCGCGCTAGTCAGTGAACTTGTGAGCAGCCAGCACAAACAGCCTTAACAAAATACTGAATATAAAGTGAATATGAGAAAAAGTGTGGCGCATATATGCTGAGCTGTATACTCCTGACACAATATGTGGAATACAGGGGACGGAGTGGGTGGATTCTATAAGGGGTGGGGCTTACTAGAAGTAGGAGGGGTCAAAAAGGAAGGACGGGGCCTTGTGCCCCCCTATCCTAAAACTTCACCAGCCGCCACTGTCATTTATTAACCCCAAAAGTCCTTATTATGACTACTCTCTGTCTCAGCAATACATTTAAATGCTAGCTCTTGAACAATTGCCCTCTTAACTGGATTTTTTTTATGTTTTCTTATTCTTTCCTTTTTTTTAAATTGTAAGTTGAGGCTGATTTGAAGGCAATAATTCAATGTTGTTACTGATCCCTCCATTAAAAGGCTACCTTTTTTGTAGCTAGTTTTTCCTTTACAAATGTGTGATTTTATTTGGGGTGGTATTTTACTGATTTGAAATTTTTTGTGTGTTATTTTGTGTTGATAAAGCCTTTTTCTTTTTAAATTTTAAGACCATTGAAGTACAACAATAACTTCTTACTGGTGATCTGTTGCTGATATCATCTACAATTCAGCAATCCTTGTTTTCCTTAATCACAGACAGTACCATAAATTGATCCTACATAATACCTAATAATTGGTACTGAATTTTCTCACAATTTTGCTCTGTATGTATATTTCTGAAAACCAAGTCTTGCTTTAGTTTACCCACAGTACTTGTATTTCACACTATAGAGCTTTTTTTAGAGTTCAAATTTGGAAGTTGGAGTACACTGAGTGGCTGCTTTACCATTGATCTATGTAGCATAAATGGACAATTCACACCCTACTTGGTTAGCAGGCTTTATGACGGGGAAATGCCATCAAGTTTATCAAAACTCAGTAGTTTGCAGGGTGAGAGGTGTATGCTATTTCAGTTTCAATGTCAAGATATTTAAATTGTATATATAATTAGCTTCCTAGGGGTCACTACAAATTAATTTTAAATATTGACAGGCCATTGGAGATCTCTTCAAGATCTGAGTGTTGAGTAATGGTTAGGGCTGAACATTAGTTGTTGCTGAACATTGGCTGTTCGCCTATTCGGTGAACACCCAAATTGGGAGAGTGTTTGTCCATTGGTTCTGCCCACTGAACACTCCACAATAAACTGCGCACCACACGGTGCATTCTAAGCTCTGATTGGCTGAAGCAATGAATGCTTTGCCCAATCAGAGCACAGAACACTGTTAGAGCCATGACTGGAGAAAGTCATGATGACTTAGGCCAATCATGGCTCATTGCTTTTAAAAACTATAAAAGGTTCTTTCCAAGAGGAGCCATTTGCAGTGTGATATTGGAGTGGAGATAGAACAGGGCTCTGTTCATTGCTACTAGCAAGTTCCCTTTCCCTATCCCATTGATTTTCATATTACTTAGGGATGAGGTGCTATATTTAAGTGCCGCCATACTATTCTCAGAATTTTAGTGCGCTATTGTGATTCTATTGTGAGTGTAGAGTGTCAGTGTAGTGGGAATATAGTGAGAGTGCAGCATCAGTGTAGTGCATCCGTGCAGGTTTACTGCCGTATATTGAAGTGTGTCAGTGTAGTTCGTCCGTGCAGTTTTATTGCAGTATATTGAAGTGTGTCAGTGTAGTGCACCCGTGCAGTGTTATTGCAGTATATTGTAGTGTGTCAGTGTAGTGCATCTGTGAAGTTTTACTGCAGTATATTGAAGTGCGTCTGTGCAGTTTTACTGCAGTATATTGAAGTGCATTAATGCAGTTTTACTGCAGTATATTGTAGTGTGTCAGTGCAGTTTTACTGCAGTATATTGAAGTGCGTCAGTGCATTTTTACTGCAGTATATTGCAGTGCATCAGTTCAGTTTTACTGCAATATATTGAAGTGCGTCAGTGCAGTTTTACTGCAGTACATTGTGCGTCAGTACAGTTTTGCTGCAGTATATTGAAGTGTGTAAGTGCATTTTTACTGCAGTATATTGTAGTGCATCAGTGCAGTTTTACTGCAGTATATTGTAGTGTGTCAGTGCAGTTTTACTGCAGTATATTGAAGTGCATAAGTGCAGTTTTACAGCAGTATATTGTAGTGCATAAGTGCAGTTTTACTGCTGTATATTGTAGTGCGTCGGTGCAGTTTTACTGCAGCATAGTGAAGTGTGTCAGTGCAGTTTTACTGCAGTGTATTGTGGTGCATCAGTGCAGTTTTACTGTAGCATACTGTAGTGCGTCAGTGAAGTTTTGCTGCAGTATATTGTAGTGGGTCAGTGCAGTTTTACTGCAGTATATTGTAGTGTGTCAGTGCAGTTCTGCTGCAGTATATTAACCACTTGCCGACCGCCGATCGGCATCTGACGGCGGCAAAGTGGCTGTGTAAGGCGAAACGCCGTCATACGACGGCGGCCGCCAGATCGCGCACAGTGAGCGTGCGCGCGCCGCCGGAGGCGCGCCCGCATGCTCACTGTGTCCGGGGAGGGCCAGGAGTAGCTGTAGACAAGGAGGCAGAATAAGCCGCTCTGGCAGCTGTGGTGGACTGCGCACTAGTCTCTGCTTGGGTGATAGAGGATGATAGAGGATGAGGAGGATAAGCCAGTCCACCACTTCCTCTGCATGCTTGGGTTGGATAGCACAGGCCTGCAGAGAGGGGAGAACACTGATTAACAACAAATTGGCAGTCATGTTCCCCCAGCCACAACCTATTCCCAGTATGCAATTGAGCTGCTGGGCTGCCCTGCATCCAGTGTGCTTTCCGAATGGGCATGCAGTGCTGCCGGAAGCTTTGTGATAGATAAAAGAGCGTGTCTGTCCACAGACACCGTTGACCAGCTGATATTTATCACAATGTTTCATTCCTGGATTAGCAGCAGCTATCAGGCCCCTGATGTCGATGTCGCGGATTAAAAGTTTTTGGGATGGGGAATCTCTGCAAGACTGTCTAGGCTGCCGAGCTTTGTGGGTGTTGATTTTACCTGGAAGAATTTTTTTGGTATAGGTTTCATGGGCACAATTAACATGAATGGACCAATTTTCCGCACCTGCTTCACAGGTCCATATAACTAATTTTTTTTTACAGCAAGACCAATTCTTGATTTCATCAAGAGTACCTCTATAGGGTTACGGTGTTAAGGCACCACCAACACCCAAACCCAATTTTTCCTCCACTGTTTGACTAGGGCATTAGCAGTACCTCTTTAGGGTTACGGTCTGAATGCAGCACCAACACCCAAAGCCCAATTTTTCTGCACCTATTACTTCTATCTAAAATCTGCGAAACAGACACCAGAATTTATTTTAAAAATTCTAAATTGTGGCCTCATCATACAGACTGGCTTTCCAAGTCGTTGTTTACATAATAAAGAAATCTTGCAGGGAAAATCATTTTAAATGTCATTTTTTTCTTTATAAATATCAGTTTTTCTGCATCAGGTTCTATACATTGTGCAGATGCGCCACTTTACAGGCAGGCTAAGGGGACCCCCAAGGCACTATATTTAAAGGGATTTTTCATTTTTATTGTTTCATTTTAAGCGTCATTAAATCACTGCTCATTTAAAGATGATATTTTTTACCCTTTGTATGCCAATAACTTTTGATTTTTCCAGTTCAGGTCCCATAGACTTTAACCCCTTCAGATCCGCGCTATAGCCGAAAGACGGTTCCAGCGCAGATCTGAATTTCCGGGTGGACATCCATGGATGTCCCGCCCTTGTGTGCGCTCTTGGCGCGCACTCACAGGCAGCAACGGCGTGGGCGTGCCCACGGGCCAGGCGGACTCGATGTCTGATCGTGACCCACGATCACCTGTCAGGGCTGCAGAACAGGGAACTGCCGATGTAAACACGGCGGTTCTGCATTCTGTGAATGTGGACATGACAGATCTACTGATCCCTGTCACTGTTAGAACACATGCAGGGAACACAGTTAACCCCTTCACTGCTCCCTACAGTTTAACCCCTTCACTGCCAATGACATTTATACAGTAATCAGTGGACATTTAAATTGCTGATCGCTGTATAAATGTCATTGGTCCCAAAAAAGTGTCAAAAATGTCCGACATGTCCGCCCCAATATCGCAGTCCCGATAAAAATCGCAGAACGCCGCCATTACTAGTAAAAAAAAATAATAATAAAAACGTCATAAATCAATTCCCATAGTTTGTAGACGCAATAACTTTTGCGCAAAGCAATCAATAAACGCCGATTGCGATTTTTTTTTACCAAAAATATGTAGAAGAACATAAATCGGCCAAACCCAATGAATATTTTTTTTTTTTTTGGGATATTTATTATAGCAAAAAGTAAAAAAATATTGTTCTTTTTTCAAAATTGTCGCTCTTTGTTTGTTTATAGCTCAAAAAATAAAAACCGCAGAGGTGATCAAATACCACCAAAAGAAAGCTCTATTTGTGGGGAAAAAAGGATAAAAATTTTGTTTGGGTACAACATTGCACGACCGCGCAATTGTCATTCAAAATGCAACAGCGCTGAAAGCCTAAAATTGGTCTGAGCAGGAAGGGAGTTTAAGTGTCCAGTAAGCAAGTGGTTAATTGGGTTCATTGTTCGGCTCCAAACTTTTGTGATGTTCGAACGCTCTATCATAAATCGAACCAGGGGTGCTCGACTCATCTCTACTAATCACTGAAAACTCTAATCCCCAAGTACTACAATACTGGAGGTGCAACAGCAGGAGGACCTCCAGCAGGAAGAGGAATGATGTTTGCTCCTGCCATCAAACTTTGCTGCCATAGGGCAGATTTCACCCACCTAAACCTAAGAGCAGTAGCTCTGAATTTTATAGGAAACCAGCTACCTGCTTTTTTTGGCTTTTTTCACAGCCATCAAAGAGTGTTGCCACAAAGCAGATTTTATACCCCCAAACCTAAGCACTGTAGCTGTAATCTTTATAGGCAACCAACTAAAGCATGAAGCAAAATAAAACAAGTGAGTTCTGAAATTTGGGCTCCCGCATGTGAGCTTTATTTTGCACAGTGCCAGTCTCCCATGAGGTTTACCCTGCTATCTACAATTCTGATTAGAAATTCACCAGGCCCCAGGATATTGATACAAGGCTCATTATGGCTTGATATCTAGTGAGTGCATAAAATGGTATTATAAAGGGATATCATAGCTAAGGAATACTATGTAATACTCTGGATCTTCAAGTTTTGATCATATACTGGTTTATATTCACTCTCTGGTGAGTGTTTTGGCACACCACGCTGTCGCGGTTGATCTTTGTAACCTATTAGGGACTTTTTGCCTACTAGGATTGATTGCACATGGGGCTATAACGATGGGCATTCGCTAAATACTGTATAGAGCTGCACTTCCTTTGTTATTTTATAGAAATTGTCTTGCATCTTGTTTGAACCTATTGTTACTGCTTAAACATAAAGTGCAGCGCTATAAGTGAAATAACTGATAGTAAAGATCTATCAGGTAACGCCTTCTGGGGCTAAAGGTTATAACAAAATGTAAATTTACCCAATAAAGCATGAAGCAAAATAAAACAAGTGAGTTCTGAAATTTGGGCTCCCGTATGTGAGCTTTATTTTGCACAGTGCCAGTCTCCCATGAGGTTTACCCTGCTATCTACAATTCTGATTAGAAATTCACCAGGCTCCAGGATATTGATACAAGGTTCATTATGGCTTGATATCTAGTGAGTGCATAAAATGGTATTATAAAGGGATATCATAGCTAAGGAGTACTATGTAATACTCTGGATCTTCAAGTTTTGATCATATACTGGTTTATATTCACTCTCTGGTGAATGTTTTGGCACACCACGCTGTCGCGGTTGATCTTTGTAACCTATTAGGGACTTTTTGCCTACTAGGATTGATTGCACATGGGGCTATAACGATGGACATTCGCTAAATACTGTATAGAGCTGCACTTCCTTTGTTATTTTATAGAAAACAGCTGCCTGTGTCTTGCATCTTGTTTGAACCTATTGTTACTGCTTAAACATAAAGTGCAGCGCTATAAGTGAAATAACTGATAGTAAAGATCTATCAGGTAACGCCTTCTGGGGCTACAGGTTATAACAAAATGTAAATTATACAAAATATACCCAATATTACATTGATTAAGGTAAAGTGTCCAGATATTTAAGTGCTGTATGCAATAATATTCTTACCAAAAATAAAGTGCATAACAGTGCTGATAAAGTGTGAACAGTGCTAATGAAAAACTCAATAATGCAAAAAAGTCCAGATACTTAAGTGTTGTATACAATGCTCATCATTCTTCACATAAGTATAGATCTTAACTATCAGTTATTTCACTTATAGCGCTGCACTTTATGTTTATGTTGATTTTCGATGCAATAGGGTTATTATTGTCGTGCTGGCTGCTGCTTAGTTCATGATTTGGGTAGCGCAGTATCTCTACTCTTTTACATACCCAAAATTGTGGACTAATGTTGTTATAGTAAAACAGCTACCAATGCCTTAAACCTGTGCATTTAGACTTGTTTATTTGGTTGTCAAACTGTAGTGTCCATGCCAATGTTTTTCCACTCATACCTGACGGTTGTAGCTCTATTTGTTTTAGGAATATTGCTGACTGTGCCTCATGTCTCCACATTAGGCTTGATGTTACTGTTGCCAAATTGCTAATGCAAAACACATACCTCCTGAGACCCAGTCTGTGTGGACAGCATGGCAGCTAGCTGACTCAATAAGATCTACAGACAGTATCCACTCAGCCAAAAAAGTGAGAGTTTAATCCAGTGTAGTTTATTCTAGAATGGCAGGTTGCAAAGGATGTTTTCTGGGGGTTTTTTCAAACATTTTATTAACAAAGCATTTTGACTTTCTAAAAGCTTTATTAACAAAATAATAATTCAAAGCAATGGTCAGACTTTAAAAGTACCACACAAAAATTTCAATTAAAAAAATGATTTACATTATTATACCATATAAAATGGTTCATATCATACAATTACATTGAAAATGTTCCTGATTCACTAACTAGCTGAGGTGGCCTGCACAATGGAATTGTAGTGCTCCATGGAGGTTATAATTAAAGGTCAGGAAATACTGATGATGAAGGAAAAAGAAGGACGTGGACAGATTTGGTTTGGAAGCTGAGAGGGAAGAGTTGACCTTTTATGTACTGCACAAGAGCAGAAAAGGACTGCATGCTGGAAGTATCAACTGCCTGGAACTGTGCGTATGCAGGTGCTTATGGGGTACTTTTGAATGCATTCTCACTGTTAAGGTATTTCCATTGAAGCTGTGTAGCTGTTTTTTCCCGGGTTTTTTCTTGGGTCATGCCATTTGTAGTAGGTTGATATATTTGGGAGAGGAGTGCTCGGGAGGAGGCTGTTCTGCATGGGAGTTCTTTGTTGGGCATGCTGAGCAATGTAGTCCTGTTGGAGCAACGGGTTCCCCGTCACTGCATCACCTACATGGGATCACACCTGGAGCCAGGAAACCACCAGTATTGGACTGTTGCTAAGGACTTGCTATTCTGGGCAAGGTATGAACATTAGGTAGTTAGGGATGAACTGTGTCTTATGTGTACTGTGATATGTACCACTGAAGTGTTCAGTAAAGTTATTAACTGTTGAAAGCCTGGTCTAAAGTCAGTGAAAGGGGTGCATTAAGGTACATGATGTATCAAAACATATGTGCCTAAACACACATATGGGGATGAAGAGGAGATGCAAGAGAGCCACCAAGGAAGGCTTAACCATGCAGAGGAATTTGCAGAAAGATGTCTTACATGTGGTTGCTATGGGTACCCAGAACTGGTGGGAATGCTATAGCAGTCGATGGGAAGGGTGTCCTGGACATGGGGGGTGGTTCCTCTGGTTAGCGAGGGAGTCAGTGTTCTAACTCCCTCCCTAGTGGTCGATGCCCCACAGCATTCGGAAACTAAATCTACAGCACAGAGACTCTATGGACCTAGCTGCAAGTATGGAAGAGTAAGGTGTTAACTGGTGCATGTGTAGAGATCTGCGCACGGTGCATGGCAGGATCTGTAACTGTTCTGTAAGCTCTGTAACTGGGAGTCTGAGTGACAGAGTAGCAGAGCTGGTGGAGCAGGACACAAGCTCTGTGCTGTCCCCTTCAAAATACTTAATTCGAAAGATAAGATGTACAGTGCCATGGGAAGAATACCTCACAATGAAGAGCTTCAAGTTTAATGTGTTGCTGTGCAAGGTGGTTGTCTGACCACAGTCCCAGATATTGGTGAGTTAGGATTAGGATTAGGACCCCAAGTTTTTATTAATATGTGGTCCTCTGCTAGAGAGACTCCTCTCAACAGTTTCATGAGGCAGGAAGTGAGGGAAAATCTTAAATGCTCTGTAAAAAGCTATGTTAAAGATTTTCCTCCACATCTTGTCTTCTGAAATCATTATCACTGTTACAATACAGTTGGCCATACAATACTAACATTTTAGGTGATTCCAGCTGAATTGGCTCGAATTTGAGCTTCGGTGGCAATTTAGTCAGTCGGATGGAAAGTTGGAGGTCAAACAGTGGCTTCCAATCAAATGCAGTCACTGTAAGATATTCAGCAGCTGCGGACGCTGCCACCTTTTGAATATAGTAGCTGGGAGATTTCTTCATCCAGGTTGTTTAGCGAGATGACAAAATCAATTGATTTTTCTCATTCAACTTGGGGACCTGAAGGAGAGAAGTTCCACGCCTGGGGGAAATTTCTTTACGCTGGCTATACACTGTGCAGCCCCATTTTGCATTCTCTGTAAACTATTTAATAGGAAGACATATCTAAACAATCTATTCAACTTGTATAATACGGGCAGGCCCTTTACCAACATAGCTGATGATAGATCTAAAGGTGGGGCCTACAATAGTGACATCATCATGCAGTTTGCTTCTGATTGGTCGGCTGATCGTATGTCCGGAGTGGAGTCTGTAGGAATGCCGTTGATGCTTTTCATGGATGTTTTGAAGAGCTTTTACATTACTACATCTTGTAAGTGCAACTTTTATTTTGCTATTAATATTAAACTTGTTTATCAATGTACTGCATGAGAGTGCCTCTGTTTTATTTCTGAGGATTACTGGAACCATATGGATACAGCATGGTGGGAGGGAGACCTCAATTCCCCACCTGTGTTTTGACCACGTATCAGTGGTCACCCCTGTCTGGCAAACATTTTAATTCACTGTCTGGCTTGGGGAGCATGTCAATTCCACGGCTGCCATTCTAGTCTAGCCTCACAGTTTCCTGCATTTGTTTGCCATTCACCAAGGATCACCGAGGAGAACACCTTATTGGATTTTACAAAATCATAAAGTGTAGCGCTAAAAATTAAATACAAAAATAAACTGGACAACTGTTCCAGTCAAACTAAATACTATACCCAGTATCTATATGTGATAAGTGTACAACATAAATAACCAAGTATTATGGGTCCATAACAAACATTCATGTGTAGAACTCAATGTGGTGACATTAAAATAAAGTTCATATGAATGTGGTAACCTTCACCCTTTAGGGCACAAATAGTGACTGTTACTTCCCATAGAACGTGACACACCAGCATGCACTGTGCACCTCCACCATATATGCAAGAATACTCTTACCGGAGATAAGAGATTCAAGCGCCTAAAGTGTAATCAACCGGGGCAGTCCAGTAGACCTCAGCATATCATCCATGGTATTCCCGAATCAAGCCTTGTTGGAAATATGTCATCCACAACCAGGTCTCAAGGAACAATATCAACCCCAATGTCGACGTGCCTCAACAGGATATAAAAGGTCTACATAGCATAATACTGTTGACCAGTAGAATTTTATTTAAAAGAATCACGCTTACATTATGAAAGCAGCAAATGTGCGATATGGAATTCCAATCAAAAGAAACTTAGAGCGTAGTGCTAGACAAACAGGTCCACCTCACCCTGAGGGTGGTGAGTGTGGCAGCACAGATCACAACACAGCTCTGCACCCAAGACCAGCTCCAAGAACCTTCCTGCCTGTCCAAAGTGACAATGAGCATGGCGGGGAGGCCAAGGACTCTAGTACAGACGCAATCACTTCACAATGCACTGAAGTCTGCAAAAGAATTACAATTACAAAAAAGAATTACAATTACAAAAGAATTCCTGTTCCAAAATCTGTCTGGTAACAGTTTACCCAAAAGGATGCATAGACAAAGCAGTCAAGCTCTATGCCATCTTAGATGATCAGAGTAATAAGTCACTAGCTAGATCTGTGTTTTTTGACATTCTAAACATTAACGGCCCCAGCAGTCCTTACTCCCTTAGGACCTGTGCAGGTACAGTGGAGATGGGGGGGAGAAGGGCCTAGAAATAAAATCTATGGATGGTAAGGCATGTCTAGCCTTACCGACCATAACAATCAGATCCCAGACAACAGACCTGAGATCCCCCCACCAGATGTAACAGTTCACCAGACTCACCTGAATCACATAGCACATCTCATACCAGAACTAGATGACCAGGCTCAGATAATCTTGCTCCTAGGGAGAGATATCTTGCAAGTCCACAAAGCAAGAAAACAGATCAATGGCCATATGCTCAAAAACTGGATCTTGGGTAGGTCATTGTAGGTGATGTTTGCCTGGGAGGACCACACAAACCGACATCTGCTCACTAGTACACTAGAGAATGGTCGTCCTTCTCTTTTCCAGTCCCGTCAAAATCACATCCTCATAAAGGAGCTACCACACAGCAACACTGTACCTCTTCCTTTCATAAGTTCCCTCTGTGACAGCAATACCTATGACAGTAACTAAGACGACTTAGGATGCACAGTGTTCAGGAGAGCAAAGGAGGGCAATCAGGTAGCAATATCCATTGAGGATAGGCTCTTCCTGGAAGTTATGGTAAAGAGCATAGAGAAAGATGAGTCTAATAGCTGGGTTGCGCCTCTTCCCTTTAGGCCACAAAGACGATGTTTGCCTAACAACAGGGAGCAAGTATATAAACGCTTCACTTCCCTAAGACACAATCTTCAAAAAAAAAAGCAAGAGATGAGAGAACACTTCTTTTCCTTCATGGAGAAAATATTCAAGAATGGTCATCCAAAGTTAGCCCAAAACCTCAAAGACTTAGAGGAATGCTGATACATACCTATTTTTGGAGTCTATCCCCCTAAGAACCCAGGGCAGATCAGAGTAGTGCTTGACTCTTGTGCCAAGCATGAGGGTGTCTCCCTAAATGATGTCCTTCTCTCTGGCCCTGACCTTAACAACAGACTGTTAGAAGTACTTCTCTGCTTCCGCAAAGATTCAGTTGCATTCATGGCAGACATACAACAAATGTTCCATTGCTTTCTTGTTAAAGAAGAACACAGAAACTTTTTGAGGTTCCTTTGGTTCAGAGACAAAAACCCCTCTGGAGACACCACAGAATACTGCATGTGGGTGCACATATTTGGCAACAGTCCTTCCCCTGCAGTTGCTATTTATGGCCTCCGACACTGCTAGAGTTGGAGAGTCAGAGTATGGGTCAGATGTCAGACAATTTGTGGACAAGGATTTTTATGTAGATGACTGCTTGAAATTACTAACCACAAATGAAGCTGCAATCAGTCTCCTCAAAAGCTCAGGCAATTCTTGCTAAAAATTAAGACTCCATAAGATTGCTTCCAACAGTAGGGAAGTTATAGAAGCCTTTCCCACCCAAGATCATTCTAGCAAGTTAAAAGATTTAGATTTGGGCACAGACTCACTTCCCATAACGCAGCCTTGGTTTGCTTTGGGTTTAAAATATGACACTTTTACCTTCCAAGTAAACACAGAGGAAAAACCCTTTACCCGTCCTGTCTGCCATAAACAGCCTGTATGATCCTTTAGGCTTTGCAGCACCTGTTACCATCTGAGGTAAAGCACTACTTAGAGACTTAACCTGTGAGTAATTAGACTGGGAGACCCTCTCCCCACCGACTGGAAGAACCTATGGGTAGATTGGAAGGACTCACTAACAGCTCTATCTAGCCTCAAAATTCCACGCCCATATGCTCCTGTGCCATCTACAGAAGTTCAGTTGCAAAGACCTTGTGTGTTTTCTGATGCTAAACCAATTGCTGCTGTAGCCTACCTCAAAACAAGGACACTAAAGGGCAATGCCATGTGTGGTTTGTAATGGGTAAAGCAAAATTTGCACCACTCCCTGAACACATCATACCTAGATTGGAACTTTGTGCTGCAGTATTGGCTGTAGAGCTAGCTGAACTAATTGCAACGGAGACAAACATACAGATTCAAGAAGCTGAGTTCTATACGGACAGTAAAATAGTTCTAAGTTATATCTACAACAAAACTAGACATTTCTATGTCTATGTCAATAACAGTGTTGAGAATAAGGAGGTCCATCCATTCAGAACAATGGCATTTTGTGCCTACAGACTACAATCCTGCAGACTTAGCAACCAGATCTGTTGCAGCCAGTCGCCTTGAAAGTACTTAATGGTTCACAGATTCCACCTTTCTGCACAGTCCAGACTGCAACACTAATGATTTTGTCACATTTGATTTAATAAATGTAGACAAGGATCAAGAAATCCACCCTCAGGTTTCTAACTCAGTTACAACTTTTCTCAACCAGTTTTAAACCCACCGTTTTAGCAGGTTCTCCACCTGCAAGTCACTTGTTCGAGCTATCACTTGCCTAATCCACATAGCTCAGTCCTACAAAAGTGATCCACTACCTCATGACAACTGCAGAGGTTTGCACCACTGTAAAAAGGTCTACACAGTAGCTGGCCTAGAACAATCTAAAAACAGGATAATCTCTGCCGTACAGAGAGAAGTCTTTGCCAAAGAAATTAACAGTATTGCCAAACAGAAACCTGTTCCAAAAAACAGTGTTTTAAGGAAACGTAATTCAATCCTTGATGTAAACTGACGTAAATGGCCATTTAAAAGAAGGCGAGTTAGAGTTTTCAGAGAAACATCCTTTAGTGATTCCAGGTTATCATCATATTGCCTACTTACTCATTCAACACTACCATGACCAAACAAACCACCAGGGCCAACTGTTTACTGATGGAACTTTACGTGCTGCTGGACTGTGGATAGTTGGAGCTAAGAGATGTGTGAGCAGGTTCCTTTTCAAGTATGTTATCTGCTGTAAACTTTGTGGAATGTTATAAACAGAAAAGTTAGCCAACTTACCATCTGACAGACTTAGCATGGATCTGCCTTTCACTAATGTTGGGCTTAATGTTTTTGGTCCCTGGTCTGTCACCATGCGGTACACCAAAGGGGGATATTCAAAAAGTAAACACTGGGCAGTCGTATTCACCTGCATGTCCATCCGAGCTGTCCATATTGAAGTGATTGAATCAATGGACACTTCAAGTTTCATTAATGCTCTAAGAGGTTTCATTGCAATCAGAGGCCCAGTGAAATTAATTCGCTCTGACAGAGGTTCTAACTTAGTATTTATGAAATGTATTTTACTGTTTTTTTATGGAAATATTGTTCATTGGGGAAAATGAAAATAAAATTGAATAAAAAAAAAAAGAAAGATCAAACTAAAGTCTTTGGGATCCATTATGAGTAGAATTGAGCGAACACCTGGATGTTCGGGTTCTGCGGGTCTGAACGAACTTTGGGAAAAAGTCCGGATTCGTCACCGAACGTTGCCCGAACGTTATCCCGGACCCCGGACCCCGAACCCCGAACCCCATTGAAGTCAATGGGGACCCGAACTTTTAGGCACAAAAATGGCTGTAACAAAGTCCTGGCAAGTGCTAGAGGGCTGCAAAAGGAAGTAAAATGGGGGTAAGAGTGGGGCAAGTGCCCTACAAAAAAATGGGGATAGGGAAAATAATTTAAAATCAAATAAACTAGGAGATGATTTTAGAACAATAATGTGTCCCTTACAGCTGCAGCTAGAACCTCTCCCTTTAGAACTAGGAGATGATTTTTGAACAATAATCTGTCCCTCTAAGCAGAAGCCTCTACCTAGTGCAGTCAGATCGCTCAAAGCAGCAGTATGTGAAATCTCAAATTACTCCCACAATCTGATCTTTGTGTACGATCCCACAATCTGATTGTTGTGTACGATCGTAGCGATTGTTGTGTTATGCAGAGTTTGATCTGCAATCTGTCACTCAAAGCAGCAGTATGTGAAATCTCAAATTTCTGCAATCCGTCCTTCAGAGCAACAGTAGTAGTAATCTCAGGATGCAGGATCAGATGTTAAAATGTCTGCAATCTGTCCCTCACAAAAAACGCCAGCAGCATCCTCTCCCTACACTAACCCAAGAGAATATGACATGCAGCATTGTGACTCCAGCCTCATATAGAGGCTGGGTCACATGATACACTGGCCAATCACAGCCATGCCATTAGTAGGCATGGCTGTGATGGCTTCTAAGGGCAAACCAGTGAAACGCTTGTTGATTGGCTGCCCTGCAGCTATTCAACATGCGTGATCAACTACCAGAATCCAGAACCCGAACCCGAACATTTTTTGAAACGTCCGTGTTCGGGTCCGGGTCCCGGGCACCCCAAAGTTCGGTACGGACCCGAACGTTACAGTCCGGGTTCGCTCAACACTAATTATGAGTGCTTAACCACTTGCCGACTGTCAACCGTAGGTTGACGGCGACAAGGCGGCTCGATAGGGCAAACCGCCGTCATACGACTGTGGCGCGGGTGCTACAGCGCCATTCGTCACAGGACCGATCAATCTACAGGGCCTGGCCAATTATTTTTGGCCTGGCCCTTCCGATCGGTCCTGCCAATGATAGGGCTCCTCTGCCTCTGAAATGTAAACAGAGGCAGAGGAAGTAAGCTCCACTTCCTCCCTGAAGCCCTTTTTGGTTTCAGCTAGGAAGGAGGAGCATCAAAAACGTGAGTTGCACAAACAGCACACTGACACCAGGTCACATAGGCACATTTAACCCCTTGATCGCCCCCCAGTTAACCCTTTCACTCCCTGTCACTCCCTGTCACAGTATCATATAGTGCAGCGATCTGATTTTTACCCATCGCTGTACTTGTGACCCTTGTGAAGCTAAATCAGTGTTAGGGTAGATAGTATTAGGCCTAGTTAGGTGAAAATACCCCCCCTTGCCCCCTCAATAAAGTTTTTAACCCCTTGATTGCCCCCTGTCACCTGTGATCACTGTATAAGTGTCACGGGTGATGCTAGATAGATAGATAGTTTTTTTTTCAATCAGATTGCCCACCGTATATTATTTTATTTACCTTTTATAGGTTTTAACCCCCGATCGCCCGGCGGTAACCCCAGTTAGGTTTTAGTGTGCGTTAGGGTCAGTGTAAACGCCAGGCAGGGTCAGTTAGCGAGGTACTCTGACACACACGCACATTAGGTAGGTGTTAGATATTATTGTAGTATCTGATCAGATCAATATCTGCGATCTGATCAGATATATATTAGCGTCCCCCTTAGATTAGCGTTCTAAAAAACGCAGTGTTAGCGGGATCAGCCCAGATAACTGCTAGCACCTGCGTTTAGCCCCTCCGCCCAGCCCAGCCCACCCAAGTGCAGGATCAATAGATCGCTGTCACTTACCAAACCCAACACACATATCTGCAGCCTTCGCAGAGATCACGCCCGATCCCTGCGAATTCTGACATTGAATTTGGTAGGGTTTGAAGCAGGCTCTGACAACCAGGTGCGCTTTTTTACCTGTGAGTCATGCTAGTGTACGTTTCAAATTTAGAAAAGTCCAAAATGTCTGGCCACACGTACACTAGCGAAGAGGCCTACAATATGCTGAGTTTGACAGATGAGAGCGATGGGGAAGACTCACTGTCAGATTCAGGCTCAGCATATGAACCTGTAGACAGCAGCGGCACCCTGTCAGATAGCTCTGACGACGGAGTTGTGGTCCCTGCTACAGCCAGGCGTACCAGACCCAGTTCTGCTGTCACTGATGTGCGTGAACCGCAGGGCTCTCGTATGCAGCAGAGAGCCAGTACTAGTGCTGCTACCCATTCTGGTGACCTGGCAAGCACCAGCGGCCTAGTACCCCCTGGACGTAGACAAACCAGCACTGCAGTATCACGTGGTGACGTGGCGAGTCCCATAAGTGCAGTACAAGCTGGTGTGGCTAGCACGAGTAATGCCCCGCAGCCACGAAGAAGACAAACACAGGTCCGCAGAGCCCATAGTGTCCTTCCTGACGCGCTTGAAAACCCTGATTGGCAACCCCCTACTGTTGCAGCGCCCGTACTTCCCCCATTCACTGCCCAACCCGGAATCACGGTGAATACAGCTGATTTTACGGCTATTGATTTTTATTCGCTGTATTTCACGGAAGATCTCTATAGATCTATTGTGGACCAAAGCAATTTATATGCTGGTCAATTCATCGCCATTAATCCCCATTTGATACTTGCCAGAGACTGGAAACCAATCACTGTTCCAGAGTTTAAGACCTTTCTGGGCCTTTCCTTCCTCATGGGCATAACTAAAAAAACTGAATTGCGGTCATATTGGTCCACGCATCCAATTCACCATATGCCCGTGTTCTCTGCTTGCATGTCCAGGGCACGATATGAGCAGATTTTGTGGTTCATGCACTTTAGTGATAATGAACTCAGTCATTATCAGGTGACCCTGAATTTGACCGGCTCTACAAAATTCGGCTCCTCATAAACCATTTCAACCAGAAGTTCGCCACACTTTTTATTCCCAACAAAGTTGTGTGCGTGGACGAGTCCCTGGTTAAATTTTCTGGCCGTCTTGCTTTCAAGCAGTACGTCCCCAGCAAGCATGCCAGATATGGGGTCAAGATGTATAAGCTCTGTGACAGGGCCACAGGCTATACACATAGTTTCACGGTTTATGAGGGCAAAGATAGTCACGTAGAGCCGGAAGGATGCCCAGACTACATAGGGAGCGCTGGCAAGATTGTGTGGAGCTTGGTGTCACCCTTATTCGGAAAGGGGTACCACATATACGTGGACAATTATTACATGAGCATGCCACTGTTTATTCACTTATTTGATCATCAGATTGGCACATGTGGCACCGTGCGACCTAATCGCCGGGGCTTCCCGGGGGAGAGAGCCTGCGCTAAGTGTAATAATTTGCTCGCAATGAAGTGGAGGGACAATCGGAATGTTTTCGTTCTGACCTCCCTTCATGCAGATACAACAGTGCAAATTTCTACGGCGACTGGTCTTGTGGAAAAACCCCTCTGTGTCCACGAATATAACCTAAATATGGGAGGGGTGGACCTCAATGATCAGTTACTGGTGCCGTACCTAATTGCCCGTAAAGCGAGACGCTGGTACAAAAAAGTGTCTCTATACGTTTTTCAATTGGCTTTGCTAAACGCTCATGTCTTATACAGAGCGTCAGGACTGACAGGATCCTTCCTCAAATTCATGGAAGAGATCGTCACAGCCCTTCTGTATCCAGATGGTGCTGCACCCCCTGTTCACAATGTGAATGCAGTTAGCCGGTTGCATGGGAGGCACTTTCCACGTGTCCTCCGTGGTACCCCAGGCCAAAGAACACCCCAAAAGAGATGTCGTGTCTGCAGACTACGCGGATACAGGCGTGACACCCGCAGTTATTGTTCCACCTGTCCTGACCAGCCTGGTCTCTGCATCAATGACTGTTTTGAACACTATCACACATTAGTGAATTATTAGTGTAGGGTGCAGCAGACACAGCGATAGGCACACTGACATAGGGTCTCCAAAGATGCCAGTACATTTTGAGAGACCCAAATCTGGAAACGATTTTTAGTTACAAAAAAAAAAAAGGGCGTACCAAAAAAAACCCCCAAAAAATACAAAAAATTTAAAACAACAAAAAAAATAAAAAAGTTAAAAAAACCAAAAAATATATAAAATAAAAAAAACAAAAACAGTTGTACGTTTCTTTTTTCTCTCTCTCTCTTGTTTTCTCTCTAATCTCTCTCTGTTCTCTCTCTATTGTTAATATTTTGTATGCATACCTGTTTGTTACTGTTTTTATCATGTTTTCTTTGCAGGTATGTCATTTTTTTATGTTAATGCTTACCTTACCTATAATGTTATATTGTTAATGTGTTTTATATTTTTTTCTTTTTAGCAGGTATGTAATGTTTTCATGTAACTGTGTTTTATTAATTGTTTATGCCTTTTCAGGTACGCCATTCAGCTGCAGCACTGATTTATTAATGGTGACAGCAAAAGCGTTTGCTCCCACCATTCATAAAGCAGCGACTCCAGTGCTGTTGGCGGGGATTTCACCACCACAGTTAAAAATAGAGCAAATATACCGGAGCATAGGGGCAGTGGGTGGAAATTGGGGCGGATTGCCCCTATGCTCCGGTATATTTTTTTAAAAAGTGGCTATGGCCACCATTAGAAGTGGGAGGATGAAGGGAGGTTTTCTAATGGTGGGCATACCCACCAATTGATTCTTTTTTTTCATGAAAAAAAGAACATTACTATATTTGCCCAACAAGGACCAGCAACATTCTAATGTGTTGCTGATCTTCTCAGGCTATCCTGTCCCACCGGGGAAAGTGAGAATGCAGCTGGTGGTTCCGCCAGCTGACCATAGAGCTGATTGAAGACTAGAATGGCTCCAATCATCTCTATGGCCTAAGAAACCAGAGGCTACGAGCATTTTGTGGCTTCGGTTTCGCCAGATATAAACAGCGCCATTGGGAAATTGGAGAAGCATTTTATCACACCGATTTTGGTGTGGTCAGATGCTTTAAGGGCGAAAGATCTAGGGTTTAGTAGACCACAAATTTAAAAAAAAAAATGCGACAATACCTATTTTTATCATAGGGGATATTTAAAATCCCTGTGATAAAAATAAAAATGATAAAAAAAAGATGAAAGGGACAGTGTAAAAATAAAATAAAAAAGCAAAATGAATAATTTAAAAAAACAAATGCACCCCTGCACCCTGTGCCCTGTGCAGTCTCGTGTCGTATGTAAACAACAATTTCACCATGCATGTGAGGTATCAACGTGAACGTCAACTCGAGGGCAATAATTCTAGCAGTAGACCTCCTCTACAGATCTGAAGTGGTAACCTGTAAAGGCTTTTTAAGGGTTTTAAAAATGTATATAGTTTGTCGCCGCTTTGCGGGTGTGCGTTATTTTTAAAGCATGTCATGTTTGGTGTCTATGCACTTGGCATGAGATCATATATATTTCACCAAAAATATGGGCAAAATAGTGTGTTTTTGTGCATTAAAATTCAAAAAAGTGTTCTTTTTCCCCTAAAAAAGCGTTTGAAAAATTGCTGCGCAAATACTTTTTGAAAAAAAAAATTGTAACACCCACTATTTTAATCTGTAGGGCATCTGCTTTAAAAAAATATATAATGTTTGGGAGTTCAAAGTAATTTTCTAGCAAAAAAAAGTATTTTTTTAATGTAAACAAAAAGTGTCAGAAAAGACTTGGTGGATCAAGTGGATAGAAGAGTGGGTGATGTTGGGCATAAAATGCCAGGACAGTTCAACCCCCCCCCCCCCCCCAAATGACACCATTTTGGAAAGTAGACACCCCAAGCTATTTTCTGAGAGGCATGTTGAGTCCATGGAATATTCAATATTTTTATCATTAGTGATTGAAAAATGACAAAAAAATAAAAAATAAAAAAAATACACAAAATTGTCACTGAAATTATATATTGCTCATTTATGCCATGGGTATGATTGTAATTACACCCCAAAATACATTCTGCTGCTTCTCCTGAGTACGGGGATACCCCATGTGTGAGACTTTTTGTAAGTCTATCCGCGTACGGGACCCCGAAAACCAATCACCTCCTTCAGGATTTCTAAGGGCGAAAATTTATGCCTTCACCCCACACTACCTATCCAAGTTTCGGAGGCCATGAAATACCCAGATAGCAAAAAAAAACCCCAAATGACCCCATTTTGGAAAGTAGACACCCCAAGCTATCTGCTAAGAGGCACGTTGAGTCCATGGAATATTTTATATTTTGCCACAAGTTTCCGGGAAATTACAATTTTTATTTACTATTTTTTTTTTTTACACAAAGTTGTCACTGAAATTATATATTGCTCACACATGCCATGGGTATATGTGGAATTACACCCCAAAATTAATTCTGCTGCTTCTCCTGAGTACGGGGATACCCCATGTGTGAGACTTTTTGGGAGCCTATCCGTGTACAGGACCCCGAAAACCAATCACCACCTTCAGGGTTTCTAAGGGCATAAAATGGTGATTTTACTCCTCAGTACCCATCACGGTTTTGGAAGCCCTGAAATGTAAAGGTAGCACAAACCCCCCCAAATGACCCCATTTTGGAAAGTAGACACCCCGAGGTATTTGCTAAGAGGCATGGTGCATATTTTGCATTTGTTTTGGAAAATGAAGAAATAAACCAATTTTTTTTTTTACTTTTTTCAATTTCAAAACTTTGTGACAAAATGTGAGACCTGAAAAATACTCAAAATACTTCTCAGCAAATAGCTTGGAGTGTCTACTTTACAAAATGGGGTCATTTGAGGGGGTTTTGTGCTATATGGGCATTCCATGGCCTCCGAAACTGTGATAGGGGGTGAGGAGTAAAATCACCATTTTACGCACTTAGAAAGCCTGGAGGCGGTGATTGGTTTTTGGGGTTCTGTACGCGGCTAGACTGCCAGAAAGTCTCACATATGTGGTATCCACGTATTCAGAAGAAGCAGCAGAATGTATTTTGGGGTGTAATTTCACATATACCCATGGCATGTTCAAGTAACTTATCATTTAGTGAGAACTTTGTGGAAAAAAAATGTAATTTCCCCGAAACTTGTGGCAAAATATAAAATATTCCATGGACTCAACATGCCTCTCAGCAAATAGCTTGGGGTGTCTACTTTCCAAAATGGGGTCATTTGGGGGGGGGGGGGGGTTA